>JAGTXR010000325.1:0-325511 GCA_022606575.1 Glossosoma conforme
TAAAATAAACAAATTTCAATAAACAAGTGTTTTTTTTTCACGTACTGATATCGGCTCGATATAGCCCTTGCAGGCTGGTGCCGAAAAACTCGATATACAATCTTTCGTCTCTTTTTTGTTCGCTCGTCGGACATGTATGTGTCGCGTTTGACATTAGTATTGTACGTGGCTGTCTGTAATTGGCGCTCCATTAATTCTGTATATTGCCACTTGCAGCACTGGGCTGTCGCCCACTACGAGCGCTTAGTGACGCTTAGAGGAAGAACTCAAGTAGTGGAGGCTACCCAGCGAATAGGCACACTCAAGTGACAATGGGCAGAACATATCTGTCGAAGAGACAACGGTCGATGGGGAAGAAAAGTATTGGAGTGGCGACATAAGAAGAATATCGGGAGTGACCTGGATGCAAAGGCAGAGGATCGAAGAGGATGGAGGATTATGCGGGAGGCTTACGTTCAACAGTGGAGGGATACAGGCTGATGATGATAATGAATAAAATAGCATTACGGATTTAACCATTTTTTTTATTAAAATTCGATCTTACCACAATTTCAAGCAATAAGAATAAAATCGGTATATATAATATCGTTCGTTTAGTCATAATACGAAGATTTGTGAGAAAGGTTCTTATTTTTGGTTATATGATGCATTATATATTTTTTCTTAAAACATTGAATTTTATAGGAAGATCAGTAAAGATACAAGAGTTTACAGCAAGAAGTTTTTGAATATTTTAGTTATTCGGTTTATTTTTTATTAATTTTCAATCGGTGCAATGGAAAATTGAAACAGAATAATTAAAAATGTGGTTGTCGCTCCAATGACCTGAAAATATAAAAAAGCAATCAACAAGGATAAAAAAAATTATAATATATTTTATTAATTTGTATTTTGTACTAACTTCGGAGAATAATTCAGAGTCTAGAGAATACTTAGTCATTAATTAAATATATACTCGTTTGTATTTGAAATAATAATAGTTAATTGAACAACTACTGCCTCTCAGTGAGTGGAACACCGGATTACCGCTGGATGGCTAAGTGAAGGCGCATCCAGTGCCCCTTTAACCGGGAGTTCCACCTATCCGCCCACACAGTAACCATGGCGTTGGGACTGCCGCGAACACGCGCCTATAGAGAAGCGCAACGCTTCCTTATTATGGGATGTAAGCCATCCACTAGCACCTCCGTCAACATGCCTGAGGCACTGCAGTATCGTGGCAGACCCAACAACATTCGGAAGCCATTGTTATACTGGAGAGTGCACTACAGTATAACAATGCAACCCACAGGCCGCACGTGTGGAAAGATTGACAAAAGGCTTTAAAAAGCTTAAAAAATACATTATGTAAATAATCTATAATGTTGCCAGAAAAAAAATTAAAACCTTCTTTTTTTAAATTTACAAAACTGTTTTGTTTCCATTAATTGCGTTCGCAATATTGTTAAATCGTTCATTTATTATGTTTTATTGCGTAAATATATTCTAAGAAAATACCGGCTACGAATTAAGGTGTTTTTCATAATGTATTCGGCGGAACTTACGGTAAAGAGAAGAGTATTATCTATTGTGAATAGATCACTCGCAGTAAATTTTGGGTGTCTGTGAAGAATATATGAAGATATTTGTTGAAGCTGAAAAAAACACTTATTTTACAAATTGTTGTCGTTGTTAAGTAAATAAAATGTTTTTTTTTTTATAGATTTTTATAGACCTTTTTTGATACAATGATATCTGTTTCTTGTATCATTACTGTGCCCAGCAGACTCCTGATGATTTTTGCCTTGAACAATAGAAAACTATCTTTTAAAATGAAAAAACATCATTAATATGAAATGATTAGTAAATTTTTTGGAAATTAATTATTTTGATAGTAATTGATTCAGGTAATGGGCAGTAAATATTTAGTAAATGATCAATAATAAATACATAAAAAGGTCAGTTGAAATAATAAATTGGAAGTAGAAAAATATAAATGAAAAAAAAATTACAGTAAATAATTAATCATATAATGTATTTTGATTAAATATGTATATAGTTTTAATACCTGCGTTTCGCATTTGTTACATCCATACACTGTCACCAACATCACGTTAACGCCCATGAAGCACTGATGTATAGAGAAGAACAAAAACACGTGCAGCTTGTACGTGGAGTTTCCATTCAAGATGTTGTTCACCGTGTTCAGCACGTAGAACATGTTGAACAATATCGACGTGAACGTGTGCGCGATCACGATCAACATGTTCAATCCGAAACAATCTCTCAAAGTCTCCCCGCAATCGCAAATCTTATCGTAAACAACCAATATCTCGTTTAATTTTTCCAGAATTATACAATTTCTTTTTTGCACATTTGATAAAACGGCTATGCAGTTTATTTTCAAAGGCTCGTATAGCGAGGCGTTGATTTTAAAATACATAGGATTTTCTTGTTGTTCGCGTAATTGATGCCCTAACGCTTTAAGATTGTTTGAAAGTATGTTTAAAAGCGATGCGGAAAGAAGCAGATTCGTTGTGATCATGTATCCTGGATAATACATGGCGATAGCCAGTCTTATAGATGGTCTATCAGGCCACGAGAAAGCTAGAGTGTAACTCAATAACATAAAAGACAAATGAGAAACTTGATACAATACAGAATATTTTAAATAGCACATTTTCATTTTTGTAAGCTTTTTAGCACTGAATTGCTTTATTTGATGTTTATTGATCTCGAAGAATTCTGCAGCCATTTTGCTTACATTTTTCTTTTGCTTGAAAACGTTTATAAAGAACACGATCATTGCTAGTAGTCCAGCAATCAGACGAAAGAAATCGCCAATTTTGAACAATTCTGAAGAGTAAAATACTCCGACTACGGTTTCCCCATTCGAAAAGGCGTATACAAGAGAGCATGAGTAAATGATAAAGCTGAGGATTGTTAAGAAAGAGAATGGTTTGTTGATCACACAGTTGATAGAACCTTTATTCATTGTTACGTTGTATAGAAAGCCGCCGTATAAACGAGAAACGAAGAATAATGCTTGAAGCAAATCATCTATGTTTCTTGCTCTCAGATACTTTTTTATACTAGGCATCTTTCCAGAACTAATACAAAACAATTAGACTAGAAAGCAACGTTGTATCCTTGATAATGTTCTAGAATATTGTTATGCATGCTTAGCAGTAATGATTGTTCGAGTGGTCACAACATTAAAGTAATCAGTAAGCACCAAAAATTATGTAGAAATACGATGTTTATTTAATTTAAAAGTGTTTTAAATTGTATTTCAGTAGATAGCCTATTAAATTCGCATTTAATGACATGTTTTGAAATGTCTCTAAATAAGACTAGCTTATTATTTTTCGTAATCTAGAATGGGGATTCTATTATGTTAACGTTCTGCATTTTTTTTTCTTAAGTTTAGTGGTGATGTATCACAAATATAATCACTCTTTCATCACCTGATGTTAACGCATTTGAATATGAAATAAGAGTATATAATGTAATGTAAACAATTTTACTGTTCTAATAAATTAGTTATTTTTCTTTTTAATAGACGGTTTAATATGTATTAATGGTGACATTAAGAGCAGGCAGGGACGAATTGAGGACCTTTTGGAATATGCCGCCCCTAGAAAGCATCAACCATCATCTTTATATTTTCAAATTCTTTTCGTAGCTGTAACATATGATTGTCAGAAATCGCTGAAATTTTTTTTTACCGATTAAATTATAGATATAGTTTCCGACTACCTTGCATGAACGCTTCAGCCCGGAAGACCTAAAGAAAAAGCTGTAGCTTATTATATCCTGTGACATTCGAATATACATGTCTCAACCAGTATGGTAGGTAGCCATATCCTTCACTACGTCATTAACCCTGAAGAAGACCCCTGCAATGACGGTCGAAATATTGGAAAGGAGTAATTCGCCACACACCACTAAACCCAAAAGCCACAATATCAGCCATATCCGCTTTCTTAATTCATCATTCCTTAAAAACTTACACTATTCCAAAAATTCTACGAAAAAATCTGTTGTCATTTTTTTTTTGAACGGCTGCCTGGATATCAATATTCTAATATTTTTGATTCTATCGATACTCAGCCCGACGCTCCCGATTGGATCCCAGGCTGGATCATTTAGTTAGTAGTAGTTAAGAAGTAGTTTTAGCCAAAATAAAAATATAGAAGGGACCGTTTTATGAAAAACAATCGCAAATACTATAGGAAAAAAAATGATAGAAATAAAAAAAGTGTACGATGTAGGAGGGTTGACTACAGTAGAAAAACATTTGTGGACTGCCCATACATTGTAAAGATTGTAAAATGTAAAATTTGTTGTAGACGAAAGTCGTCCCGTGAAGACCATCTATTCATAATTAATTTCTGTAATAATAAGGATGATACGTGTCAGGCTGTAGTCTACGACGTTGGCAGATCAACACTCCACATACAGCACTTAGACTTAGACTATCACCATCTGCAGATATTCTCACGTATGTGTTTACATAAAAAAGTGCTTACAAGACTCGATAATTAGCAACTTATATAAACTAGTATAAATATATATTTGCCGGCGGTCATAGCTCAATGGTAAAGCGTTTGCTTTGCAAACCAAAGGTCGTGGGTTCGATCCCCGACGGAGATTAAAATAAAAAGGATTTTTAATCGATTTATGAGCTCTAAAATACCTCCGGTTGGTGTGAATTTGATCCATCACCCGTAAAATGCCAGTTATAGCCTATCAATTAAAATCGGTGGTAGATGAAAGTCGTCCCGTGAAGACCACTCATTCGTAGTAGATTCCTGTAATAATAAAGGATGATGCGTGAATCTCGGGCTGTAGTCTATGACGTTGGCGGATCAACACTCCACATGCAGCGTTTAGCCATATACACCATGGTAAGCGTCATAGAATTCCAAAGATGAAACTTCAAAAATTACTATCACCATCTGTCGGTATTCTCCTGTATTTGTTTACATAAAAAAAAAACTGTGAGTAAAAAGAGACAAAAAAATATATATTTTAAAAATAACCCATTTCCTCTCTGACCGCTGAACAAATAATTACACGTATGTGTAAGCACGTAAATTAATTAAAATGAAATATCGATTAAACATTTTAATTAAGGAACTATTTCCTTCTATATCGTAATAACTTACAGGTTATTTATTAGAGTTAAGGGAAAGGGCGTAACCGAATATTAAAAGGTAATAGGAGGGCGCTGCAGTGTTACGGAGCGCTCCGATTCACTTTCGGCTCGGGTCTCGACGGAGGTAGATCACTCATTGTTCGTGAACCGAGGCTGAATACCGAAGTTGTCAATATATTATCATAAATATGATACAATGTGCTTCTAAAAAAGTTATTATTATTTGTAAATGTATACTCCGCATCCCTCCCTACGCGTCCCGATAACAATGACGGCGTCGTGAAGTCGTTTTTGATAAACGGGGATGTCATTTTGACTTTTTTTATGTAAAGGAGAATGACAAACGGTGATAATAATTCTGAAGTTTCATCTGTGGAATTCTATGACACTTACCATAGTGCATATGGCAACCCACGACACACTCCATCTTATGTTTGGGTATCAAAAGATCGACAGCGGAACTCGTGAGGCCACCCTGCAACTGAACATATGGAGAAGCGCAACTAAGGAGAATACTTGGATTGCCCTAAAGAGGAGCTAGCCCCTGGACACGACCAGGGGTGGAATATATGGAGGTCCCTTAACAGACTTCGGACCGGAGTATGCAAGATAAGGACACAAATGAAAGACTGGCTGTTTTACAGCGGACCGACTGAATGTGACTGCGGCGTGGAGCAGACCCTGTCACACCTTCTGGAGTGTGCGCTGTGTCCGAGCAGCTGCACCTAGGAGGACCTGATGATGGCCTGTAGTAATGCCATCGACGTCGCCCACTTCTGGGCAGACAGGATCTGACCCTGTTGATTCCGACACGATTATATATAATACAATGCACAAGTATTGAATAAATTTAAAATCAATTAATGGCATAACATAAACAATTGCGTATTTTATAACTTTTATTAAAACGTTAAGTACAATTATGTGTATAATATTTTTTGTATGACAGACAAAAAAAACAATATAAACATTTCATAGAAGCTCCTTACACAAATAAAAAATACAAACTAACGATAAAAATTCCTAAATAAGTTTAGTATAATTATTAGACAGAGTCCTACATAGTAAACGACAATGATATGAAAAATATTAACAGAAAATATTTTTACAAGTGAAAGTTGCTAACGAAATCGCTTTACTAAAATCCGTCACACGAAAGCAGAATTCACATAGCTTATAAATACATTTTTTGTGTTCGTTTGACATTATTTAATTTTTAAATAAAATATAATTGTATCATTATTAAATTAAAAGAAATTAATTTCAAAATTAATTTAAATTTAATATAATCCAATTGACTTTTTTATATTGACATAATTTTATTTATTTTTGTATGAATAATATAAATTATCATATATTGTAGCAGAAAAATTAAGCACAATGAGAGGGTGAATCAGTTATTGGTTGGGCCATATGTCCATCAAAAAACTGCAATGGTAGGTAATGGTGGATAACTTTTATCGGCTGCCATAATTTTTTTATTGAAGGCAGAAAGTTTTTCTAAAATTAGGTCAAAATTTTTTGAAGTATCTTAAGGTGACTATTTTTGACGTTATGTTTTTTCTTTTAATGGTAGGGAGATTATTTTATGTTCTCCAGTGGTAACACATTCCTAGATGAAATCATAATATACTCGTTTCTAAAAACTTGCTATAAAAAGTATTTGTTAAAATTGATATGTCAGTTTTATATCATACAATAAGCCATTGTGAGAATTCGATAATAATGGAACATGTGTTGTTATAACATTGCAGCAAAAATTATGAAAAAAAAAAGTTGTTGTAAATACTCTTTTAAATATACATATTTAAAGTGATTTGCTGATTAATGATTAATTCGTAATTGATTGTTTATTGATCTTTAAATAATAAATCAATTAATAAATACTTTTCACCTTGTCTTAACATAGATCACACTGATCACTGTTTATTCACTTGCTGGATTACAGTGTTTTCACCTTCAATGAAAGCTTCCTCAATTCACCACGTTTCGCTTGGTGAAAACTCTCCCTTAGCCGTCCTGTTTTTGGAGACCCAGATGGGACCCGTTACTGGACGCACGCAAAAAGCTACTTGTTAGAGAGTGGCTGAAGGCCTTACCGTGATTCTAGGTGCAACAGTTAGATGTCAAATAGACCTCAGTCTGAGACTGCAAGGTTAGTATACTACAGCGAGTCTTGAATCGCCTTTTTTGGTAACACGTTGCTAACTAAGAAATACGTGGGAAATTTATCACGTTTATAAACATAATGAATATACATATTTAAACATACAGTATGTTTATATACGTGAAGAACTGATGAAGTTTTCATTAAAGGCGAAGCCGCAGTGCTCTAGCGCATGAAAAAAACAGTGTTCAGTGAAATCCATGTTAAAACATGTTAAAAAGTATTTTTCTATTTAATATTTTAAATGGATCTCACTGTAAATGCTGAAAATGTAAATAAAAAAAACATTATTGATCCATAAGCAATTTTTTCATAATTTATTTTCAAGTAATAGTTTATCATTATTGATCCATTGATGCATAAATTATTTATCGACCCATAAGTAATTGGTTGATAATTTATTTATTAGTTTTGATTCACATAATATTGCATTAAATAGACAAAAACATTTTACTTTGCTTTAACATGAATCACGTTAAGTGTTAAATTAACAAGCAACTGATTATTGATCTATTATAAATTAATTAACCAAGTATTGATTAATTGATCCATAAATTATTTATCGATCCATAATCAATTGGTTGATAATTGATTTATATGTTTTGATTCACATAATATTGCATTAAATAGACAAAAACATTTTACTTTGCTTCAATATGAATCACGTTTAGCGTTAAAATAACAAACAACTGATTATTGATCTATTAGAAATTAATTGATTTGTGTTCTGCAAGTGATTATTGATCATGCTGATATAGTTGATGATTGATATGATTACAAATAGGCTGATAGCTTTACAGTAATAGTTCATTAGGATAAGCTTTATATCATAAATTGTGCATTTATTGTCAGTGATATTGAAGTCAGTGTTTGCCTTACGACGAGACACTTTTATTTATTGTCGGTAATTTTATTTTTTCAATATTATACTAGAGCCTTATCAATTTTATTTATCCTAGACTTATTGTGCGCAAAGCACTTTCATAGTACATAATATTATTAATAATTATAATGATAATTAGTAGTCAATTTATTCATACATGAGTTTAAACTACCCATAGAACTCTTACTATGCTACTCTCACAAACGAATCGTTTTTTTATTTTTTATTTAAACGCATACAACATAATTTAGATTACACATCCGCCAACGTCATTTGAATGCAGCATTCATATAAATTGATTAAATATCCTCGTTATATCAAGCTACTTTTGGGAATTATGCCCGCTTGAATGACAAACACTTTTCTGCAAATTAGTGATCCGAACATGAGAGTAACACAATTAAACATTTTATTTATTGTAATTTTTTAATTTTATTTTTTTTGCTTAACAAGATCAATGATAGTTTAAAAGACGTATCGGAAACATAACCACATATTAACTTCACACATTTCTGTTAGATGTCATTGTTCATGATTTGTATCAATGCAAATCTACACCCGAAGATCCACCTGGGACCATATATGGTTCCCGATGATATCTAAGGGCCCTTTCCCACGAACGTCCAGTTTTGCAGGATCACGTTTAGTAGTGTACGTGCTACTGTGGTAACATTCACATGAACATTCCGTTTGCAGGATACCGCAAAAATTCGATCCGTTCAAAATGTGTTTTGCCACTACAAACTGGACGAATGAATCCAATAAAAAACGGTATCCAGTTTATCTCGATCGTAGTTTAAGGATCGGGTGAACCCAAAATCTTATTTTCTTGCATTGCTTTCGGCGCCGAAAGTACCAGTATAATATCAGAAATGTATTCACGTCCATTGCGTCTTAATTTTCTTCTCCGACTGCCAATGCTATTCCGTAAAAAACAGGATGCAAACTTCTGTGTGTGAACACAGGTATGATTTATGCGGTATCCAATAAAAAACTGATCCTGCAAAACTGGATGTCCGTGGGAAAGGGCCCTTAGGCAAGACACTGTAGTATTCGAGGCATCCTTTGATGATTTTTTTTAAAGATCGGAATACTAGTCCAATGTATAAATGCCCTTGAGGCCATTTGATACTAAGAGGCGGTTCAATCCAACATACGACAACGCGAAAGCAACAGGCGGTTATCATTCCAAATTTTAGTTGCGTCCAGTGTTGCTTAACTTCGGTGATTAAACGAGAAACGCGTTTATATTGTGCTATTGTTGCGTTTTATTGAAGTACGTTTGTTTGAATTTTTAATGATTACTGTTAATTATTTATTTGAATACGTTCTTTAAAATCAATCATTGTTCTGTAATCAAATTTTAAAATTCAATTTCACACATTTTTTTTGCCGAAATACAATTAAGCATTCAAAAACATTCTTAGTGTATATTGTTTTTTTTTTCGATATATTTTAAAACTATATTAAATCGAACATTTTCTACCAAGGCGAAGATATTTTTATAAAAAACAAAAATGGAACATTCACAAATAATTCAAATGTTTACCTGTCTTTGATATAAATATCATAAAATATACATTCCTTTAATTAAAACATAAATATTTTTGTTAAAATTTAAATTCTAATAAATATACAAAGAACCCCCTTTGCTTATTTTATATAACAAAATTTAACAATTCTTAAGAAATAAAAATATTTCAAATTCAAAAATTTAAAAACAAAATTAATAAAACAATTGTACCAATAAAATTATTTTTTGTAACTTTTCTTGATGAATCTGCATATTCATAATATCAACATTGTTTTACAAAGTAATATAATTTTTAAATTTTTTTTTTTATATAAGGTTTTACTTAAAATCTAAGGAACGGTTTTCAATAAATGTTTTGTACTATTTTGAAAAATTACTGGGATTATTTTTTAATCACTGTTGGATGTAATTTTCTATATAAATATTTAAAAAAAAGAACATTCGAAAAAATTACAAATTTAAAAATTAAAAATAAGCAATTCTACTTATTTAGAACACAGGAACATTTTAAAAATGATTTTAAGTTTATTGATTTATTGTCAAATATTTCTTACATATATTTTGTAGATTATATTTATTTACAGAAGTTAATTCATTTAAAGGTTTATAAAGAATTATACTTTAAATAATAACTTCTTGATACCATTAAATTAAAACATAATTTAATAAGTACAGTGGTACCTCGACATACGAGTTTAATTCGTTCCGCAACCTTGCTCGTATTTCAAATTACTCGTATCTCAAAGAAAATTTCCCCATTGTCACAAAACGCGAGCACAACTTATCAAAGATGCTTTGACAGCGAGAGCACACTGATAACTAATTCTCTGACCGTGGCCGGGGGATTCACTCGGGAAAGCGTGACGCGCTGTTCGTGTGCAACCGGCCGACCCGCTAAGCCAATTGCTTGTATCTTAAATTTTGTTCTTATTTAAAAGCAAAAAATCGCTCGCTTGACAGCTCGTATCTCAAAAAACTCGTATGTTGGGGCACTCGTATGTCGTGCGACCGAGAAAGATTTTGTAAGAATATCTCTTCAAACACAAGTAACAATTTTTCATGTCTTATTGTTTACAAAAGTCGTAAAATATTATAAAACTGGTATAACACTAAAAACAAATGATACTATTTTATATGAATGATATATATTGAATATTTTTAGTTATTTTTAACCTTAAAAACCTGTTAGTTTAATTCCTCTTTCAGAATAACAAATATATGCTTAAGTAATTATTCATTACAAATATAAAAATTTAATAAAATATAATTACGTGTAAAACTTAATAAATTCAAGCTTATTTAATTAAAAGATTCATAATAATAAAATAACAAAAAATAATACTTTTTTTGTAGTTAATATTAAATAATTAAATGCAAGTAAATAATAAGATTTAAACTTATTTTAATTACTCATTGCATTAAATAGTGATTAAGCATCTAACAATAAAATATTTTTTAAACAATTAAAATGTTTAATTTTTATTTTTAAATAATTAAGATAATTAATTAATAAAAAATAATGTAAAATAAAAAATGACACAAGAAATATTGTTGTTTATAATTTTTCACATTAGAATGCTTCAAAATGTACAACGAATTTAAAATGCTGGTTATTATTACTATATATATTTTTTCATATAAAACAATAGTAATGGGTTAATTTCGCATAAATATAATTATTAAAATATAACATATTCATCAAGCTAAATATATGTTTATTTAGACTGGTTTAAGGGTTCAAAAATTTTAGTACATTTTTTCACGTAGGTGATCTTTTAGGGTCGAGCGACCCCTTAAGGACAAAATAAAATTTGTCCAGGCCTCGGGAGCGTCGGGCTGATAATCCGATCTCCTTAAAAACGCTGATCAATGAACACACAAATATTTCTAATATATTTGTAATATAAAAAAATATTTAATGCAACTGGTTGTACATATAGTGTAATTTCAAAAAACTTCCACCATAGTCCACATAAGAATTTGACACATTTATTAGTTCTTTCAAAGTCACACATTCAAAATAAAAGAGGGCATAAAAAATATTGAGTATATTTATGTAAGCTGGGTCTTAAACTGACCCTTTAAAATGATTTTGAAAATTGATATTTAAAATTATATCTAAAAAATTTAAGTTATCAAACACTTTTTTTTTCATAATTTAAATATTCTTTTAAAAATGATGTTTTGTAATCATTTAATATAATCGAGTTAATTATTTTTTGATACATTTAATTATTTCAAAAAGAGAATGTTTTAAATACATTTTAATTATTCTACTATATTGTCAAAGCTATAATTATATTTAGTAAATATATATATATATATAATATTATAGCAACATCAAAATCGATCACATTAAAAGTTATTGTCTGAAATAATTATGATAATCATTTTTTTAAATTATTGTCAATGATTTTTTTTAAAATTCAATTTAAATATATTTATAGTATATACATGGATACTTATTTATAAATATATTTCACAGTAATATGTAAGTAATATGTCATCAATGATTCCGCCGATTTTTGTTCCCAGACAATTCGTTCAATGACTTTTCGGTAACGACGTGGGGCGCACAAGACAACTAGTGCTCTGTATGTCTCGCTAACCTGAACTAACCTTAGTTATTTCATTACGAAACCTATAGATATCTTGACTCTACGATTACTGGACGAATCCTTAGGTTGGGTTAGGTTAGTTTAGCGAGACAGCCAGTGCACCAGTTGTCCAGTGCGCCCCACGTCCTTACCGATCAGTCGTTGAACGAATTGTCTGGGAACGATAGGGCGTGACACCGTGATCAATGTATTTCATTAAAATTCACCGCATTCAAGCTAAATATTTTCAATATTCATTGATAATGAAATATTAAACTGCTAAAGTAAAACATAAATTCAACAACGATCTGAATGAATGCATCGACAAGGAGACTTCCGTCATCTAGAATATTAAGAATATATTAAAACTTGAATAAGGTGAATTCTAACACTATGCTATCAGTACAATACGATAATTGAACACGAAAGTAAAATAGGAATAAGTGCCAAAATATTTTTTTAAAGTATTGTCACATATACCAATGCGAGTAATATTTTTTTATTTAATGGGACATAAATAATTGATATTTTTGTTCATTATTTATTTGAATAATTCCATTTAAAGTTCTAAAAATAAAAAACATATTTTAAAACACTTATTCTCATTTTTATTTCTTGTGAGGATTATTTATGACATTGTTGTTTTTTTTAGAGAAGAGATGAATTTTTACAAACATTTAGATTTTTTACACAATATACAATGCTTAACGTACACGTTAACGTAACATCAACGTTAATTTCAAACTTGTAAAGATTATTATCATATGTAAGGTAGATTCTTATTTTTTTTAAGGTAGACCTGTATATGTCTGAAAAATGAAAACAAAAAGCCTTGAAATACATAAAACATTTCTTATATTTTAACCGGTTCCGCCGCATTTCATCCCCAGACGATTCGACGACTCAATCAACGACTCGTCGGTAACGACGTGGGGCGCGCTGTACGTCTGGTGCAGGGATCATTTGGTGGACGGGACAACTGGTACACTGGATGTCTCGCTAACCAAACCTAAGCTAAGATAAGTTATTTTGTTAACGAGACCTATGGATCTCCGGAAAAACTATTAGGTTAGGTTAGGTTAAGTTAGCGAGACAGCCAGTGCACTAGTTGTCAATTCGCCAAATGTCCCGTGCACCAGACGTACAGTGCGCTCCACGTCGTTACCGATGAGTCGTTGAACGATTTGTCTGGGGATAATAGGTCGTGACACCATTTTAAACACTTTTAAAAATTTAATTATTGTCATATGAATACGAAAAAAGTTAAAAAATTTAAATTTTTCGTAGTTTTATGTATGCGTATTACATGTTTTTTTATATTGGAAAATCTGGCCACCACAATTATGGTCACCACAAATATGGTCACCACAAATATGGTCACCACAAATATGGTCACCACAAATCATCGCCAGACACAAATATTATTTATCACGTCATAAACAAGCTTTGCAAGTCGAAATTTGTGTAAAATACATTAATAACCAATTAAAAAATTAGTGTTTTTATATACGAGTATTTTCTCTTGTAGCAATTGTCATTTTAGTTTGCAGTGTATTGCAGTGAATGCATTAAATTTTTAAGAAGCACGAGTGATTAACCCGACGCTGAAAATATATTAATCATTGTTATGGTAATAAAATTGCATTTTTTTTTAATTAATGGTTTTTAATGAATTTTCGAAACTTAAAAAAAAATCCAAAATTACATTATGTACTTTAACATTGTTAAATATTTTCTGAATATTAGTTTAATGTTTTTTAAAATTAAATTAATATTACAATCGTTTAATTATTAACACAGCATATATTTTTGTAAATTATAAATTTACGTTAGCATGATTTTCAAATCACATAAAAAAAAATATTGTCAATACTTTTAATATCAAATATTATTGTCAACATTTATAATTTCAATGTTTTAAGTGGGTTCTTTTTTTAAATTACAAAAATTAAGTATATATATGTAAGATTTCATAGTTTTATGAATTCAAAAACGTTTATTACATAAAGAGTTGTAAATATTTACTTATCAATATAAATATTTTTTATACATTACATTTATAGTTTTTTATTGTCTTGAGTTTCGCGTCCTATCTCGAAAGATTCGACAACAAGATGGCGGCGAACGAGGACGTCAAAATGGCGGCCGCAAGTAAAGATGCTTGACCTTGTTTAGCTGATGAAGAGCTTATTCCAGGTCCATTGATTTCAAGATTAACGCCTTGATCCACGACGTGGATCTTCCAGCCTAAATTCCTGTGGCTGTAGCACTGAAAAATAAAAAAATAAATGATTGAATTACGACGTAAGGCCATGTTGTGACTTTTTCAATTTGTCGTAGTAACTTAAACAAATATTTTGCACTTAGTATAAATTGTTACTAATGCATAATAAAATTAATCGGAAGTATTCTAAATAAATTGGCAATATCCACTGTGTCAGTATGAATGTGGTCAGTTATAAAAGTAAAATGGCAGTAATATTTTCAATATGGGTAAAAATTAATGTACATATAATGAATGAATAATTAACCCATAAAATTGAAACCTAACCTTACCTAACCTAATCTATTATTTGTGTGTGTATACTGGTGATAGAGTTACGTTATTTCTTAAATATTTTACAAATGATGTAATAAATTGTAATAATTTATTTGTATGTTTTCGTGTTAAGAAATGTCTTAACATTCATATGAATTATTAAAGCAATTAGTACAAAAATTACCCAAATGCTAGAATTAAAAAGTAACACGTAATACTTGAAACATTTTACATGAAAAATGATGTAAAAATAACAATTATAATAATTGAATACCTACTTTCAAGCATTTGTTTGGTTAGGTATATTATTTAAGAAAAGGAAACATTCAAATTAAAAACAACGTTATCTAAATTAAATCCGGTAATATCATGTGATAATTGATAGATTTATTAAAAGCGTTTTTATGATTTTATTTACGCTAAAAATTAATTGAATGTAAGACATGTTAATTAGTGAACAGTTTTTGTGTGAGTTTTATTAATATGACAGTTTTTTCTCTTTGGTGTAATGGAACAATTTCAAAGTACATATTTAAGCGAACGAAATACGAATATTATAATATTATTAATAATTAAATATACATATACTATACATAAAATTCTTTTTTCAACGCGTCAATCCAAACACAAAAATAACGGCAGAAGCGGGATGCGAACCGCGGACCCTGGAAACCAACTATGCCCAGGTATTCATACCGCTCAGCCGACTGGGCTATTACTGTGCCTGGACCGACTCACGTTGAAACTAGTATTCATGTCATTGTTATCATCGTATGATAGATGTCGCTATAGTATATATTCAAAGTATGTATATTTTTAATATACATACTAATATACATTTAATATTTTAAAAAAATATACATACTTTGAATATATACTATAGCGACATCTATCATACGATGATAACAATGACATGAATACTAGTTTCAACGTGAGTCGGTCCAGCCACAGTAATAGCCCAGTCGGCTGAGCGGTATGAATACCTGGGCATAGTTGGTTTCCAGGGTCCGCGGTTCGCATCCCGCTTCTGCCGTTATTTTTGTGTTTGGATTGACGCGTTGAAAAAAGAATTTTATGTATAGTATATGTATATTTAATTATTAATAATATTATAATATAGTAAAATGATCTATAAAAGTAGATTAGAATATTGAAATAATAAAATAATATTCTAATAAAAATTTTAAAAAATACATGAAATACGAGTGTTTTTTAAGTGTTTTTAAGCATTATATACAACTAAAACATTGACTCCAGTCACGTCCTTGGTCCGCCGAATACGGTGTCAAGACCTATCGTTTCCAGACAATTCGTTCAACGACTCATCGGTAACGACGTGGGGCGCACTGGACTTCTGTTGCACGGAACAATTGGTGCATTGCCTGTTTCGCTAACCTAACCTAACCAAATCCAGTAATTGTGGAGTCCAGATATCCATAGGTCTCGTTAACGAAATAACTAAGGATAGATAAGGTTAATTTAGGTTAGGTTATGTTAAGTAAGCAAGACATCCAGTGCAGCAGCTATCCCGTGCATCAAATTTCCCGTGCACCAGACATCCAGTGCGCCCCACGTCGTTACTGATGAATTGTTGAACGAATTGTCTGGGAACGAAATGCAGCGGAACCGCCGAATACGAATATCATCTGAGCCTCAAGCAAGGTAAGTCCACACAGTTGAAATTTCATTACGAAGTGTGTAATGCGTTTTTTATTACGTAACCCTGTTTATTATATTTAAGAGTACATTGGATTGAAAAAATCATTATCTGCATTTTTTTGGTGACCTGCTCCTCATTCTTACACCACACGTCCTGATGATGACCCCGGCGATATACAGTTGCTTAAATTAGATGGAGTCAGTTTAAAAAGTTAAATTTAAAAAAAAAAATTAAAGATCTGTGTTTTCATAACTGTTCAGTTGTGGATTGCAGATTTCATCTGCATGTCCTCTACTCTCAAGGTCTGTGCGTGTTGCTTACATATGAGTATATAAGACTCATGTAAAGACAGTAGACTCTTCTTTTTTATACTCTTAAAATTTACATAGTAGTAAATAACATCCTCCTCTCTTTTTAAAAAGGTTTAATTCCGTCGCGTGATGGCAGGATTAGGAACAGATTGATAACACATAGATTTTTTCAGAAGCACATTGACATATATTTACGATTAACTATACAACCTTGTGGCCCGACCTAGTCACAGCATTCGGCCAAGCCACGATACAATATGCTCTCGCTGAAGGGCGGGACACGACTGATGCGCTTGTGATGGCTCTCGCCCAGTGCCACAAACGGCGGTCTATATAACTACTCCCAAACGCCAATATGGCGGACACATTCATCTACGACAAGCGAACAAAAATAAGAGACGGAAGATTGTATATTGAAGTTTTCGGTACCAGTCAGCAAGGGCTCTATCATGCTGATGTCATAACCTATAGGAAGAGAAGGTCTGATTTTGCTTTGACCACTGTTCAGAGGTACACAGGAAGTTTTTCATGCTTACAATACAAGAGCTCGAACACGAGTTACCTGGTAATAAAGAAGGTCTGGAGTTTCCTTGGCCACTGTCCAGTTAAGGACAGCTGCTTCCCCTTGCTCACACTCTAGTCTTAAGGTCTGCGTGTATTGCTCGAACGTATCGGACTCTGAAGATCTGTCGATGTTCTTGTGGGTCCACTCGCAATAATGACCAGCTGGAAAAAAAAACTAAATTATTAAAAAATGTAAAAAATTTCAACCATATCGCTTCAGATGCTGATATATTCCACGCAAGGGAGGCCCAGTTCAAACACGAACTACGCGAATTTATTTGGAGGAGTAATTTGTTTGATCCGTCTGTTTAATGAGCATTGGGACTTTATATTGCTTGTCTTTAGTGTTTTCTTTCTTTTTTACTTAATCATAAGAACCTATTTTTATTTATTGATTATTTTTATATTATCTTATTTCAGGATCGTATTAAATAAAATATGTAATGTTTCTAAAAATATATATTGAAAATCAGTATATACCATCGAACGTACTCCTATTCTTTTAATGTCATCAGCCTGTTTTCCAGGAGGTTGGCCAACGCTCCGTTTGTCAGTTCTTGGACGCCACTCCAATAATTTTATTCCCTATCGACTGGCGTCTCTTCGAGAAATATGTCCTGCCCATAGCCACTTGAGTGTGCCTATTCATTAGGTAACCTCTACTACTAAGCTTCTTCTTCGGTTAACTTCGTTTCGGATTCTCGAATATGGATGACTCCATGACACGTAGAGTGATTATTTTTGTATGGGTTAGAACTGCTGTTTTTTCTTCTCAGATTCTACGTATTTTGAAAAAGTCTGTCAAATATCTCGATGCAGTTCCGTGGAATGCCTTATAAGCTAAAAGGCATAGCTTGTTGAGAGTTCCAGCTTGAATCTTGCTGGAACTCTATTATACTATTATACTCTACTAATGCAGTCGGTATACTCGTAATTTTAGAGTAATGGGTCAGAATTTTCGTTGTATACGAGTCGTGCCGCTGTGTTTTGTAACTACTAAAATTGCTTTAATTATTTTACTGATTTTGAACACTATTGTCTTACAGCGCCAAGTAATAGAACTTTGGAGCGTTGAGGTAGTATCTACTTGGCGTAGCTCAAGTTGCAGAGAAAATCAAGACAAATCATACTCGTAAATGATACACAAATTTCCTAACTTTGTGGTGAAAATTTCAACCATGTGTTTCAGGTATGATAAGGGATATGATTGAAGAATGTTGCATTACCTGCTGTAGGGTAAGGATAACCTTCAGAGTCGTATGCAACTCCGGCAAACACTCTCTGCTCGCGTTGCTCAGCCTCACTTCTCTGGCCAAAGCCACCTTCTGAAGAGTCGCATATGTAGAATGGATGATACCTTGAAACAGAAACAGCGGTGATTCGTTTTGGCTCAATTCAGGAACTTCCTAGACACCTTCTATACTGAAAGCAAGCTAAGTGCTATGTCTAATATGTTACTGAAACAATAAACTGGGTGCCAAAGCATTAGATTACTTTGTGGTGATACAAATGGGATAACTATATTTATTACTCAGCTTGCTTCACCGTTGTACAGTCGTTAAATATATAATTTAATGGGACGTTTCAAACACATTTTAAAGTAATTACAAAGATTCTGGTATCAATGCACGTAGAAGAGTAATACTGGTACATTGATTATTAAGCGTTATTTGTGTGCAAGAGGGATAAAGATTTAATTGTCAATGGAGCAGTGAATACAGTGAAACCCTCGTTGTTTCGTTATCGCTTTTTTTGTTTTTCCCGGTAAAACACTCATAGAAACGATGTTCTATAATGCCGCATAAACTGTTACCATTTTTATCATTTTCTTCGATATATCGCTTAAATATTATTGTCCCCTCGCAAATATTATCTCAAATAACTGTTTTTTGTACGAAATTCGCAATAAATATTTGTAAATATTATAAAACGAAAACACGCAACATGGCGATGAAGTTTGAGTCATGCTATGTAGCTAGGCAGTTGATTTATACGTGATATCCACGTGATTGACTTATTTTGTTTATGTCGTAGGAGAGATCTCCACACAACGTCAGCGTATGTTGTGTGTATTATGCAAGTGTAATGAGGCTTTCTTTAAATTTAAGTGCCAAATTCCAAAAAAGCAACTTAGCATTACGGATTTTTATATGACATTTTTGTATATATTGTCCGATATGCAAAAAATGACTTATTAACATTATTTTTTACTGTTACATTTACTTCTCGTTTTAGAGGACATATTTTGTGTCTTACTTGGCAGGATTGGTCCTGTCGTCTCCACCTTCCACAATGAACTGATATGTTTGACCTCTCTCCACGTATATTTCAGGGATCAGGAGGTCGTTGATGTACCAGGCAATCCCCCAAGATGGGTGACCTAGAAACAAACACCAAAATCGTGTAATGAAATAAGTAATTAGCTTAACTATAAAGGTTGTACTTTTTACATAGTAATGTATTAGCTTAAATTAATGGTTCCCTTAGATGTACCAATGAACTATCTTTTTAGACCAATAGCAACTCCCTTTTTAAATCTTCCTTAATACTGGCAGCATGAAACTAGTTACATCATTTGAATGCGTTTACGATTATGTTTTCTGTTTTTTTTTTTATGTAAACACATACAAGAGAATACCAAAAGATAGTGATATTAATGCCAAGTCTCATCTGTGGATTCTATGACGCTTACCATGCTGCATATGGCTTAAAGCGCTGATTGTAAAGTCTTGATCCTCCAACGTTATAGACTACTGTCTGACATTTACGCATTATCCAATTATTATTAGAAAAATTTACTATGTTGGTGTTCACAGGACGACTTCTGTCGTCTGCCACCAATCGTCTTATTATGTATCAGATATAAATAAAAGATTTTTTAGAATTTATTCCACATTTTTTTTTTGACGACACGTTTCAGCCAAGTTTCATCAAGTCTTGAAAATGGCCATCCGACTTGGCTGAAACATGTCGTCAAAAAAAATAAACTGTGTCATTAAATTATTTTTGTTCGATACTTTTAACTGCGAAACACCCAAATGCGGAGTCTTTTATTAGCTTCAGGTTACCAACTTAAGACCCGTATACAGAGACATTTCTTAAGGTTACCAACCTATAATAGCTACATTCCTTTAGAATCATGAAAGAAAGCGCTAAGCTTACCTCTAATCTTAAGAAACGTCTCTGCAAACGGGTGTTAAGTTGGTTACCTAAGGTCAAGAAACGACTTACGTGTGTAAATGTTTTCTCCGAGAAAAGAAAGTCATTCTTCCCGCACCCGAAAACGTCCATAGCTTTTCCAAGCTGGCCAAGCCAGAGATCACAAACCTTCTTTCTTTATGCATCCAAACAGGAACCTTCCCCGACTGTTGGAAGGTGGGCCTTCTGACAGTCATTCCGAAATCCGGAGACAAACCCCGCACCGACCCTAAAGCATATCGTCCAATCACTCTTCTGCCAGTCCTCGGCAAAATCCTGGAGCGTATTGTCGTAAGTAAACTAGAATCACATCTAGCCACTTCAAATATGCCAATCTCCAAGAGACAGTTCGGCTTCCGACCGGGAGTCTCAACGGAAGATGCTATTCTCACGACAATCAAGACAACAACTGACTCCAAGTGCACTTACGTTCTGGGTGTTCTTCTGGACATCTCAGGTGCTTTCGACAACGCATGGTGGCCAATGGTCTTGGCTAAGCTTCGCCTTCGACAGATTCCCGGTAACCTATACGCATTGTTACAGAGCTATTTCCAAAACCGTAAAATTTTCGCTGACGCTGGAAGCGTTCGTATATCACGTAACGTCTCTAGAGGGTGTCCTCAGGGTTCCGTTCTTGGCCCAATGCTTTGGAACATTCTTTTCGATGACATCCTCAGCTTACCGCTGCCTCCCGGATGTGGTGTTGTAGCATACGCTGACGATGCACTTCTAACAGTAGAAGCTAATAGTCGATCTTCACTGGAGCGCTCAACCACAGAAGCTCTAAACCAAATCTCATCCTGGGGCCAACGAAACAAACTATGTTTTGCGCCACATAAAACAGAAGCTATTCTTTTAAAGGGAAAATTATCTCCACTACGTCCACCAGCTATTTACTTCCAAGGTGCTAAAGTAAAAATTTCTACAGAAGTTACATACCTTGGCGTAATCATGGATGGTAAAAGAAGTTTCGCCGCTCACGCTCGCCATGTTGTAGATAAGGGCGGAAGGCTTTCTTCTGTATTTCTCGCCTTACGGGGAATTCATGGGGACTCAAATTTCGAGCCCTTAAAACAGTGTATGACGCGATCTTTCTCAGCACGGTGACATATGCGGCGCGGTGCTGGGTTGAGCGCACTCGACTACTCTTCATTAGACGCATTCTCTTGAGCGGTCAAAGAACCCCACTTCTCTCACTTACTAAAGCCTATCGATCCTCTGCCACCGAGTCATTGATTATCCTTGCGGGAGTGCTGCCGTTGGATCTGCAAGTGCAGGTGAGCGCCGCTATGTCGTTGCTTAGACGTGGCTTCTCTGCGGAGGTCGGGGCACTTGTCTCAATCCTCCGCAGGGTAAGATCACGAAAGAAACCGAAAAAGAAGTAAGACTGGCGGCGCTCGCAGCATGGCAGAGCAGATGGTCGACCTCGCTGAAGGGTAGACACACATATTCCTTCTTTCCTTCTGTTCTCGATAGAATGGAGATGCCGTGGCTTATTCCAAACCACTGGACTAGTCAATTCATGACTGGACACGGCAATTTTAAGGCTAAACTCTTCAAGTTTAGCCTCGTTGATAGTCCAGACTGCCCATGCGGCAGCCCCTTGCAGGACGCTGAACACATTCTGTGGCATTGTCCAATATTAGATTTAGCGAGGCAAAGGCTCCTTAGCGTAATCCAACAGTAGTCTGGACCGGTTGGATATATCGATCTCATATCTACGGAGCCCAACTACCATGCATTTTCTGTATTCGCGGCGACCTTCGGCGAAGAAGTCTAGAAGTCCAAATTTTAACGTCTCAACTACTAACTTTTACACCCATGTGTGGTGTTGCTCACCAAAACCAGTTACTTGTATAACGAGAATGTACTCTGAAAACAATGCCTTGGTAAGTGCTCCCAAGGAGCGCAGGTACAAAACGACCGGCCCAGGGGCCTAAGGCCCCCAAAAAAAAAATGCTTTTCCAAGCGACCAGAATGAAATTATTAACTTATTTTTAGTATACTGATATCCATTCGATATGGTCCCTTCAGGCTCACACCAAAAGAACTTGACAAATGTTCTGTCATCTAGACTTCAGTAGATGATAGAGATAGTATACTCGAATATGTCGTTTTTGGCTCGCTGGCCACAATCCCCCATCACTGACTCTCACAATAGTGAAAAGAATCGACAGTCGTCCCCACTTGGTTCCCACCGCTAGTCGCGACGGTCCTTTCTCGCTACCTGGATTGACTTACGACGTTCGTGCCGCTCCTGAGCACGTGGTTCGAACCATCTCTCAACATTTTGACCCCCCAGATACTGGCTTTTATTTGGAGCTGCGTCTCTACTATTATATATTTTAAGGTGTTTTACTTGTCATCACAAAATCTGTTTGTAAAGTCAGTGACTCTGATTAAAATGTTTACCTGTGATTGGGGTGTACCCCCTTTTGCCTCCCGTGGGACCAATCCTCACAGAGAAGGAGGTTTCTCCTATCAAGCGCCGCGTGGGCCAGGCCTTCAACTTCGACTCCGAGGGATCTTTCAGACCCAAGCAGGTGTTGTCTTCCTGAAAACGACCAAAAATACATCTTAAAAACATGTTTATTGTACAATATCCGCTACTTGGGTTTATACCACTCCGCTACTTACTAAAACATGGGCACAACAAATTTATGTTTCAAAGCTTTGTAAGCTCATACTGTCTATGCCTTGTCCCAACACGTGTATCTCCGAGGTCCACATGAAAACGTATATGGTTCCCGGAAGCCTCCAGAGCAAGAGCCTGCGAACTTGCATAGACAGCGGCTGTAGTACCAAAGAAATATTTGGATATTCAATTATTAGGGGTTTGTTTAAGGAGATCGGATGAAAATCCCAATCTCAAAGAGTCATCTTCAGGGTTGATGACTTTTTAAAATCGTCAACCCTGAAGAAGACAAGAAGTATTGGTGGTCGAAATATTGGTGCAAGAAAATTTGCCACACACGGCTAAACACTAAAGCCACGATACCAAATGTGGCTGTGAAAAACTATGAAGTTGTATACGCCCTGTGGTTCCAGTCTGTTCGAGCCGAGTAGCTAAGCGCCAGACGCTTACCCAGTTGGCGCGACGATTAGAAAAGCGACGCAAAATTCATTCGAAAAACTCGATACAAATATTCCACGTTCTTGCGGAGTATTGCGGTTCATTGCTTGTCTGTTTATAAACTGCAGCTGTCTAGTTTACAAATGTCAAAATATGATATATATCTACAATATATCTTTCGATAGGGTGATAATTTTTCGCCACCTGTATAACCGATACGTTCATCCTTGACTGACCTGTGCACCAAAGTTGATCTGCACGTCTTCTGTGACCTTGTCTGTGATGGAGTGGGCGTTGGCCTCGTGTCTGGAGTTGAGAGGTCCGAAGGCGGCGATCACTGCGATCTCGCCCCTCTGGAGATCGCCTTGTCCCTGGAGTCTTTAGCCGCCAGAGGTCTGGTGTAGATGACTGTCGTGATGCCATCGATTCTCGATCCGGAGACCAGCTGAACGTTGTTGGAGCCGCCCAAACGGACGTCTGGACACACACCGGCCTATAGACAAACAATTTAAATTACTAAATATTTTTTGCTGGATATTGAAAACATATTTGAGGATTGTAATATTTTAGATCATTGTGAATCCATGCTAATATTTGATAGTTGACAGTGTGTGGACCATCTCAGAGAGACGAGCCCGATGGATTGGTCACATCATGCGCTGCGATGGTCTTCTTCACGACATTGTGGAAGAGATGGTTGAGGTAATAAACGAGGACGCCCTAGACGGGAGTATTTGCAGCAAGTGTTCGAAGACATGAGTTGGAGCTTTTATGCTGAGCTGGAGGACTGCAGAGGATCGAGAGGAGTGGACATCGACAAGATTTTGTTGCTGCAAACCAATCCACCGGATTAATACTACGAAGAAGAAGTGTGTGGAGCAATTTGACAATGGGCCAACACTGATGTTGCAATGGTTAGGGTTTGTGGTTCGAATCTCAGCACCTGCCGTCTATTTATCTCCGATGTATTGATGAGAGAATTATCATATAATATGAAAAATATGTTAATTGTTGAATGTAATCCATATTTGCAATGCATTACCTATTTGCCGGCGGGTATAGCTAAACGATCAAAGCGTTTGCTTTGCAAGCCAAAGGTCGTTGGTTCGATCCCCGACGGAGATTGAAAAAAAAGGGATTTTTAATCGTTTCTGAGCTATAAAATACCCCTGCTTGGTGTGAATTTGATCCCTCACCCGTAAAAATGCTAGTCATAGCCTATTAATTAAAATTGGTGGTAGACGAAAGTCGTCCCGTGAAGACCACGCATTCAAAGTAAATTCCTATAATAATAATAAAGATGATGCGTGAATCTCGGGCTGTAGTCTCTGACGTTGGCGGATCAAATATGGTTTTGCAATATGGTAAGCGTCATAGAATTCCACAGATGAGACTTTAGAATTAATATCACCATCTGTTGGTATTCTCCTGTATGCGTTTACATAAAAAAAACTGTCCCCATCTAATGAAAATGTTTCAATTGTCTCTTTTTAAATGCAAGAACATGATAATAACTCTCAATATTCACTGTCAAAATCTTCCATGACTCTATTGCATTGTGATTCCATTCCAGTGCTCAATTCGATCCATGTTAATATAAGGTAACAATTATTTATCTATTTCATAATCATCCATTTCCAACTATGTATACTACTGTGGGCAAAAATTAACGATATTTTTATGTTCGCGAGCTAAGCGATTCGAACTTATCTTTACATTTTTATGTTGGCACAACTGTCACTGACATCTGTGCCAAATTACACGTCAAAATATTTATTAGTGTTTGAGATACCCATCCAAACAGCTAAAAGTGTTTTTTTTATTTTTATAACGTCTGAAACTATTTAAAATCGTTCCACACGTAGCTCTTGACGACTTTCGAGAGAGCCCGCGTTTATAAATCAGCTGTAGTTTATGCTCTAGTGCGGCATTCCAAAAGCATGCCCTAGCCATCTTTTTCTCGTGAATGATTATACAATAGTATGTAAAACTGCCACCCTTTGCCTCGTAATTTCCTACGAATTCTTTCAGAACCCATAATATGACTGCTTTAGTATTTTCTAGTTGTTAGGATTATAAAAAGTACATAAGGATGAGGTGAAAGCAGGTTAATGTATTATTTTGTAAATATTTATATATATCTTAACCTTCCCGTCGCATTGCGCCGCATGGGTCACTGTGTAGTCAGCGACCATAGCTTCCTCCGTGGTCTCGTTCCAGTGCGCAACAACTATGTCTGCACCGATCATCATAGGCTTGTTTGCAGAGCCGCTGATACCGAAGCTCATGTATTGATCTGTTCTGATGCGTGCTGTCAACTCTATCTCGACGTTATCACCCTGAAACAGAAATAAAAAATATATTAAAACACTTAATCAGTCCAGAAATAAGGGCACATAATACTGTTTTTTAAATTTATTTTTTATGCAATCGCATGCAGAGAGTACAGCCGGTCAAGACCAGTGCATTTTATGATGCTCAGTCAGGGAGCCTGGACGCTGCATGTGGGAAACGAGTGTTGTGTTCGTGTTTGTATGTGGGTTAGGGAGATTGCAAGTGTATAATTATCTGTTTCTTGAAGAGATCCAGATTGTAGGAAGAAGGAAACACAGACGCTGGAAGAGCATTCCAAAGCTTATCGGTGGCATTGAGGAAGGAACTTTGGAAACTGGCAGTTCTTGGTCGACACACAGTATTCGTGTATGGATGTTCGGCAAGTGTAAAACGAGATGGTCGGTTGTGAATGGCTGCAGGAGGAATTAGTTCTTTAAGTTCCGAAGAGCAACGACCGTGGTAAAACGATAGAAAAGGCTGGATGGGTAAGCGCCTTTAGCTAACCACGCTGAGACAAAAAATTGCATATCAAGGATATTCGACAGAGGCCTGGAAGACCTATATCGAGTTGGTATAATTTTTTAAGGAGGCCGATTGATCTACGTACCTTTATCTCCCATCTCACTTGCATCCGACGGTCAAGCAGTTCTCTGCAGTTGAGTTTTGAGGACGTTGGTCTTGCGGTGGAACTCGTCTAAAACAACAATGGAATCATTTAAAATAAAACAAACTGAGAAATCTAATGCATACAATTAAGACGTACATACAAATTTACAGCAAACATCACATTGTATTAAATTTCGTTCATCAATAAATCTGAGAAAAAATTAACGGCGGACAGAATGAACATTAATTGCAAAGCTTCGTGATTCGAATCCCAGCGTCCGTCGTTTTTTAATTTTTATTTATTGATGAGAGAAAGACATATAAGATAATGTTTGCTGTGAATTTATATGTACGGATCAATTGTTATGTTTGGTATTGACCTTCAATGATCTTAAAATAATATATTTGAGCATTGAAAAATCTTCTAAAAAAATCCAAAAAACAATTTAATTTATTTTACAAACAAGTGATCTATTTCAAACATGCTTTGAGTAGAGAACATAAAAAAATGTTATCATACAGAGCTAAAAATATTGGAACTGCCTTAAGGACCGACGGTTCTCACTATCACCTTCGCATGCAAGACAATCTCTAGTTAATGTGCCAATTTATTTTCATTTGCCCGAACGATCGTTGCACATCGGAACGTGACCAATCAGAAATGATCACTGCTTGAAGAATTTTTTACAAATTTTCGTCACTCTGTTCTGTCAGTTGCTATTGTTCATCCATGCCTTATCCCAAATCAGATCTGCTAAAAAGTCCACTGAATTTAACAATCATGGTTTTTATAAATCGTTTTTTTAAGGATACGTTGGTAGGTTATGCTAAAAGTTTTGACCATTTGGTCCTAAAGAGCATCTTATCCTACCTTTGTATTACATATTTATATACATTAGTATAACCGTGTCTCAGTATAATTTAAAACTTTCCTAATATTTGTGTTTCAATGATATTAATTTTAAAATGATTAATTTCAATAAAAACTAATTATATGTTTTTTTTTTTTAATATTTATTTTATTATTTAAATATTCTAATCTACTTTTATAGATCATTGACTATATTACAATATTATTATTAATTAAATATACATATACTGCATAGAAAAAAAATATATATAATAATGTCTCCTTGAGACAATATCAAGAAGGTAAAATTATTCATCAGTAACACAGGTAAATGATTGGTTATAAAGTCCGAGTTGGACCTATAAGTAGTCGTTTCTCATCCATTGAGTCTATAGTTTGGTTCTAGACCGAGTGGTACTTACTAAAATAAATAGACTGTCGGAAAGTAATAGTAATAATATTAAGCTTGTAAATAAATGATGACTGATTGAATAATAAAAAATAAAAATATACATACTTTGAATATATACTATAGCGACATCTATCATACGATGATAACAATGACATAAATACTAGTTTCATATATTGTGGCATAGTTGGTTTCCAAGGTCCGCGGCTCGCATCCCGCTTCTGCCGTTATTTTTCTGCTTGAATTGACGCGTTGAAAAGAATTTTATGTATAGCATATGTATATTTAATTAATCAAAACTAATTAGTGCCTATTTTTTAAATTATTAAATATATGGTAATTACGTTACTAAAATATCGTTAATTATTAATCTATATATATAAAAGAAAGTCGGGTTATATTTGTTTTTATAACTCAAGAACGGCCAAGCCGACTTGGCTGAAAATTGGTGGAAAGGTAGCTTAGAACCCAAAAACGTCCATGGTATACTCAAAATTGATTTGATTAAGAAAAAATATTGAACATTTACGTAAACATGTTTTCATACAAGACTATTGTAACTTGACAGCTGTCAGTTGAGACTGTGGCGCCATAGGCCAGCAAGATAACTGAAAATGACGCAATAGTAGGTATTGTGGAGTACCTACGTAAGGTACGGAATATTTTGAAACAAAAAAGAAAAACAAAAGGCAGGAAAAAAAAAGACAAAAACAAAATAAATATTAGTGAAAATATCAGTTTAATCTTTTATTTGTTAAATATGTTATAACAAAAAGCAAATGGAAAGGCATCTTCTTATTCTATTGTGTTATTTTTATTTTTTATTATTTTCTCTATTTATTGTATATTTATGTATACTATTCTAAATATATGTTTCTAAATATTTGTAAAAAAATTGGAATGGACCAAATATATGATATCATATGTACCGAAAAATTCAACTTAATAAAATCCAAAATCTGCTCATTTATTGCCTTTCGGGTGAAACAAAGTTCACCGGGTCAGCTAGTTTATTATAGTTTAAACTACAAAAAATATGTTTCTATTAAAAAAAAAACAATATATGTATAATACATTCGTGTCTACAATTAATTATTGACAACTAATTATAAGGGAATATAATGAGACTTTAATACAATATTAATGAATAAAAATAATAAAATAACATGCACTTAAATAAATCATAAATCATGGACAGTTAAGGAAAAATTCATGTCTACAGTAAATTAAAAATATCTAACTACAAATAAATGATGTGTTTTCAAAAAATAATTCATAATTATGAAGTGCATCTAATTGTTTTTTTTTTTAAATATTTTCTTACCGGATTATACCACCAAGGGGGCTGTGGAAATTCCAAGAGAGACATGTCACAAGAAATAAGAAATAAATATATTTTAACATTACATTTTTTTTTTGCGAATAATATGAGAAAAAGATCGTGATTCATGAGAGAGTATTAACTCTAATAAATTATATTAATTAGGATAAATTTCACATGTTTGACGTGAAAAACAAGTATTTTGTAACTTATTTCAGTGATTTTAAGTATTTCAACTTGTAATATATGTAGTAAATATAATATATTCCTGTACTTAGTCAGGATGCTATTTTTTGAGTGTAGTATTTTAATTCAAAACATAGTTCCTTCTCGACAAGTTATATTATTTTATGCTAGATGTCACCATATACATCTACATTAGGCTAAAATACGTTTTGTCATTGCCTATTGATTTAAATACCTAAAATGAATTATGAAACAATGTAACAAGTTTATTCCTAAATTATGTTTTTTTTAAATCAAAAAACAATCCGAGCTTATGATTTAAACATTATCTCTATTTGTGAGTTGTTGAAACCAACTGGAGTGAAGATATTGCCATATTTAGTGTAATATTGCTTCAGATTCAGTACTGGTGTGGACGGATACGAAATGTTGGACGTTTGATTTTGTGACAATAGTGCCGTGTTATTTGTGTGTCAACCATGATATACTTATGACATGGTTTCGTTGTCACAAATCCTAACTATTTGCGCAGCGTATTCCGACACTTGTTCTGAGTGTGAGGTCATTGACACTAAATGTGTCAATACATTTACATCACATTTACGTTAGTACTTCAATAACGAACTAAAATTGCATATGTCATTTTAGGAGAAGAAATAAAAATTGTATAATTCTGTTCAATCAATTGAATATTTATTTATTTACATTAATCAACTTCTTTTTATTTGATTTGATTTAAGATTTTTTTATTTTTAATGTGCCAAGGTCATCCATGATATTTTAAGAGTATTATTAACAACATAAATAAAAATAATACTATTAAAATAAATATGTTTTTATTATGTCAAATCTGAAACCATCGCTTAGTGTAGAAATCTCATTAATTCTAGATTTTGGTATAATTTTTATGTAGCGCCATGCGAATTTTCCAGGATTTGTACATTTAAACATGTTAATGGACTATTTGTGTCGTGTGAAGGTTTGTAAAGCCACCAATGTAATTTTTATACAAAGAGATACCAAAGGATGAGAGATATGGGAAGAAAAAAAATAAACAAATAAATTTGGATGCATTTAATTTTAATGTAAACAATAAAAAATAGTTAATATAACGTTTATTAGAAATTAGAAAATAAAATCGTCCCAAAAGGAAAAGAAGCTGGATGTAGGTTTCTTTGTTGTGTTTTCAGGTTTTCTTTGGCCTTTCTTTTTGTTCCCTTGTCCCTTTCGATGCGGTTTTGTACCGGGGGGCCGACGTTTCTGAAAATGATATTTGAATTTGATTTTGAATTTTGAATTTTGAAAATTAAAAAAAAAAATGGAAATACTGAGAATGAAATTGAGTTTTTTTTTTCAAAAAGGGACCAAGTGAAATATTTTTTTTTTGTTAGAAGTAATGTGATTTAAAAATGTATTTTTTTATGGCGTTATATCTAAAAGGTTTTTTAGTATTTAACCAAAATTAAGAATATAAAGCACGATTAAAAAAATCTGTAACTTAAAATTTTATAGTATAGTTAATGTAAGATACATAATATTCATAAAAATATATATTTATTAAAAGAAACAAAAAATAAATAAGAGGGTAGAAAAAATTGAAGAGTAAGATTTTTTTTGTTAATACATTGCATGCTGATTTGTGTATCAATAGTAAGTGTGTACAACAGTAATTTCTTTAAAAAGTTAGAAAAGTAGTATATTGCTTTTGGTGAGTGTTCCGGAACCGAGGTCGCGGTCCCGGAATGACGGCATCACCTTAACTGGTGATGCCGGAATACCAAGGTTCCGGCACATGACCGGTGTTGAATTGGTACTAATTTATTTGATACGAGATCATTTTTTAAGCTTACAACATGAGTAAGCATTTATTAAAGTAATATTAATACATTGAATGTCATACACCGCACATTCCTCGATACCGTTTTGGACCTTGATCCCTTCAATTTACATAGAGTGGCAGATTATTGGGATGGTCAATGCTCCGTATCGATGCGTAAGCATTCTTTATTTTATAAAATTAATATTAATACATATTGCGCAAATTCCTCGATACTTGTTGTTTTGGACCTTGATCCCCTCAATTTACATAGAGTGGCAAAATGCCCTGTTTCGTACCTAACTGTATGACTAAGATAAAGAGTTTGATTATAACAATTGCTTTAAAGACTTTTGGATGTTTAATACAACATAATTATGTTCAAAATAACGTTTTGTGCAGTGTAAAGATAAACCAATAATGATCATAATATCAGATCTCATTTTGAAATAGACTGAAGTATTGCCATAAATCCAATAATGAATCGTTCTTACCGTGATCATTGTGTGTCTAAGTGCTAGCGAAAAGTCCAGTTTATTTGGTGAATAAGAGTGACTTAAGTTTTTTTACACTGCACGCACCACACACATTATAAAGTACAAAAACATCTAGTTCTAATCTTTATTTGCTTTAGTGCTCGTGGCACGTCCAGGTCCCTGGGTATGAGCGCGTGCCTAAAGTTGTGCTTATACTACATGTAACGCACATATTTATAGTATAACTACCTCTCGTCTTTATTGTATTTTTATGTCGCGGCACGTCCAGTTTCTTAGATACGATCAAGTGCCCAAAGTTGTTCTTATACTGTGCACGTTACAAATATATTATATAGTACAATGATCAGTCGTTCTTCTTATATAGTACAATGAACACTTCTGCGCGTCCGTCTGCAAGAGCGCAAACGCAAGTAATGACTCCTAACTGATGCCTGCTATCGGCAGAATCCATTTCCCAACCTCACCATTTCCTTATCCATTCTCACGTATTTCGTGGTTAGCAACGTGTTACCAAGTAAGGCAATTCGAGACTCGCTGTAATATACTAACTGCGCAGCCCTAGACTGAGGTATATTTGACATCTAACTGATGCACCTAGAATCACGGAAAGGCCATCAGCCACTCTCTAACAAGTAGCTTTTTGCGTGGGTCCAGTAACGGGTCCCCATCTGGGTCTCTAAAAACAGGACGGGACAGGGAGGGTTTTCACCAAGCGATCATTCGTCTAATCGTGATCTTTGTTAGTCCCAGTGTTGATGGCACATGCAATTCCTAAGGTACAAACACGAGACCAAAATTTTGCTTGTACACCACGTACTACACAAATTTACAGTAAAACTATCACTCGTTCTTACTGTGATCTTCGTTTATCCTAATGCTGGCGGAACGTTCTAGTTTTTGTGTATAAGAAAGTAATCAAAGTTGTGCTTGTACTGCTCGTACTACTCATAAGATATAGTATAACTACCGTTCTTACCGTGATCTTTGTTTGTCCCAGTGCTGGTGGCACGTCCAGATCCTTGGGTATGAGCACATGCCCGAAGTTGTGCTTGTACTGGACGCACCACACGGCCAGCCAGTCGATGTCGTATGCTGTCTGGTTGCCAGGAAGTTGGAGTTCAATATCTTCGCCCTGGTATCCGCGGAGAGGCTCTAGAGAACCCACCTCGTTGGGAACCTTTAAGCAAACATTTAAAATTGTTGTAAAAAACGTTGTACATATCAAATTTATGTCATAAGTAGGTTAGGTTATTACGAGGGCTATTTATGAAAAGTCAGTGATGTTTTGAATATACCGCGCAGTAACTTGCAGCGCTGATTCCATCAACTGCCATCAATTAATATAATACTGGACTTTACCCGCCTCACACCCGCATCACACCGGAGGACAGTTAAGTCGCCTTGATGACGCGCTCATTCAGATTATGATCAGTTAGCAACTGATAAGTCCAGTGGGAGTACTCTCTGAACAATTGTGGCCACTGCACATAAGTGCTAAATGAAAGAACCCGTGAAAGAAATAAGAATCGCATTCAAGGGTTATAAAGAGATGGAGATGAAAGATAGATTCTTTCACCGAAAATACGAGCAAATATTGTAAATGCGTGGAAATTTTTTTTAGTGGCCGCAAAGTCTGCATGCCCGATAGGGCCGAGGTGATTCCCTCGAACTGCATCGAAAAGGACTCCTCTTTCTAACGAGAGGAACTGACAGTCCCAGAGAATGTGCTCTGAGGTCTGGAAGGGGGCGCCACAGGGGCAACTAGGGCTTGAAACTCAATTAAATGAGTATAATCTGTCATTGAAAGCGCCGTGCCCAGTCATTAGTTGGGTAGACCAGTGATCAGGGCTTGTCCATTTAGCAGTTAGTCTGAAGTTACAAATTTGGGTAAGCTGCGCCATTCAGTTGGCTTTTGAAAGCCATTGAAATTGGCCAACCTCGCGAATTTATTTACCTTGATGCCATATGAGTTTGGTTCCGATCCCGTGCCGACCCAGAAGTATGCGTCAGGTCCAGCACCGTCGTAGTGGAGGTTGGGTATGTAGAAGGTCCTGGCATCCAACACGCTGATGTTCCCAGAGCGCAGACCGTGTGCGAGCCTCTTCAGCTCCGGCAGGACGCGAGCCCGGGGCACCTCGATGTCTGGGGAATGAAGACCTCACCGAAATCAACCTAAGGACAACCAAAAAACAAAATTTAATGTTAAAACTTCATATATTATGTAGTTTATAATTTTTCATCATCATCAGCCTGTGTCCGTCCACTGTTGAACGTAAGCCTCCCGCATGAGTTTCCAACCTCTTCGATCCTCCGCCTTCCGCATCCAGGTCACTCCCGCTATTCTTCTTATATCGTCAGTCCATCTTGTAGGGGGTCGGCCAATGCTACGTTTGCCAGTTCTTGGGCGCCATTCCAATACTTTTCTTCTCCATCGCCCGTAGTCTCTTCGACAGATGTCCTGCCCATTGCTACTTAAGTGTGCCTATTCGTTGGGTAGCATCCACTATTTGAGTTCTTCTGCGCATTTCCTCGTTTCGGATTCTATCTTTTAGCGACACTCCGAGCATGGATTTCTCCATAGCACGCTGGGTGACTTTTATTTTATGGGTTAGACTTGCTATCAGATTCCACGTCTCTGCGCCATAAGTTAATACAGGGAGGATGCATTTATATTTTTTTAATTTACCACTTATTTCATCATCGTATTTTGACGGAAAATTTAATATGCAAGTGGTCGAGTAGTATTATATTTTTCTATCCATAGCCGTTAAGTATCTGGAACATATGGTCACCACAAATTGCCGTCACTTGGTTCTGTAAGTTATCACTATCGATTCCTCGTTCTAGGACATTCGTGTTCTGCACCTGAAGGTCCATTTGGAATATATGTATATGATTTCCGACAACCTCCAGTGCAAATATTCGAGTACTTACAAAGCTATGGTATCAGAGGCATATTTTTTGGTGATTTGTTAAACGATTTTTAAGAGAATCGAATGATCAGTCCAGCTATTCGGAGGTCGAGACCATTTTGTCCTAAAGGGTGGCTCAAACCATGTGTCCATCATAATCCGTATAAATATTTAAAATGCTTAAAACAGCGTTCGGTCAAATGTCTGTACCTCAGCAAGTCATTCTGTCAAATAAATGTCTTTTGTCTAAATTAATTTTGACCAAATGTCCGCTGGCTAAATTGGTTTTGGTCAAATGTCCAAAAGCTGACAATAATTTTTAATATGAGATATTATATTCTATGCAACTATCATAGACGTTTATAATATTCAAAAATTGATTCATACAAATTCATAGCAAACATTATCTTATGTGACATTTAATGTCGTGCATTCATAAGATCAATAATTCATAATTTTTTTTGCTTTTATTATTTGCATAACAATACATACAACGTTAATACATAAAACTTAAAATTCATAAAATGTTTGCAAAAATCGAATATAATGATGGCCGCTATAGAATTAAATTAAAAAAATACCTACTAATTGTTTACTATCAAAGATATACAATAATAACACGAGAATCGATGTGTCACTTTCTAATATTCATACACAAGTATAATGTACGAAGAGAGCATAAATATATTTTATGTGTTAAGAGACAAAGATGTTTTATCTCTTTCTATTGCTAGTAAAACATTATTTTGTTATTTCTTCCATTAATACAACTGATACTTTGATTATCATATTATTAAACAACTTACAATTTGAGTTCACAGATGGCACTAGTAGATATTTCATTTGAATTTTATTCTTCTCGGGGTTCATTTATTTTCGAATGTAAATTCAAATTTTAAATTTCATACATTCTGCCTTTAACAAAATATATACGGTACAGACAATGTTTTATATTGAACTAATTAGTTCAGAAAATACATTCAGTATCAAATGACTGAATTATGTTATATCTTAAATATAAAATGTCTCATTATTCAAGGAATAACACTGGAGTATATCTAATTACACAACCAATCCTTTAAAGTTCATTGTTATATATTTTATCTTGATAACGCTTCAAGAGTAATACGTATTAAACTACTTGGGCGCTTGGGGTGTATCTGATTTAACATAGATTATAATATTGAATTAACACTGTCACAAGTTTTAAAAATATTTATAAAATATAAATCGGTTTCAAATATCGATCTCAAGACCATTAATTTTTAATTACTAACATATTTTTTTAGCATAGAAGTCTGAAGTACCGCTGAATACGTTTGAATACACATTCGCCATTTTTCATCGCCATTGTTTTCGGGATCTTTTGTTGGCCTGTTGCGAAACAAAACGGTCGTTAGCCGGCTCCAAATAGCGCACGAGAAATAACGACAACGGCCGTAACACGATATTTAACAACTGATACACATACAAATTTAAAACAAACACCATGAAAAAATGTGATATAAGAATTTGTAATTTTTCTCATCCATAAATTGGAAAAAAATAAACCGTAGACGCGGGGATACGAACCATGGCCATTTCTTAAACCAACACGATTACCGGTTGATCATTTACACCATTTCATCAAGTCAAAAAATTAACACGTATTATTTATAGATGGCGCTGGTGCTTAGCTTCTTCTGCCATTTAATTTATTCACAAATATTATTATATAATTTACCGGTAATCTACATATTCGTCAAGAGTCGGGCTGGGACATGTACTTTGGATGCCGCAGGAGAGCATAACTAGAGACTTATTTTCACGCCGTTCTGGATAAAAAATATAAGCGGATAAGCAAAATACGAAATGGAAATACAATTATTAATATGATAAAAACTATAAAAAGTAGATATAATAATAATAGATATAAAATAAATAATAAAAGAAATACAAATAAATATCCAATAATATCGATATTATTTGTGCTACTAGTGTTAAATCCCTTCTATAGAGTAAACCTCCGTGAAAGCCTTACCCCACTTTCCCCTTCCCTCGCACTTGTTATCGTAGAGCCTGCGTAGACCCTCTAGGGCAGTGGTAAGAAAAATATACGCGTACTGAAAACTTCTCAGCTCAATTCATTAATCTCTCCTGCACCCAATAACTATACACAGTTATTACTGATCACCCTCATACGTCTCGGATAGATGAAGACTCCACCAGTTGTGACAGCACAGGGTTGAAATTAACATAGTGTCTAGTTACGGAACTAATGGGGTGACAGATAGTGCCCCCATGATACGTAGCGATCTGCCACGACAGCAAAAAATGGTGACACAACGCCATGTCTTATATTACTAACATTTTTATATATGCGTGTCCGAAGATCGAACTAAAATAAGTGACGTAAGATCGTATATCGAGGTTTTTCGGCACCAACCTGCAAGGGCTGTAACGAGCTGATATTAATATGAATCATGTTATACAACAAAATAAGGTTACGAATGCCTGCGTTTCACCTATACTGGTCAACGCCGTAGAGCGTGCATTGCCGTAGTCTTATGAAAGGGTGGGAGTGAAGAAAACGAGAGACAGAGCTTGAGTTAAGAGAAGAGTATAGTTAAGAAATAAAAGGTGAGGTATAATAAGAAAGGGAAACTCTTAACATAAGCGCATTCAGTAGAATACCATTTGCAGATTATTAGTATAAAATAAATTACATTCAACGACAATCTAGCCTTACTTTAGAAAAATAATATTATGCTTGTAATTTACGACAATCGTGATGTAAGCGCAGTTTTAATTAATCGCAATTGTAAAGCGAAATAAATCGCGAACTAAAATTTAAATGGGTCACCGACTGTTATTATTGATTGAGTTAGGAACAAATGGCCGAGACCTAGGAACCGTAAGCTTGCATTTTAACTTTGATCGAGGAAACCAAGTCTTTATCGTGAATATATATGTGCTTCTGAAAAAGTCAGTGTGTTGTTAATCTGCTCCTCATCCTGCCACCACGTGACTGAATAACTACCTCTTTAAATACGTGGGATGTCAATATGTATAACTTTAAAACTACGGAAGTAATTGTCAAACTTAAACAGGTTAAAATAATAATTTTAAATTGTTAAAATATTTAAAAAATCTAGATGAGATTAACTAAAGTTAGGTACAGTTACGATAGTTATGAGCCCATTTATCAAACAAACTAACAGAAGGTTAGATTAGGTTATTTAATTCAATTTTTAAGGGCTGTATTTCTTTGTTCAATATTTTTTAATTATTTCCTGCCAATTTATTATTTTTTACTGACGATCGATATATTTCCACTGCCAATTGATTATTTTATACTAACCTTTTAAGGTATTTATTAATGACCTTTTGCAAAATAATTACTCCATATTTGTTGAATTGAATACTGCCAAAAAATAATTGCCTTAATTAATTATTTTGGAAAAACAAATAAAATAGATATACATATAAATAAATACAACTTTTTTTTTTTAAGTCCCAATGCTCTGTAAAGCAAACGGCTTCATAAAACTATTTCTATAAAATAATGTGACGCTGTCGTTTTCTTCCCATTTCCGTTCCATATTTGGAAAATATGGTCACCACAAACTGCCGCCACCGTTCATTTCTCGTTCAGGGATATATCTGCACTTGAAGGTCTACTTGAAAAACACATATTTCCCGTTAGCCTCCAGAGCAGTCCGAGTATTCGAAAAAAAAGGTAAATTTTTAAGGCATATTTTTGGGTGATATGTAGGACTAAAGATGTTGATGATGATTATGTGCCCAGTTTTCAGTCTACAGAAGCTTTGGAGGCTCATGGAGGTAAGGGAGGCTTTAGAGGAGGCGCTGGTGGAGACGCAGGTCAGGAGTGTGAGGAGCTGGGCGGGATGAGTGGACGCGCATGCGCAGTGTGGCTGAATCGATCTGCTACAGCGGTACCGCCCAAGAAATGGACTCTCCCGCCTACCACCTCCATGGGCTCTCCACCGCGATACGCTCACTGCTAAAAAGTCAGTCCGCACTGAATCAAAAATGAATGATACCTCAAATCACGTGTGTGAAGTTGGTATCAAAAATTTGATGTAAAAAAAAAATACTCATGTAATTTGAATGTTATCGTAGCTTTCAAAAAATATATTGCTTATGGATAGTCAATTATCTGTGTACGAATTAAATATTTATTTAAAAACTTATTAATAGAAAACTCAAATTTGGAACGAAATCTATATTTTTTCTGTAGTTTTCAATTGATACCAAAATTTTGCAAATCATGACATCAACCTCAATAATGGTCGGAAGCAAGAGTGATTCTCTAGGACCGCTTTTCTTGTCCGTGAAAAATTTTCAATGGCATTTCATTGACACACGTCGTAGTTTTATGTTAATTATTGTATTCCCTTTAATTTTACCAGTAAATAAGAGTAACCTCTATTTTTGCCCGTATATGAATATATATTTAATTTAATTGTGAAAAATATATTACTAAGCACAAAATACGAGTATCCTTATTGATCAAGAAGTCATCTCTTAAACACAACCTATTCACATGAAATTCCCATAAAAAATGAATGATGCGTAAATAACAAGCTGTAGTCTATGACGTTGGTGGATTGAATTTTCACATGACGTGCTTAGTCATTTAGTATGTAAAATGGCTAACATCAAAGAATCCACAGAGATTTGTCCACAATGTGAACTTTAAAACCACTAATTCGGTGTAATGTACAAAGCACGACAACATTTTACATTCAATTTTCTCTATGTAGTTATCTAAACAATATGTAGATCGCTCGTTCAAGTTGACTCAAAAAAGCATTTTTTTCGATGCGCGATGTATCTCACTAATTCACATCCATACTAAAAGGACGCTTTTGAGAACTTTACGTAAAACATCTAAAATTTACACAATTCCCATGCAAATAAAAATATTATAATATAAGTCACTATGAAGTGCTTTTAGGTAAAATATCTCGGTGAGCTTAAAGCTCCATATAGACTGTAAAATGTATAGTATTCATCGTTTCGAGGCTGTCATTGTGAACTAACGAACGGCCAGTTGCGGCCTCGGCCCCAAAGACCTTAAAGGAAGCTCTGGTAAGGGAGCTTTTGCAAGCAAAAGTTCTGAAATTCAATGCAAAAAGCTCATTTTCACGAGATTATATTCTATTTAAAATATTTCAGCACATGAGTTTTTTTTACAACACGTGTTGGAGATGAAAGCGGAACTGTTTAATCAACGTTAACGTTATTAAGTTATTTTTTTTTGCCGAGGATTAGTGTAATTTCATAATATGTTTGCTGGGTAGACTTTTTTTCTTAACGAGCTAATTTTTTAACATATGTAACATAAATGTAGTGTAAGGTCATAGATGGAGAAAATTCTGTCACACTGTTTCATGTGTAGACATTGTACTTGCTTTACCACGTGTAAAAATGCATCGATCTCAACGGTGATTATGTTGTACAAAAAAGGCAATAGTCCAACCATTCTCAATATATAAAATTTAAAGCAAATAAAAACGTTTCTCATTGAAAAAAATCGTTGGGAAACTAATTTTTATAGATAAACTATACATAATATTTCCAATAGCCTCAAAAAATGGAGAAAAATAATCTATCTTCCATCCCCGTATCCTTTTAAACCCGTGACTGCGTAGCCTCTTAAATGGTTTCTTTCTCTTTAACACTTTTGTGCACTTTATATGTTAAGTCAGCATATTTAGGTGCTGACTTTGCATAATTTTAATGAGCGCATCATCAAGTAGACTTAGTTGAATTCCAGTGTGATGCAGATATGAGACTGGTAATGTCCTGTCTAGCCTCCAAATCAAAAGCCACGAAGAAGAAGAAATATCATAATCGTTGTAAACCGCGTATCGTCTGCTGAGTTGAGCCGCCTCTTAATACTTAAATCATCTACTAGTAAGCATCGTGTACGTCAGACTAATTTTTCGATGTGCTTTTAAAAAATCACGCAAATATATACATTGAATACTACAGAAGCAATCCCTCTTTTATGCCTACGAGCTCATATTCTGGAAGTTGTAGCGAGTTATATGAGCAGAGATGTCTTAGAACAAAATATTGACAACTGAACAAACTGAGTGGGAGCTATTTTTGGTGATACTGTATTACAAATATGGATCAGATATGGAAAGATTAACAAAATGTTAAATGAAGCAATTGATGTATTATGAATTACTTTGAGTTTTTTTTCTGAAAGACTCAAAAATACCTGATTGAAAAAAAGGTTAAACGAGTCAATGTTGTAGATGACAATGAATCACCGTTGTAGTCGGTGTGGAAGAAGTTGTATGGATCATGAGTTACCGTGAATCTTCTGCACCAGACGCTCAGCCAGCGGATGTCCTTGAGCCGCTTTCCAAGTGGAAGTCTCAGGATGATGTCTGATCCATTGTGAGCTGTCAACATCGGCGGTTCTCTGTAAACAAACACATTGATTTATATTCCACGAATGCATTCACGAGTGTGTTGTTTGTGAAAGAAAATTTACAAAACCTACAAAGTTGTTTAGTATTTAAAATGATTGATAATTACAAATTTCATCGCTGGATGGCGCTGCTGCGAGGGCTCCGCCATTTTATGTATATTATTTCATTGTGTTCCGCGTTCCGAATTCAAACAATTGAAAATTCCCGCCATTTGCATTTAAATTAAAAGAGACATCAAGATAATTTCAGAATAATGGAGATCACAGACTGCTAAATGGGGGACGGTGTATTATTATAGAGTTCCATACAAAATATAGCCGAGGGCAACGCTTAAGAGAAAAAACATGAAGTTAAAAAAAAAAATTGTAAGTTATATATTTTTTGTAGATATGAATAAATTCAATGATAAATGATTAATAAATCCCAATACAACAGGGATGGGTACCATTTGGATAACTAAAGTTCATTTTAAAACGATTTTTCTTTATTACTCTTATTTTCTGTTCGCTCATCCGACATGTATGTGTCCGTCATATTGGCATTAGTTATATACACCGGCGCTCGTGGCGCGGGCGAGATCCCATACCGAGCGCGGAGATCAGTTGCCTACCGTCCTTCGGCGAGAGCATATTGTACTACGCGGCCTACTGCTGCGCCTAGGTCCGGGCCACAAGCTTGTTCAAGTATTATCGTAAATATACGTCAATGTGCTTCTGAAAAAGTTTTGATGACCTGATCCTCATCATGCCATCACGCGACGGAGTAACAACTTTTGAGAGAGAGGAGGATGTTAGAAGGCTTTACAGGCATTTCAACACAAAAATATGAAAGTAGGGAAATAATATTTTGTAATAGAAAATAGTTTTTTTTTTGTTTTCCTTGCTCTGATTTTATCTGGATTTGAGAGTTTGTAAAATACTTGACCTCATAACCATTTTCTATATCCGATCAATGGAAGGAAATCTCTATTCTGTTTGAACAAATTTTTATACTTTTACAAGAAAGATATTTTATCTAGAGAACTGAAAAAAAAACGGTTAGACGGCATTTTAAAAAGAATACTTTTAAATTAAAGATAATTTTATTATTATAAAATAACATCCTCGTTACTAAGATAACAACTTCACGTCGGGACGCGTGGGGAGGAATGCGGAGCAAGTCACAAACAATAAGAACTTCTTATGAAACATATTGTTATATGACAATATGCTTCAGATTGACTACTTTGATATTTGGCTCGGGCCACGAACAATGAACGATCTACCTCCGTTGAGACCCAAGCCGAAAGTGTCGGGAGCGCACTGTTACACATGCAGCGCCCTCTGATTTGAGCTCCTTTCTTGAAGGTTGTAAAGAATATATATTCCCAAGTGGATCTCTTGATGAAGAAATGTCTTGGGACAAGACATGGACAAAGACTGAGTGACGGCAAATTTGGCGACCATATGTTACAGACTAAGAAAAAAATTGAAAAGAATTCAACATATTTTCACTCAAATAAATCTTGTATTATTTTCATTACTATGAATTAATATTAGTTTTCATTTTGTTAACTTTTACTTTGATACCTACTCCGTCTTGTTTTTCATTTTTGAATCATATGTTTTAGGGCATTATGTTGAATTACGTGTTTCGTCTTTGATATTGTCTCTAAAATAAATGGTCTTAATTAAAAATATATTTGTCAATGAGACTAAAAGATCCTTTTGATTTTTTAAATAAAATTATTATTAAATGTCATTTAATTTTAATCGTTACAAACGTGTTTCGTTGTAATAAAATAATACATTAAATAATAAAATTAAATGAAAAACATATTTATGGATTTTGCTTTATGGATCACACTTATTGAAAATCCATACACAATGGGATCAGCTCAATATAGCCCTTCCAGGCTGGTGCCGAAAAACCTCGATATACAATCTTTCGTCTCTTATTTTTGTTCGCAGTCGGACATGCATGTGTTGCCTTATTGGTTATTTGACAGGTGTAGTTCTGTGGATCGCCACCGAATGTATTTCACTGGGTGTCACCGACCACGACATACAAATATATAACTGTTATTTTAAGGTCTAGAATTAAGAAGAATGAGCGATAATGGATGTCGTTTTTGCTAGCTGGCAACAGACCCACTCACTCACACAATTGTGCAGAAAATCGACAGTTGACTCGTCCCATTTAGTTCCCGCTGCTAGCCGCAGAAGGTTATTTTTCGCCACCTGGATTGACGTTCGTCGTGCCGCTTCTGAACACCTCGGTGAGTTTTATAATTACTCATTAATTTCTCAACATTTTGAGCATCCGGATACTATCTTGTATTTGGAGATTTGTCAATTTCTCTACGTTTCTTTCGTGAATATATTATTTATTATTCTATGCTTATTTCTTGTACATCTTGGAATTGTGTTTCTGTTAAATAAATATGTAAATTAATTTACTTAATAGCTAGTTTATCGCTCACCTCTCAGTGTAGTCTTCTGGGTACGGAATGATGTATCCATCAGGTGAAGGTTGTATAGAGTTTCCGACCCAGAAGTAGGCATCAGTGCCGCCGCCCGCATACGCGAAGCCCCGGATGAACAGAGTACTCTCGTCCACGGCATACACATAGCCTTTGATGCCGTGGGCGTGGTTAGAAAAAGGTCCAATGGGACGCCCGTAGTACTGCTTCCTATTCCGACTCTGGCTTTGAACTGAAAAAGTAAAATCACAAAAAATATTACTACATTATATAGATTACGTTAACACATACAAAAGAATACTGACACGCTGAAAATCCTTTTTCTCGTCCTGTATGTGGATCTCAAATGGTGACCCATCATTGGACGCTTCTAAAAGCTATTTTTTTTAAAAATGTTTGATGATTGTCCTCAATCTAGTAGAGATGAAATTAGTATACTACATGCGTGCCACAATTTGCGATCCTTGATGATTTGTTACTATCTCGCGATGTCTCCCGACGCGTATAGCTCAATATTCAAAGCGTTTGCTTTGCAAGCCAAAGGTCGTGGATTCGATCCCCGACGGAGATCAAAAAAAAGGATTTTTGATTGATTTCTGAGCTCTAAAATACCTACTGTCAACGTGAATTTGATTCCTCATCCGTAAAATGGCAGTCATAGCCTATTAATTAAAATTGGTGGAAGACGAAAGTCTTCTCGTGAAGACCACCCATTCATAGTAAATTACTGTATAAATAAAGGATGATGCGTGATGTCGGGCTGTAGTCTATGACGTTGACAGATCAATACTCCACATGCAGCGCTTAGCCATATACACCATGATAAGCATCATAGAATTCCTCAAATGAGAATTCAGAATTACTATCACCATCTGTCGGTCACCCATTCTCATGTATGTGTTTACATAAAAAAAATGGTGATGAAGAAATCTTATATGTGAATTATTTAACGCTTTACATATGGCTAAAACTCTGTATGCGGAATGTGATCCGACAACGTCATAAACTACAGCCCGGCAACACTATGAATGGATGGTGTTTACGGGACGACTTTCATCTACCACCTATTTTATTTAATAGACTATGACTGGCGTTTTATGGGTGAGAGACTAAATTCACACAAGACAGGAAATTTATGTATTAATAAGGCTAAGTATTTATGAAATATCAATTTTATTTTGATATCCGTCGGGGATCTAACCCACGACCTTCGGTACGGTAAGCAAAAGCTATACAACTAAACTATACCTGCCGACCAAATTAAAATAAATTACGGCAATTTTAATAGAGGTGAGACTTATATAAGTTTATTAAAAAATAAAACTGTATAGATTTTTTTATACTTAAAATTATAGGTTTATATTCGTATGGGTAAATTTGATGAAAAAATGTATAGTAAAAAATAAAATAACTTTTTAATGCTTGATATATTAATTTTATTTTCTAAGCTTATGTAAACATTTACTCACCAGAATATTTACATCCTCTATGTCCACAATTAGTTAGTGAAAGACCTGTTAGTAAAAAACATTGTCTAAGGTTAGTAATTGTGTTATATTAAATAATAAAATAGTATCGTTACACTATGAATGCTCGAAATACTATATATTTGAATGCCTGCTAAAAAAACAAGTATTTTCTACTAATAACCATAGTTTAATATACTAAAGTAGTATTTAAAATATCCGAAACATATTTATGTAAATTTGTTGAATTATCTTATGGATTGAAGGTTGATATCAGTTTAATATAGCTCTTTTAGGCTGGTGCCGAAAGACTTCGAAAAACGATCATTTGTCTCTTATTTTTGTTTGCTCTACTGACATGCACATCTAATAATGTTAGTCCTAATTTTATATAAAAATACACGGTTTTTGCATACGCCATTTTTATTTCAATTATCAACTATAGTTTATGATTTAGCCGCGATTATCTTTGTAGCGCTTCATGTTACGGTAACAGCTAGAGCCCGTAATTCTCGCCCGACCGAGGCCGACGATACAACATGTTACGGTCGGGCGGGGAAATCGAAATCTTATATTGAAAATAAACGCGAATTGTGCTTCTGATTTTTTTGGCTTTGCAACTCGCTCCTGCATCTTTTTCTCCACGCGGCCAAATGAAGAACCCGCGACTTGTTGTCGACTTTTTAAAAATGGGGAATGTCAAGGCGATTAGCCTGATGCTCTTGAGGCTTGAAGCATTTGGTCCTAGGCTCAACTCTTAAGTAACCTGACCAATAAACACATAAGCATGGTTTGGAAAATACAATTGCTAAAGATAGAAAGTAGTCGCTTCAGAGATGATTTGCGACAAGGTAAGGATCATAGCAGCTGACATTATGGCGTCAATTTTGTGGCGCCCGTATGCTTCAACAACAAATATATTTTTTTTTACTTAAAAACTACGAAATTGTTTAGTGAAATGCTCTTGAACTATCACATGGTCAGGAAGAAAGGTCCTGAAAAGAACCAACTCAATCACGACCACTTTTGAGTGAGGTTGCCGTTACACTGATTGGTTCAATGGCAGTACGGGGGCTTATAAAGGTAGAAGGCATAGGGAAGCGCAGTTGCTTTCTCGACAATAGCACTGTTGATTGGCTGTTCATTTGCGTATTTATATATAAATTGTATGAACTGATATCGTAAGCTGCCGGTGGGTATAGCTCAATGGTCAAAGCAATTGCTTTGCAAGCCAAAGTTCATGGGTTCGATCCTCAGCGGAGATTAAAAAATATAAATGGTTTTTAATCAATTTCTGAGATCTAAAATACCACGGTTGGTGTGAATTTGATCTCTCACCGTAAAATGCCAGTCATAGCCTATTCATTAAAATTGGTGGTAGACGAAAGTCGTCTCGTGAAGACCAACAATTAATAGGAAATTTCTGTACTAATAAGGATGATACGTGAATCTCGGGCTGTAGTCTACGACGTTGGCGGATCAACACATCCACACTTAACTATATGCGGCATGGTAAGCGTCATCGAATTCCACAGATGAGATTTTAGAATTACTTTCACCATCTGCCGGTATTCTCCTGTAGGTGCTTATATAAAAACAAAAGAATCTTTTAACTTAATTTTTATTTTGATATATGTGGGATTAAATCTATGACCGTTTGAATATACATTTTGGCTTAACATATATATCTTGAGATACATAATATGTTATATACAATATGTAGAAGAGTCCGATATTGCCAGATTCACGTGATATTAGAAAGCTCTTCAGAGATTTTTGAATATTGCTAGCGAGCAAACCCATTGGCAAATATATTAGGTGGTTCGGAAAGTAATTTAATTTTTTCACAGCCATATACACACTTCATCCGTAAATCTATTATATATTTTGATTTGTTTGTGGAAATGTTCAGTTTATTATATGCATTTTCTTAAATTGGTGTCATTTGAAATACGTAACGCGTTTTCAAGCACAAAGAAGAGAGAAATTGTTTTGGAAGAACGGCTTGAGCCAAAACGGGTTAACAAAATTCCGATCCAAAAATATTGATGTTGAAGATGCACCACGTTCTTGAAATCCAATTTAAGGTAACAAATACAAAAAATGTAGACATTTATTCATAAGAACCAGTAAATAACAATTTTGAAATCGTTTAAAGATTAAATTTCTAGGACCAAAACAATTTCATAAAAATAACGTAAAAATACCTTCTAAGTAATTTAAAATCTGTGGTCAGACATCGCAAAAATTTTCGCCTTAAAATACATACAGTATTTAGAAGCGTTTAAAAAATCGGCAAGGGGTTGAAGTACTCATATGAAATGCGAATGGTCGTGGTTTCGATTCCTAGTAAAGATTGAAAATATATTTAAGGCAAATCAAACAAAAAAATCAAAACAAAACTCATGTGAAAGATAATACGCGATGATCTATCTACCTCTACGAAAGTCATATTAAACGAATGGTCTGCAACTTTTTGTATTATTTTCTTGAATCAGCTTCCCGCCACTAAGCGTAGAACGATAAGAACCGCTTCTTAAACTTCCTCGTCGTTCGCGAACCTTTGGATTCCCAAGTCTTTTTAGAACCAGAAAGAGATGATATTCACGAAGGATGATGTATATACTGAAAGGTGGGTGATCAATCAAATTTCATCCAAATTGCTCGATGGGTGACCTCCAGCATAAAATTATCTGAATTATTCTGTAACATTTTTCCATCCCATGCACTTTTGGTTATACACTTTGACATCAGCATGATATGGCCCTTGCTGACTGGTACCGAAAACCTCGTTACACAATATTTTGTCTCTTATTTTTGTTTTCTCGCCTGACATGCACATCTAATAATGTTAGTTTTAATTATATAATAATGCACGGTCTTTGCATACGCAATTTTATTTGTTATGACAGTTGTTCCATTTATTTTTGGTGCAACTGTCATCTTTAATTTGTTTTTTTCCGCGACTGTCTTGGCAGCGCTAGATGTCAGAGCGCTCCGGCAGTTGGCAACTCGCTCGCGACCAAAAAGCAAGTGTTTGAGAAATAAACGCGAATTGTGAACCGAAAACAAGTTCTTTGTATTGTTAATAAGCTCCTGCATCCTGCCGCCCAGTTATTCAATATCGAATTCAGAGAGGAGGATATCAACTTCTAAGTAAGCATCTCTGTCTAAAAACTTAATGACGAACGCAATTCGATTGGCGGTCTTAAAAATTCGTACAATTATATATATTTGGCACTCGTCCCCTTTTTTTGATTTCCGGTATTCATATTGCCAGACGGGCCCATGTAATATTTATCGGTATTATAAGTGTCTGTTTTATCGACCGTGACGCGCCCTGTAATGGACCTACCGGATCTGGGGGAATATCCCCCAGCCCCGGGGATATTTTCCCCATTTCCGGCGGGGCAGACACCCTCCGAAACTGGTTCTGACTTTTATTGCATTCGATCAACAGATTGTAGCTGCGCCATCGCAGGATAAAAATCGTATCATGGACGATGCTTTAATGCCAGGCTTCCGTCCAATCAAATAATGGACCAAATGTTCCCAGTCATGGAAGCATCGAACTAATCATCTTATAAATATCCAATTAAGTAATCGTTCAAAATACGCTTTGGATACTACACTTAGGTGGACATTTAGATGCACGGATGTCTTGGGATGAGGCGTAGACAGTAGCAAATGACAGAAATAAATGATGAAAAATGAGTGGTGACCATATGTTCCAAATATATAATGGATATGGGAAGATGAAAAATGGACGATGCATGAATGCCGGGATGGCAGGATGCGTCTCATCAAAAAAAAATATATCACGACCATAATATATATAGTCACGAGCTGCCGTCATAAAGTCTGTTTTTTAGCCGCCAAAGTCTTCGCAACATCCCATGTAGCTCTACTGTCAGAGCTACGCCGAGTACATTTTATGTATAGTTCTCGACGTCCCTCCACGACTGCTGACAGCTTTGTGGCGGGAGTTAGTGACATTCATATGTTCCAGTTAAGGAATCGGGCATTTAATTATGATGATGGTTGTTTTGTCGTCGCTTTTGAATAACATAATGACTGATCATAATTGATTCATTTTTTTTTTTCATATTTGGAATTGTTGGTACAACCCTTGTTTTCGTCAACTCGGCGTAATACCGTCAAATATATCTCACACCATTAAAGAGTATTGCATTCATAGATACTACAAGTGCAGAATGATAGATCAGGGTTAGCAAAAATATTTTAAGAAATAGGAAAATATTGACCGTAAAATATTTTCTGTAAAACTAAAAATACACGTGCCGCTATATAAATACTAAGTTGTCTACAGTGGACAACTGTTGCACTGGATATCTTGCTAACCTTACCTAGCCTAACCTAGCCTAACCTAGCCTAACCTATCCTAACCTAACCTAAGGATTTTTCCAGATATCCATATGTATCAATAACGAAATAACTGAGGTTAGGTTAAGTGAGGTAAGGTTAGCAAGACACCCAGTTTACCAGTTTCCCTGTGTGCCAAATGTCCCATGAACCTGACGTCACGACTGAACGAATTGGTTTCGTTAGCAAAATAACTAAGGTTAGGTTAGGTTAATGAGACACCCAGTGCACCAGTTGTCCCGTACAACAAATGTCCCTTACACCAGACGTCCAAGTCGTAGAAGGAATTGTCTGGGGACGAAATGCGGCGGAACCATTTAAAATGGATATCTGAAAGTGAATGCTGAAAATGTAAATATTTTCAAATGCAAGTTTTAAATAATTATGATGACGATGTGTTTACTGACAACCCTAATCCGGCGCGTTATATCTTTATCGTGATTATGATTTGTGGACGGGAGAGTTCTTTGAGGATCACGAGGGATGCAGGGTTGGCACAAGGGGACGCTGGGGAGAGAAAATACTTCTCGTAAGGGGAGAGAAATAGGTTGACCAAAGATAATCATTTGAAAAAAAAAATACAATAAATTTTGAACCGCGGATGTTCCAATAATAAATTTCTTACGAAAAATTCAACCCTAAAATAAGAAAAAGATAAGAAGCCATTGAATTGTAGTATTACAAAATAATATTAAAAATTCAAAAATAGATACATATGTATCTCACGCTTTATATTGGCGGCGGGTATAGCTCAATGCTCAAAGCGTTTGCTTTCCAAGCCAAAGGTAGTGAGTGCTAAAAAGAAGGATTCTTAATCGATTTCTCAGTTCTAAAATACCCCCGGTTGGTGTGAATTTGATCCCTCACCCGTAAAATGCTTGTCATAGCCTATTAATTAATATTGGTGGTAGATGAAAATCGTTCCGCGAAAACCACACATTAGTAAATTAGTAAATTATTGAAATAATAAGGATGATATGTGAATCTTGGGATGTAGTCTATGACGTTGGAGGATCAACACTCTACATGCAGTGCTTAGCCATATGCACCATGGTAAGCGTCATAGATGAGACTTCAGAATTGCTATCACCATCTGTCGGTATTCTCCTGTATGTTCTCACATAAAATAGATATATATCTTATCAATTAAGTGGGGAAAAATAAACGTTGAAAAATTTCGACATGTATAATAAGACTGGGTGGGAGATCCGACGCTCATGAGTAAAATATTTATAGTATTGAAAATGCAATCTTTCTTAACGTATGGTCAGCCTAATATCAAGGAAATAAGGGTAGACTGGGGTAAAGGGGAACAAATAAGGCGATCCATCATAGAGGAAATTTGACAAATATCACTGCGAAGTATGAAAAAAGCAATAATGGGAATGGAAACCTGTGTAGTGGACCCCAGGCTCCCCTTTAAGTGGGAGGAATTAATGATGGCGGTGGAGTAACCTCCTAAATATTAATTTTAAGATTAATGTGATTGTGTGGCATTATTCTTAAATATATATTTTTTACTAGCTGAGCCGATACTGGGACGCTTCTTCAACAAATTTTGAAGTAGAGGTTCCCAGTGGAAGACCATATATAGGCTTCTCCGACATTTTCGGAAGCTATGCTATGATGGATCTATGTGGTGGGCAGGACCTCATGGCTGAGATGGTGGCAAATGAACAGAATTGGTGGTCAACGGCAGCTCTCTAGCTTTCCAAGAAAGATGCATGATGCACTAGAAGACCTGGAAGGCCACAGGCAACCTGGACTGCAACTGTAGACAACTATCTGAAAACTCTGGGCTTGACCGAGAATGCAACGCAGTGCAGACAGACACGGTGAATGTGCACAAGTAGAGCCGATCCCAGATGATAGGAAATGGCGAAACTTAAGAAGACTAGCTGAGCCGATAGACTAGATTTTTCGTCGCCCTCTACAGTTTCTACCCTGAACCATCCATTCATATACCATTCATTCAAAAACAAAATTAAAAAGACTATATAAATGTGATGTTGATCCGCCGACCTCATTACACTACAGTCTGATATTCACGCATCGTTCAATTTTACGGAGCTTCATTAATAATTACTGGTGTTCAGAGGATGACATTCATCTGCTACCAATTTTGGTTGATAGGCTATGACTGGCATTTTACAGAATGGGGATTATTATTATATACAATACGAGTACTGTGTGTACAGGATGGGTAAAAGAGATGATAAAATTCGGTGATCCGCCCGGGACACAGGCAATGCTGTTTACCTAACAGAGCCCGGGTGGAGACTGTCAGACAGGCAACAACTTAAATCTAAAACATTGACTTACATTTTTTATATGCGTGTCAGACGAACGAGTAAAAATAACAGACAAAAGATCGAAACTTTTGTGTCACCAGTCTGAAAGGGCTATATCGAGTTGATATGAAATATATATTTTTAAGGATAATGGCGTCCTTTTAGTATTCTATAAAAAGCTTTTCTTGAAATTAATAATAATCTAAAAACCTCCCTATTTCAGAGGTTCTCAATCTTCAGATGGCCCGCGCGCGTCGAACGGTGACAGCTTCCAAAATGTACGGAAAGGGGGTCGCGTTTACGGCAGGGGTAATTCCAACAAGTGGCTCATGAGAATGCAATAACGGGACAGCGATGTCTTCATTTGAATTTATACACCCCCTAATGAAGCAAAGGGGGATAGAGGGTGGAAAAAAGGGGGGCGAAAAGGGGGCGTTTTGGAACTCCCAACTATTAAGGGGACATCAATATAATCACCATTAAAATGCACGCGAAAATAAGAAGGGCTGAAATATTAAATTTAATAGCAACAATAATAAAAACAACACTCAGTAGTACAGGTCAGAAATGTCTCTTAAAATGTTTAACATCCTCCTCTCTCTCTCAAAAGGGGAGTTATTCCGTCGCGCAAGGGCAGGATGAGGAGCAGGTCAGCAAACAAACACTTTCTTTCAGAAGCAAATTGATTGATATTTAATAAAAACTTTACAAGCTTCCGGCCAAGGACCCATTTAGCAAGGCTACATCGTGCTGATGTCAATATTAGATTAGTACAGGATTCTTCTTCATAGTATCAATCCGGTGGATTGGTTTGCAGCAACAAAATCTTGCATCTCGATCCGCACTCTTCTAGATCCTCTGCAACCTTCTTTAGCTCAGTATAAGTAACACTTGCTGCAAATACTCCCGTCTAGGGCGCTCTCTGCAGTTTCTATCCTCAACCATCCCTTCCACAATGTCGCGAAGAAGACAATCGTGGCGCATGACGCGACCGATCCATCGGGCTCTCTGAGATGTTCTTACTAGGTGCCTATTTTCCTTGATTATGCTGAGAACCTCATTGTTCGTGACGTGGTCTCTCGCCTGTATTACGCCCATATTTCTACATGGTTAGGAAACTTGGTTCTTCAAAAATCTAATGCAGCTGTGTAATAAGAGGAACGTATAGCTACTGTAAAACACAGTCATGCGTTTCATTAACTACTAGAACGTTTGCATAGATGTGTATCAATGAGAGCAGTGTCCTGACATATTTTACTCCGTAATGCGCAATATCTGGGACTAACTAGCTTTATTCGAACGCTTGTATTTCAATCATCTTTCTATACAGCGAATCCAGGCTTTTCGTCAGAATTCAATGCAATCGTATAAATAATGGAACGTATAGCTAACCTAAGACATAGTAATGCATTTCGTCAACTACTAGAACGTTTGTCATAAATATACAACGTAAAGTTAGCATACTAAATTTCCACCGACTGCATTGTTAAATGGTTGGTTCTAAAATATGACATAGCTTGAATTTGCAGACCCCCTAATGAAGCAAAAGGGTGTACAGAGAAAGGGGTAAAAAGAGGCGTTTTGAAACTCCCACCTATTAAGAGTACACCAATATAATCATTCAGATGTATGCAAAATAAGGGGTTGAAATATTGTATTTATTCACAATAATAATTCACATGATTTCATCCTATGCTATGTATATTGACAGCATGATATAGCCCTTGCTGACTGGTACCGAAGACTTCGATATACAATCTTTCGTCTCTTATTTCTGTTTGCTTGTCATACATGTATGTGTCGCCATATTGGCATCATGACAAGTCCGGTCACGGGTTTGACGTTAGTTATGTACATGGCTGATGTAATTGGTTCGCCATTGATTCTGTAGATCGCCACTTGCGGTGCTCGGCGACAGCCAATGACGAGCGCGCTTAGTCGTCAGTAAAGTCTCATCCGGCCGGCGAAATGTCATGTAGTGGTCGGACGAGGAAATCAAGTTTTTTCAAAATAAATACAAATTGTGCTTCAAAAACAAGTTTATTGCTTTGTGATCTGCTCCTCCATCCTTCCTCCACGCGGCTTTGTAAACACGGGGGTTGTCACTATAATTTATTATTTAATATAATGTAAATAACTAATTGTTTCCCATTTCGTTCCTTCAAGCTACTTCATATTCCTTCTTGGCTGATATAACTTCTAAATTGAATCGACACGTGTTAACTCTCAGGTGTTTAAGTGTTGAAGGCCTCCAATGGCGTTGCCGGTGACGTCATTACTCCTGGAAAGCTTTCTAATCCTTTACCGTCACATTTTCACAAGATGGCGGAAGCACACTAGCGCCATCTTAACTTACGCCTTAGAAGTACACAACAACTTACCACAATGCAGCATCTATTTTTTTATATTATATATATAATAAAAAGATTCTTATAATGGTGCCCATTTTCGCTTTTATATTGTTATGTTTATTGCTATTTATGTTGTTCGGATATCGCAGGATGTCATGAACTAAAATGATCGATTTTGCTACAGGTTTCCAAGCTTTCGCTGTCGAAAATGGAAACCAATCCAATTTTTTTTTTAAACTCGAATGAATTCATAAAAAGTTTCTCCAACGTCCCTACTTTTATACGTATGATAACTATCAGTCAACTATTAAAAATATCCAACTCATTTTCTTCTAGAGATGCTTTCTTTCCATTTATTAGAGTCCCGTAGGAAAACTGCTGCTCTCAAACATTAATTCCTTCACATTCGCGGTACTATTCACAACCCTAATATTCTTAAACGCTTTAACATTAACATAAACATTCCGGATAAGTATACTCGTGCTTGTTGCATTCCGTAGCTATCCATTGTCTTTCATTCCAGTTAGTACTGACATCCCCGTCTTTAAAAAGGCGACAAGTCACGGGTTTTTCACGTGGCCGCCTGGAGGAAGGATGCAGGAGCAGATCACAAAGCCTAGTTTTTGAAGCATAATTTATTTTTAATTAAGAATTTGATTTTCCCGCCCGACCTTTACATGACGTTTTTGCCGGCCGGTCGAACCGGACTATCGCGCGACACGAGTCTGGGGCTCTGTGACATGTGGCGCCACAAATATCATCGTGTCCAATTCACAAATTAAAGATGGCACTTGAACCAACATGAAATGGAGCAACTCTCATAACAAATAAGAACCCACGACCTTCGGTTTGGTAGGCAAATGCTATAATCACTAAACTGTACCCGCCGGCAAATTATGAATTTGTTAAAAATACACCTCTGTGGGGTGATTTATTAAAGGAGGAAACATAGACACTCCAAGAGCATTACAAAGTAAAGGGTCCGCCAAATAACTTTTTTTTTTTTGAAAATTGGGCGCAAAGCATCGAGTGTAGCTTCGGCTGTGTGGCACGTAGCGCCATCCTGTTGAAAAAAAGTGTTGCCAATATCCTCTTCTTTAATTTTTGTGAACAAAAATGGCCCGATAACGATCGCCATTGACTGTAACGGCCACTCCTTGCTCATTTTCGAAGAAAAATGGCCTGATTTTCAAAGTAATGTCGCAATATTTCCCAGCGTTGTTCAAGCGTATACATAGCCATATTCGTTTAGCGGAAGAATGAAACTAATTATCTGTCAAATCAGACATGAGTTTAGTGTTACCAATCACGAAATAAGCACTAGTTGAAAAAAAAACGTTAGATGGCGGACCCGGATTTAGTGAATATAAATTATATAGTTACATAGTCAGGAATCATGTTAAATTTTCTTAGTATTGATACGTCCTTTGGTAGACTCCGCCATCTTCTGCGTACATCTCGTCTCCCCTGTATCGGCTGCCGGTGTTAACACTTTGTTCCGCAAATCCCGAGATTACGGGAAACAAAATAAATCCCTCTAATGGAATTATTTATCCGAGCTGGCAGCCCCGGGATTAGAGCCCGCTCCCTAGCAACACATTTACGACCAGAGAGTAGGTGCCGGTACCAACAAGCCACCGTTTGAACACTATACAGCGCCTCTAGAAAACCCACTCCTCCTTCAAAATACATTGTATCATTTATTATACGAGTATATTTATTATTTTTATGTAAACACATACAGGAGAATACTGACAGATGGTGATAGTAATTCTGAAGTCTCAGCTGTGGAATTCTATGACGCTTACCATAGTGCATATGGCTAAGCGCTGCATGTGGAGTGTTGATCTGCACACGTCATAGACCACCGCCCGAGATGCACGCATCATTCTTATTATAATAGGAATTTACTATGAATGGGAGGTCCTCGCGGGACGACTTTCGTGTGCAACCAATTTTAAATAATAGGCTATGACTGGCATTTTACGGGTGAGGGATCAAATTCACACCAACCGGGGTGTTTGAGAGCTCAGACATCGATTAAAGATCTTTTTATTTTTTTGATCTCCGTCGAGGATCGAACCCAAGACCTTTGAGAATGCTTTAAAAAATATTAACTTCCTTTCAAACCTACCTATCATACCTACCTATCAAATCTACCGGTATTAAACACAAAAAAGTAAGCTGGCGAAAAAAATGTATTTAAGTTTTATATATATTAGGTTGTTCTGAAAGTAAATTTTTCGAACATCATCATTTCCATGTCTGCTCCCTTAACTTTACCACACCCTCGTGACAAGCTACCGCTATAAAGCTATGCCTGCTGCCATAGTCCTCGCCTCATTCCATTTCAGCTCAGCCTCCTGTAGGTCCACTGACCACATTATGAGTATCGTTTTCGATAGCCTTCAACATTGATATCAGCATAATTTAGCCCTTGCAGGCTGGTAATAAGAAGCCTCGATATACGATTTTTCTCTTATTTTTGTTCTCTCGTCGGACACGCATAAATAAAAAGGTTAGTAACATAAGACATGGCCCTTGTGACGTATTTTTGTTTATTGTGACAGATCGCTACCTATCACGAGGGCGCCACCTGTCACGCCATTAGTTTCGTGAATGGGCGCTAGTTTAAGTTCGGGCAGTATTTGTTATTACTGCGGGCGTTCAGTCAGAATCTGCCCGGGACCTGTAAGGAACGCAGAAAGTTTCGTCCCCGGTAGATGACCGAAGTTTGTCAATCTTTGTCTTAAATATATAACAATGTGCTTCTCGACAAATTCTTTGATTTGACGATCTGCTCTTCATCCATTCACTACGCGTTCCGAAGATGATTACGGCGACATGGAGTCGCCTTCGAATATCAGCGTTTGTACTTTACTCATTATTTTTCCAAAATTCACTATTTCATAACTTTTTATTAGATCGCTCTGAAAGTTGGTTGATCAACACCTTACGTGCAGTGCTTAGCCATATGTAATATAGCAAGAGTCATATAATCCACAGATGAGATATCTTCATGACGATCTTTCAATTTTCTCCTGTTTGTGCTTTACGTTAAAAAATCTCACGTAAACTACGCTTACAACGCATTATGTACAATATTTAAAAATGAATAAACAATGCATACATCGTCTATATATACATTTGTTTGTAATAAATTTCTTTCTACATTAGATTTTTTTTTTTTTAATTTTGCTATCAATTCGTTCGACTTGAATGAGCCTATTATTACGAGGAAAGTTGTGAAAAATGCTGATACTTTCACTAGAACTGGGTGACAGGTAAAATCAATAAAGAGAACGTGAGCCTTGAAATAAAATATACAACAAAAGTAAGAAAGAAATAGCAGGGGCAACAAACTGAGTACCTGCGACCTTATTATTATGTGGACTGGACTTTCTAAGACCTTCACTGCGGAAGACGTTTATACCTGTCATGAACTTTGCATGGATTTTTTGACATAATGAGCTTTAGAGCTATATCATACATATAATATTTTTTTATATAATCTCACACAGGAGAATACCGACAAATGGTGATAGTAAGTCTGAATTCTCATCTATGGAATTCTATGACGCTTACCATGGTGCATATGGTTAAGCACTGCATGTAGAGTGATGATCCGCTAACGTCATAGAATACAGCCAGAGGTTGATGCATCATCCTTATTATTACAGAAATTTACTTAGAATGGGTGGTCACATGGTACGACTTTTGTATACCACCAGATTTAATTAATAGGCTATGACTGCCATTTTAGGGGTGAGGGATCAAATTCACATACACCGGGGGTATTTTAGAGCTCAGAATCGATAAAAAATCTTTTTTTTTTCTTCTTCGGAAATCGAACTCATGATCTTTGGCTTGCAATTCAAACGCTTTGAACATTGATCTATACCCACCGGCATACAACTAGATTAAAGATAAATCTCGAATTTTCCATTTTTTAATTTCTGAAAAATTTATAAATATTTATAAACGCTTGTGTCACTAGCCCGACGCTCGTATATCACAGAAAAAATATATTAAATTAAAATAGACAATCTCTGATGCAAGAAAGTGAAAAGAAATGTGAAGAAAACGAATCTCAAGTCACCCGTTTGTAAGTTGATATTTTTAATTTGGTTCAAGTGGTCCCAGTACGCTGCCCTGAGAGGTTCCAAATTAAATTTCCCGGACTTTTCTGAATTAGTTCAGCAGTGCCATCAGCATACAAATTTCTAGGCCATTGTTCGCAAATAAAAGAAATAGGCCGATCAATGAAAGAATTAATTTCAAAATAATATTATAATATGATGATAACAATCTTCAATAATTAAAGAACTCGTCGAGAAACACATTGTCGTTTATTTTATATAAAAGACTGACAAATTTCGCTATTGTACCCGGGCCACATAGAATGAATGATTTGTACTTGTCGGCGCCCGGGCATAAAGCGACTCGGTGGTAGTGATGGTCGTTGAGCCAAACACCCTTAGTAGCCATTTGGCAATCTATGGCACTCTACATGACAGGGCTAGATCTCAGTAAAATAAAATATCGTGATATTCCGTCATTTTGATTTGTTCGACAGGTTTCGTTCGGTAGATCGCCACTATAATTATTTTTGCGCTGCGCTGTCAGCGACTACGGGCGCTCAGTCGTCAGCTGTGCCCCGACCGCGACAAGTCGCGAGTTGTGATCTGAAAGGGTGCCTGAAAGCATATGCTCCGACTCGGATCGAAAGTTTGTCAATTTTTATCTTGAATATATGTCAATGTGCTTCTGAAAAAATCTTGTGTTGCTCATCTGCTCCTCATCTATCCACCATGCGTTCTGATAACTACTTCGGTAACGTATAGCTATTTTTCTCATGGTAACGGAGATGCTTATATATTTCAAATATGGGATGAATATAATATTTAAAAAATTTTAAGTATATCAAAATATGAGAAGACATTTTCCATGTTCCAAAAGCTGTTAAAGAACTGACGATTTTTCTTCATTTTTACTCTGAAATCGCTTCGTAAGTAAGCATTATTTCCACTGTACCAAAACTCGAGGCAGGATATGAATGATAAAACGCTGAGCTTGTATAGAATCTTGTAAGGGGAGTTTTGCGGTACTATAAAATCATTGCAGAAAAATCTACCCATGCACTAATGTGTGCACCTACCGAGACCACAGATTCCACAAACATCACATGTGAAACTACCTTACGATTTTATACACGCTTGGAATAACGTTGTATTTACCAAAAATACTCACTACTAATACGAGCATGACAGAACCAATCTATGAATGAGACATATTTTTAATTTACTAAAATTATATATCCTATTGTATGGTCTTCACAAACTACTACTAAAATACTTTGGAACATTGTTTTATTTTTTTTAACAATTCATCGATTAATCAAACAAAAATAAACGATAGACATAGGTTTTGAACCTTACAAAGAATACCCTAAAATTATTCAATACGTTCACGCTGACCACTGAGGCATATGATCTTTAGATCGTAACTGATACAGAAAAAAAATATATTTGGCACAAACGTATATGTTTTAATGCTTACATTATTTTATTCGGAAAATTCAAATATTTAAATATTTCAGGCTTTGATATTGACAGGATAATCAAGAGATCCCCATTAAATTTAAAATTAAATTGAATGCCTCCGGCCAGTACCGACTAAAAATAATTTTTAGCGCCTCAAATTGTTTATATTTAAAAAAAAAACAAAAAAAATGCAGGCCCTCGGCGCCCTTAGCTCATACGATGCCTTGGGGCACCGACCCACTTCGCCACCCCCTAAAACCGGCCTCCGGCCTCCTGCCCTGGAATTCGTTGAAAACCATATATACGAGCATGTATCCGGAAGGATGTTCAGGTACAAAATTGTATTGGGACAAGGCATGGACAATAGCAACTGACAGAACTGAGTAGCAGTAATTTATAGTGATCATACACGTATTGATATCAGTTTGATATAGCTCTTGTAGGCTCATGCCGAAAAGCCTCGAAAAACAATTTTTGTCTCTTATTTTACTTCGCTTACTTGACATGCACGTCTAAAAATGTTAGTTTTAATTTTATATAAAATTACACGGGGTTTGCATACACCATTTTATTTGTTATGACAGTAGCTTCATTTCATGTTGGTTCAACTGTCATCTTAAATTTGTTTTTTTGCCGTGATTATCTTGGCGGCGCTGCATGTCATAGGGTTCCAGCTATCGTCAGTTAACTCCGGTCCGGCTGGCGAAACGCCATGTACCGGTCGGGCGAGGAAATCGAGTCTTTATTAAAAATAAATGCGAATTGTGCTTCAAAAACAACTTCTTTGCTTTGCGAGCTGCTCCTGCATCCTTCCTCCACGCGGCCACGTGACGAACCCGCGACTTGTCGTCTTTTTGAAGACGGGAGATGTCATTATGTTACACGTATGAAACGACTATAGAAAGAAAAAATGTTTAAAATCATCGCACACCGAAAGTAAAAGTACAAACATTTTTAGCCAAGTAATTCATAGATTTAATTTCTTCATCAATGTCTGTTGTCGTTTTTTCTTCCATATGTTTTTAAATCAAACTAATGATGACATTCATTTTAATGATGAATGAATCATTCCCATACTATTTTGAATGCCTTGCCTTTTCTTAGTAAATCCTTTTGGAAACTCTGCACTAGACAAGTGCCATGTTTAGAAGGGAGGACTTTAACCGTCTACTTGTGTAGGTATATAATTCTCCCTATAGATGAGAAAGCAGCCGTGCAATTTCATCATTTCGACTAATGCGTCCGACGGTTCTTGCTCCGTTGTGGGGGTTACACCACACTAGGGAGATGTGAGGATACGCTTGTGAAACGCGATGATATGGCAGCCGCATTTTGTGGTTGATACTTGGGGTGATAAATCTATGATATACAGTATATAACGAGTATAAAGTATGGCGCAGAGACATGGAATCTAAAAGCAGGTCTAACTCATAAAATAAAGGTCACACAGCATGTCATGGAGAGACTCATGCTTGGAGTGTCTCCTTGTTTTAAGATAGATCACACTGAATACTGTTAATTCCCATTGCTGGAAGACCGCAGTTTGTCGAACTTGCACTTACACAGATATAAACTACTCCCTTAACTCTTTTAAGCTCCACCTTAGATTCATCGACAGACGTATACAACTGGGATGGGCAGCATTTGGAAAACTAAAGTACATTTTTAAAGCGAAAATTCCGCAATGTCTAAAAAACTAAGGCGTTTAACCAATGAATCCTCCCTGTATTAACTTATGGTGCAGAGACGCGGAATCTGACAGCAAGTCATGCTCATAAAATAAAGGTCACCCAGCGTGTCATGGAGAGATCCATGCTCGGAGTGTCTCTTAAAGATAGAATCAAAAACGAAAATATTCGAAAAATAACTCAAGTGGTGGAGGCTACTCATAGTATAGGCAAAATCGAGTGGAAATGGGCAGGACATATCTGTCGAAGAGATGATGATCGATGGGGGAGAAAAGTGTTGGAATGGCGTCTATGAATTGGCAAACGGAGCGTTGGATGACCCACTGAAAGATGAACTGATGACAGTTAATAGACGAAAGATTGTATATCGAGGTTTTCGGCAAGGGCTACATCATGCCGATGTCAATGTGTATAGTGTAGACATTTTTACAAATGAGGCATCAGTATCATACAAAAATTGAGTAATTATTTATAAAATAAATATATATATATATAAATTTTTGTCTCTTGATTTTTTGACATATATGTGTTGTACTTACACGAAAATATAAAATACCATTTTGGCACGAGATTCAATTACAGTTGATCCATTACGTCACGCGGCGTGGGTTGGAGGGTGTGAATTTTTGAATGGGCTTCCAGAAATACGTTGTCAAGTGTCAGTTCTGTGATGACGTCATCTATTTTCCCGGAACGCCGCGGCGTGGGAGGGATGTATGAAAGTGTACACCCTCTGACGTCGAATATCAAGCCCATTGAGAATCTCCAAATAACAGACTCGGACCGAATGAATAAAAATGGATTTTCTATAACAGTTTTTTTTTAACCCTTTCGCATTGGTTGTCAGCATATGTCGTGATAAGATTCCCCGACCGTTGAAATCGGTTGATGTGATATATCGTTTTGCTACTTTCTTAGAATAGTTTTTTACGCATCATCTGATAGCTAAAGGATACAAGAACCAATGTGAAATATGAAAATAGACCAGATAAGTACATTTATGCTTCAAATACTAGTTTTATAATTAACAGTATAATTTGTATTCAAACCGAGCCGTAATGAAAGGGTTAAATTTCTTTTAATCCATGAATGGAATTCTAAGCATTTTCAGACGTTCTTACTATTTATCACTTCCGTGCAGTGACCACAATTGTACAGAGCCGACTCCCACTAGACTGATCATAATTTAAATTAGCGCATCATCAAAGAGACTTAATTGTCCTGGTGTGATGCGAGTTTGAGACGGGTAACGTAGAGTTTTTTTCGATGTAAGCATATACAGAAGAATGCCGACAGACGGTAATGGAGAAATGTCAACTGTGGATTATATGACGATTGCCATTTTTTAAATATGGATAAGCACTACGTGTGGAGTGTCAATCCACCAACGTCATAGACTACAGCCCGGCATTTAAACATTAACGGTTCTTAGCAGGAATTCACTACTAAAGGAGTGTGCTTACGGGATGAGTTTCGTCTACCACCCATTGAGACATCAAATTCAATAATGTTATTGTGGCTTTTGGGTTTAGCCGTGTGTGACGAATTATTTATTTCCAATATTTCGACCGCCATTGCAGGGGTCTTCTGCAGGGTTAGTTACTAAGTCATCGACCCTGAAGAAAACCGCTGCAATGGCGGTCGAAATATTGGAAAGGAGTAATTCGAAACACACGGCTAAACCCAAAACCAACCTAAGAAGTTATTTAAATTCACTAATAGTTATAAAGCTTAGAAATCCATTAACAATATTATTTTGTAAATCTCCGTCGGGGATCGAACCCACGACCTTCAGTATGGTAAGCAAATGCTTCAATTTAAAGCCTGTATGGAAAATTAAGTGATATTTAGGATTATTTACCTTTTTCCGACCCGAAATGTTTCGGCTTCTTTCGCAAGCCATTTTCACTAGAAAATGATAAATTGTGTAATAATTCTAATTATTATTTCATTAAATTTATTGATATGGTATAAAATGTATTGTCCTAATTCGGATCTGTTAATGGGTTCGCTCGAGCGGGCAGGTTGCTAACTAAATGCTAATTAAATAGAGTGTTTTGTTTTGGAGATGTCGAAATTAGGCGCCACCCCTAGCAGGACCGCCCTCAGCCGAGAAGTCAATTATTTATTTAAAAGCTCTGAATGAAATTTCATTCCATTGTTGAGTAATGTGTCTGGGTGTGATGGAGTAAAACATTATTATAACAGTGGTGAATGCTACCTACGTCATTAACATTTTCTGGAGCGTAAGTTATTTTTCAGTATCAACAATAATATTATTACTAACATCAGCATGTTATAGCCCTTGCTGACTGGTATCGAAAACCTCGATATACAATCAGTCGTGTCTTATTTCTGTTCGCTTGTCAGACATGAATGTGCCCGCCATATTGGCATTTGGACTAGTCATATAAATCGTCGCTTGTGTCGCTGCGAGAGAGCCCATCACCAGCGTGGCAGTCGCGAGAAGGTCGCAGTATGGCCGGCCGGCATGCCATTCCGCCTGGGCCGGAAGCTTGTATATTGTATCGTAAATATATATATGTCAATGTGCTTCAGAAAAAGTCTTTGTTTTGCTAAGGTGCTTCTCATCATGCCTTCACGCGACTGAATAACACCTTTTTAGAGAGAGGATGATGTTATTACTAGTATACCTGAGAAAATATAGGATTTTCCCTGACTTTTACCAAAATAATTGATATTTAGTAATTCGTCGGCGGTCATAGCTCAATGGTCAAAAGCGTTTGCTTTGCAAGCCAAGGGTCGTGGGTTCGATCCCCCGACGGAGAATAAAATAAAACGGATTTTTAATCGATTTATGAGCTGTGAAATAGGTTGGTGTGAATTTGATCCATCACCCGTAAAATGACAGTCATGGCCTATCAATTAAAATTGGTGGTAGACGAAAGTCGTCCCATGAAGACCACCCATTCATAGTAAATTCCTGTAATAATAAAGGATGATGCGTGAATCTCGAGCTCTAGTCTATGACGTTGGCAGATAAACACTCCACATGCAGCGTTTAGCCTTTTACACCATAGTTAAGCGTCATAGAATTCCACAGATGAAACTGCAGAATTACTATCACCATCTGTCGGTATTCTCCTGTATATGTTTACATAAAAAAAAAATTATAGGTGAACAGATATCCACAGCAAAGAAATATCACGTAAGATCTCGATATGCGATCTTTTGTTTCTTATTTTTGTTCGCTCGTTGGACAAGCATGTGCCGTCATATTGTTTGTTTGACATGTGTAGTTCTGTGGATTGCCACTATTAATTGCGGCGCTGGGCTGCCTCCCACTACGAGCGCTCAGAGGTCAGTCGCCAGCCGTGATCGGTCCGGCGCCTGAAAGCATGTAGCTCCACCCCGCATTGAAAGTTTGTCAATTTTTAGCTTGAATATATGTCAATGTGTTTCTGAAAAAGTCTTTGTGCTGCTCATCTGCTCCTCATTCCTCCACCACGCGTTCTCATATCGATCCCGGTGACGTGAAGACGCTTTTAAAAAAGTAAACGGGATGTTAAAACCTAGCCTTTTGGTTCGGCTCAACCCAAAGAGCTAAAAATATTCATTTAACCTTTGAAATTATTTAATCTGATTGTTGAAAATAAATTGCATTATTTCTAAAATAGACGTCAAACCCCAAAGTATTTTAAGATTTCATTTATAAAGTTAATGAATTAAAAATAAACTTTTTGTTAAATATGCGTAAAAATAGAAATATTTAAGTTAATGTTTTCGAGTGGGTGTCAGTCCGCCTCCGTGACTTTTTAATATTATATAAAGGTTTGTTTATCAGTGTTCTAAATGTGTCGAGCTTATCATCCAATCTACTTACAAAACAAATTTTAAAAACGCCTGTATTTCTTTGTCTTAAAATCATTTCAATAGACTTATAATAGATTGGCAGTATCCACTGTGTTAGTATGATTGTGGTTTGTTATAAAATTATAATGGCTGTAATATATTAAATATTGGTTTAAATTTATGTAATATTAATGAATAATTAACCCATTAAATGGAAAACTAACCTAACCTAACATAACCTTTTATTAATAACCATTCATCAATTATATTCTGCCGATTGATATTTTTCTACTTATTCTTCTCACGTTTTTAAGTATTCAATATTATAACTGCCCAACAGTTGAATTAAATACTACAAAAATATTCTTCGAACACGACAAGATCTAATCTAATAAAAAAGTCCCTGTGGTCTAGAATTTGTAAAGAACCATATATGTTCTTATATGAACCTGCAAGTGCGATGCCTTGAGACAATAAGCATATATTAGAGATTAAACAGTATGAAAATAAATGTGTAAGGTAGTGAACATTTTTTTATGTTTTTTCATTGAACAAAAGTTCTTTTCCTGAAAAGTCTGAAATTTACGGGAATGACATGCTGAAAAAACTCTTTAGTGGCTGGTATGTTGGTTTACACGTATCATGCGGCATTCAGGGACCACCACAGCAGGAGGGGACATTGGGGAAGTTACTTGTGCTCGCTGCGGAGGCTTCCCGCCTGGGCAACGTGGAGGGGATTTGAAAGGATGTCCTTTTACAATCTACACGCTGCTTTATCCTTCGTCGATCGTCACTCTCGTAGTGTATTTTATGCTCGCCGCAGTTGTATTCACTGAAGGGATTCCGAACGTTTTTCAAAAAACATTTTTAAATTCATAAATAAAACGATCAAATTTATGTTAATGCTTAATATGTAAATTCGACAAAAAAAATAATCTAAATTGTAATATAAGCTAACGAAGATATACGCAAATTTTTCATCAACTAATACGTATACAAATTCACCGCAAACATCATGTTATATGACATTTCTTTCATAAAATATTACTTGTGAATAAATTAATTCGTGAAACCTTAAAAAAATAACATCCTCCTCTCTTTCAAAAGGGTGTTATTCCGTCGCGTGGTTGCAGTCAGCAAGGGCTCTATTATGCTGATATCAAAATATATAAGCAGTTTATAACAGGTGCCATATAACAAAAAATTACGTATTAATTTCTCGACTCGATGACGAGTCGAGTGATCATCGCGTAAAAAAATTAAAATGATCGAGTGATCATTGCTTTGGACAAAAACGTGGTTTACAAAGTTCTTGTTTCGAATTCCCGCGTCATATTTTTTTATCTTATTAATTGACGAGGGAAATATTATATAATATGTAGTTTGTTGTGAATTCATATGTATAATGACATCCTCCTCTCTAAGTTCGTTATTGAATTGCGTGGTGGCAGGATGAGGAGCAGATTAACAATACAAAGTTTTTTTTCTGAAACACATTGACATGTATATTTGAATAACTTTACAAACTTCTGGCCCGGACCTAGTCACAGCATTCAGGTCGGGCCAACCACAACACGACAGCTCACAACTGAATGGGCATCGGGCGCCGTGTCGGTGAAAAATATAACTAGTCTTCCTAACGGCATTACAAAATGACACACACATGTCCGATGAGCGAACGAAAATAAGAGACGAAAAATTATCGAGGTTTTCGGTACCAGACAGCAAGGGCTATATAGGCTGCTTCTTTTTGTCATGTTTATGATAAATATTTTATACGAGCTCTAGTCTTGTTTGAGGAGCTCTGTTTTGATATGGGGCTTTAGCGTTTCCTCATCCGCATTCAGAACCCATTGAATATCTTCCCCATGTAGATCCTTCACAAACAGCATTGAATTCCTACCAAGGACTCCTTTCCAGGAACCAAAAACCAAGAGAATACTTCAACCTCAACGCAAACTATCAAGGAAAAAGTTTTATATATAACTTCAACTATTAGGTTGTTCGGAAAACATTTTTTTTTCAACATAACTGAACTGTTTGAAATAAATTCATATAGATAGTTCCAAAAATGACAACAAAATTACATATTTGTGTAAAAAATGTTAAATTTCCAAGAAATCCCTTAACTTCATCAAAATCCCACATAATAAACACATACAGGAGAATACTGACTGATGGTGATAGTAATTCTGAAGTCTCATCTGTGGAATTCTATGACGCTTACCATGGTGTATGTGGCTAAACGCTGCATGTGGAATGTTGATCCGCCAGCGTCATAGATTACAGCCCGAGATTCACGCATCATCCTTTATTATTACAGGAATTTACTATGAATGGGTGGTCTTCACGGGACGACTTTCGTCTACCACCAATTTTAATTAATAGGCTATGACATATATTTACGTTAAAATTTTACAAGCTTCTGTCCAGGCGGAATGACAAGCCACCGGCCGTAATGCGACCTTCTCGGCCGTCAGCCTACTACTGACCCGTGCGTACCGTGGTCGGACGCCAGCGCCGTAAGCGGCGGTCTCTATAATTAGTCCCAATATGGCGGACACATAAATGTATGGCAAGCGAACAGAAAAGAGACGAAATATTGGATATCGAGGTTTTCGGTACCATGCTGATGTCACCTGGTTGAGCTGCTTTTTAGGACCAAAAAGTTCCAGGCCTCAGATGTGGTAGACTAAGCATGCGATTTATTTAAAATATACTATTAACAAATCACTCAAAAATATGCTTTGGTTACTACAGTATTACTACACCAGAAACAACCTACTCCGAAAAGTGGCAGGTACGAAGTGGGGAGCCCAACTAAACCTGATCCGCACAAGTGCTCTAGCTCTCTGTTTCTCTGCTGGCGAGTATGCTGCGCCAGTATGGGCGAGGTCTGCCCATACCAAGAAAGTGGATATTGCTCTGAATGAAACGTGCCGGGTGGTTACGGGGTGCCTAAAACCTACCCCAATATCAAAGCTATATCAACTCTCGGGCATTGCCCCACCAAACATACGGCGAGAAGTTACTACCAAGAAGGAGCTCACCAAAGCAACCCACGACGCACTCCATCCTATGTTTGGGTACCAAAAGATAACCACACGGCTCAAATCAAGAAGAAGTTTCCTACAGTCGACAACGGAACTGGTGATACCTGAGGCCACCCTGCGGCTGAACATGTGGAGAAGCGCAACTGAGGGGAATACTTGGATTGCCCCGAAAGAGGACCTAGCCCCTGGACATGACCAAGGGTGGAATATATGGAGGTCCCTTAACAGACTTCGGACCGGAGTATGCAAGACGAGGACACAAATGAGGGCCTGGCAGTTTTACAGCCGACCGACTGAATGTGACTGCGGCGTGGAGCAGACCCTGTCACACCTTCTGGAGTGTGCGCTGCGCCCGAATAGCTGCACCCAGGAAGACCTGATGATGGCCAGAAGTAGCGCCATCGACGTCGCCCACTTCTGGGCAGACAGGATCTGACCCTGTTGTTTCCGACACGATTATATATATATACTACAGTATTCCTTGGTATTTTGCTCTGGTAATGCGTTGTGAACCATGTTCCCAGGTGGACTTTTGAGTGCAAGGATACCTCTAGGAACCATGGCAACTGACAAAATTAGTTGGCAACAATGCGGGGTGACTATATGTTGTATATTTAAAACGGATATGAAATAAAAAGAACTCGTGTACATTAACAACAGCTGTTTTAAGGCTTGATAGAACAATGAAAAAAAACACCGTTGCAGTGGATTTTCGCTGCGATTTCTAGGATTTACAGTGCGAGCCGGGGATTTTCGCATCAGTAAGGGATCAGTTCGTATCCCAGTGGGGAGGTTCGTGCAGTTCTAGGGGGAGGCTTAGGGGAGCGAAAGGGGAGCGTCTGCCCCCTCCGGAGTGGTGGGGGTTACGCTACTGGGCGCCGGCGCGTAGCGGCGAATAGGCGGAACGCAGGAAATAACGGAAATTCGACGGGCGTATCCGAAATGAGGGAAACTTTTGGGGGTGACGACGTTTTAAGACATTAATGAATGACGATAAAATATATTTTCTCATGATTATTATTAAATTAATTACGAAAAACTTTAATAGTTATGAAAAGAGAGCAATTCGATTCGTAATGACACTCTTACGTCTAACCTGCAATTAATAGAACACATGCGTTTCTAAAGATTGGTTCACTTAGTATTTTCTACCGTTATTACCACGGTCGTGGCTCTTCAAAACTTAAGTAATTAATTCCGTGGCGCGCATGATGTGACCGATCGCCTCTCTGAGATGGTTCTTACTAGGTGCCCATCGTCCTTGATAATGCTGAGAACCTCTACTGTTCGTGACGTGGTCTCTCCAGAAAATTCCGAGAATTCTTCTGTATGACCACACCTCAAAGGCCTCTAGTATTTTTTTATCACTTTCAGATAAGCACCATGTCTCACAGCCGTACGTCAAGATGCTCCAAACAAATGTTTTGGCAAGTTGCTTGCGGAGGTTTAAATTAATATTTTTTGACACAAGAATTTTTGTTTTTTTATTGAACGTTAGCCTTGCTTGATGTATGCGACTGTTGACTTCTCTTTTTGTTCTGCCATCCCAGGTGATAGTACTTCCAAGGTATACAAACTCTTTTGCATCTTTTAGGGTTACTTCTAGCATTGATATATTAATGTTCTGCTGCTCATTGCGGCTTACTCTCATGACTGGTTTTTGTGCTGTTTATCTTCTTAATATTAACTATTACACTAATATCTCTTTTTTATTTAAAAAAAGACATGAATCTATGAGATTTTTTTTGTAAATATTCTGCACCCCAGTTAAGGGGAGTCTAGGACAATAAATATATTAAATCTTTTTGTAGCCTGTACACTGACGCATAATTACTACGCATTTATACGCACAATGCAAACTCTCCCCTGCCAAATCACGGACAGTGATTAAAAATTACATTTACGACCCGACAACATAATATTTTAGGCTGTAGTTTATACTACAACTAGGTGCTTCGCTCTGGGACGCTTTGCGGCCTAAAATTTGAAAAAATAACTTTTGTTATGACACTGACTTTTTTTCAATACATTGTGTATACGATACTTCAATACGAGCTTTGTGGCACCAGATTGTGACGAACATATGCTCCTGCTAGGAGAGGGGATATGGGAATATCGATAATGATGATGATGAACACAGAAATCACACATTTATCATTTTGTGTGTCATAGATCCCACACGTTTTGAACGCTGTCATCTTTTCAATGGCAAGTATTTTATTTTTATTTTTATATGTAAGCACATACAGCAAGATACCGACAGATGGTGATCGTAATGATTACATGACAATTACCATGTTACTTGTGGCTAACCGCTGCATGTGGAGTGTTGATCGTCCAACGTCATATACTAAAGCCCGACATTCATGCATCATCCTTATTATAACAAGAATTTACTATGAATTAGTGGTCTTCACGGGACGACTTTCGTCTACAATCAATTTTAATAAATAGTCTATGACTGGTATTTTACCGGTGAGGGATCACATTCACACCAATCAGGGGTATTTTAGAGCTGAGAAATCGTTTTTTTTTTCTTTTTTCTTAATCTCGATGGATCTAAGATCGAACCTTTGTGGCTTGTAAAGCAAACGCCTTGACCATTGGAGTTATACCCGCCGGCATAGATCTCACACGTTTTGAACGCTGTGATCTTTTTAATGGTAAGTTTGTCGTCGGTCTAATTTCACGACGCCGCAAATATAGAGAAAGGTTCCAAATTAATGCAGAGCATTTGAATACAATTATTTGAATGCAGCGAGTGCGATTTCGAATCATATAAATTAGCATGTATGAACTTGGATGGTCGCGTAGACAACAACAAACGATCTAAACAAAGCAGTCAGGGATAATCAAGCGCAATGGGCCGGACCCCAAACAGGAGAGGGCCCTCATTGTGCGCGACCCTCGCTTTTACACCTCTGAGCATTTAGGTAGGCAAAAAAAAACACAAAGGGATTCGAAAGAATCTACAAGATGCTTAAAACCAAGTCTAATCAAAAGAAAAATAACTCATCCATCTAAATTGGGATAGTTTTTTAAATTTTGAGTATGTTTTTAATTTTATTATTACAAATTTCACATAGTAAGGGCGATTCTCGTTAGATTATTCAAGTTGAGCAACATTGGATGCGGATTACACTTGGATAGGTGAGTAACCTTGGGTCACTTAAATCCAGGTGCAGCCTATGGTAGGTTAGGCTAGGTTAGGTTAGCGAGACATTCAGTGCACCAGACGTCCAGTGCGCCCCAAGTTGTTACAGATTAGTCGTTGAACGAATTGTCTGGGGACGATAGGTCGTGATACCGTACGGATGTTCGGCATGTGTATGACGAATTTTTAGTTGGGCTAATCATGCATTCTCTTTTTAAATTTTGATTTACAAATCTCCCAAAATACCCCTTTGAATACTACAGCTGCCATCTCTTCAAGCCCTCGGGTTTTTGTAGTTCGTTAAAACTATAATTTCTAATGTACTTGAGGGTACGGAGATGTGTTGGGACAAGGCATGGACAATGATAACTGACAGAACTAGGTGGCGAAAATTTGTGTGTGACCATGTACTACAGATATGGAACGAATATGTGAAAAAAATATACAGCATGAGACGCACCTTAGGACGAAATGGTCCACGCTTCGGAAAATCTGGCTAAGCATTCAATTTCTGTATTTTTTTATTATTAAATCATTTAAAATATGCCTCATATACTACAGCGGCCTTTTCTGAATGTTCCACATCTGAATCATATAGTCACCAAAAATTGCCGGCACACAGTTTTATCAGCCGCTATTGTTCTTGCTGTGCTTCAAGGCATCCCTGCATCCAAAATTACAATTGGAAAAAAAAAATCGGAAAGATTTTCGATGAGGAAACCAAAGACTTCTAGAGAAGGCACCTGTAGTATTCACTTTTAAATTATTTTTATTGAGCATTTTTTTTTGTACATACATAAATGTGTTTAGGCGTCTTTAGGAATATTTGATTTTTAGGAGCTGTTCAACTTAACCAAATGCGTTAGACGAAGTTATGTTAAGCGTCTTAGAAGTTGTGATCGAACGAGAACCGCGCTTTTAATGTACAATTGCTTTCGGTAGCAATATTTATATACCTATCGGCAAAAGAGTTACTTTTTTAATACACTTAGGGAAGTCCTGGGAGGTATCCTTAGATTTTTTTAATATCCATTTGTGCGCGACGATAAAGGATATCCTCCCCTACAACTACCACGCAGTAGGGGAAGGGAGTACATTAAGGGACCTGTCGGGAAGCAATGCTGCGGTGCACCAAAGAGGGATGCACTTGGGAATATACCCTAAAATAAAACACACTGTACTCTAAATATACTGACCTTGCTGACTGGTACCGAAAACCTCGATCTTTCGTCTCTTATTTTCAGTTCTCTTGTCCGCTCACGTGTGTGTTATTACTATAGACATCACCACTTGAGCGCCGGACGAACGAGGCAGTTATGTGTTGACGACCGAGAAGGTCGCATTACGGCCAGCGGCATGTCATTTCGCCTGGCCGGAAGCTTGTTAAGTTTAAACGTAAATATAATAAATGTGCTTTTAAAGGGAAGTGTCTGTGTTATCAATCTGCTCCTAATCCTGCCTTCACGCGATGGAATAACACCTTTTTGAGAGAGAGGAGGATGTTAATACCCTCAAAATAAAACACGAAATACACTACGAAAACATAGTTCCCGACTTTTTACAATTAAATCTATACTCGCATATGTATAAATTTAGGTTACGTATGTTTGTGGCTGGCAATCTCGGAAAGTAATTGATCGATCGACTCCAAAATTTTACTGATCATTGAATTATACTTGGAAAGTGTTATTGCATACTTTTTATTCGGAAGTTTTAAAGAAAACTGAACGTTTTAAATTGTACTGAATAACAGTTATAAATAGTGTTGTAATTGTATCAATCTTAACCAAAGTTACACAGCAAAATATGTCTAGAAAATGACTACATCTTCTTTGAAAAATATATAATGATATCCGCCATATTTAAAAAAGGCGATAAGTCACGGGTTCGTCATGTGGCCGCGTGGAGGAAGGATGAAGGAGCAGGTCGCAAAGCCAAGATATTGTTGTAGAAGCACAATTCGCATTTATTTTCAATAAAGGCGATTCGTCGGCCGGACGGGACTAAGCTGACGACCGCCAGGGCACTGTGACATGTAGCGCCGCCAAGATAATCACGGCTGAAACACAAATTAACGCCGAGTAATTTTAGATCAAATTTAAACTACATTATTACATGTGCATGTCAGGCGAGCAAACAAAAATAAGAGACAAAAGATCGTTTTTCGAGGCTTTTAGGCATCATCCTGAAAAAGCTATATCAAGCTGATATCAATTTATTATTTTTAGTTTTAAGAAAACGACGATATGACTCGTTGATTGATGTATACGTTTTTATTGTAAGCATTTATGTAAATTGATAAACTCTAAGATAATCTTGGAACGACTGCTGAGCGTACAAATTTTTGTAGTTTTTGGTAGGGAGAGTCACTATTGTGTGACTGTGGAGACCTGCAGACTACCTCACACCTAGGTTCCTGCTCCATGTGCCCAACAAGCTGCAAATCTTAAGTCCAAATGCTGGGCAACACACGGGCTATCGATGCTGTTAGATACTGGACAAAAATAATTTGACGTCGCTGACACGAAGAAGAACAATAACATTCTCCTGTATGTTTGCGTAAAAAACTTATGGATTGATGGAATGATAAGAATAGCAGGAGGAGGTTTAATGCGGAAGGCGGAGGATCTATTGGATACTCATATAGGAGGCTTACTTATACAAAGATGATGGCATTTAATAGCTATTTAGGACAATAAAAAATAATTAAAAATTAAACTGAAATCCGTTTTAAGATTCTTTTTTCTCTGTTCGACCCTGTGTGGAAACGAATCATGACTGGCTTGTCCATTACGCCCGATAAACCGAATGGTTGTGAGTTTCAGTCGGCACCGTCAGCCAGTACATCCCCATTCGAATAAAGAGGCGATATCAAAACAGTGCATCAAATGGATCGAATATACTATCCGAGTCATCAAATACAATCAATTCACATACGCTTCCAATCTGGAGCATAAATCCGCAAATTATTGCTAAGCAATGTCGCCCTAGCGTCTTGTCTCCAATGCACAAATGCTTGATCGACAACTAATCGTCAACATACCATTTAGTACACAGTTGCATACATCAAGCAAGGCTAGCTTTCAATAAAAAGCAAAAATTCTTGAGCCAAAGAATATTAATTTAAGGCTCCGCAAGCAACTTGCCAAAACATTTGTTATGAGCATCTTGATGTACGCCTGTGAGACATGGTCCTTATCTGAAAGTGATAAAAAAAGACTAGAGGGCTTTGAGATGTGGTCAGACAGAAGAATTCTCAGAATTTCTTGGAGAGACCACGTCAGGAACAATGAGGTTCTCAGGATAATCAAGGAAGATAGGCGCCTAATAAGAACCATCTCAGAAAGGAGAGCCTGATGGATCGGTCACATCATGCGCCACGATGGTCTTCTTCACGACATTGTAGACCCCTCTATGTTTGAGGGTAGAAACTGTTGAGGGCGCCCTAGACTGGAGTATTTGCAGCAAGTGTTCGAGGACATGAATTGTAGCTCTTATGCTGAGCTAAAGAGGGTTGCGGAGGACCGAGAGGAATGGAGATCGAGATGCAAGATTATGTTACTGCAAACCAATCCACCGATTGCCACTCAATCTTGTCAATGACACTGTCCTAACCTTATCATAAGACATCCCTGTACCCGAAAGCTGTAGTATCCAAGGGAAGAACATCGGACGATTAGCCCGACGCTCCAGAGGCTTAGAGTATATAGTCCAACGAAACACGGTTAGCAACATGCAGTGGACCCATTCAAGTTATCGTCCGCGTCCAATGTGCATATCATCGTCACAAATTGCTGTCAAGCAATGGCACCCTAGCGTCTAATGGTCAATACAAAAACTTTTAGTTGACAAATATTCATCATTATCATTGTCATACCATTATCATATCTGCTGCTCCAGCTGGTCGTCACGAATTTTCGTCATGAAGCTCTCTCAGCAGGCAAACTCCTCGCCTCATTCCATGTCAACTCCGCCGAGTACGTTCTATGTATAGTTCCTAACAGGACGACGCGAGCCCGAGGGCTTGAAGAAAAGGCAACAGTAGCTTATGGTCTGCTGTAGCATCTGATGCTACATGTTCCAGCCACGCCCATCTTTGTTTCAAAATTGACATAATAAATAATAATTTTAAAATATTAAGCTGATTTATTTTTGAGCGCCATTTTAAGACCTGCATAGTGGGTGCTGCTCAAAACCTCAAGGGTGTGAATGGTAGAAGGATACGGTGGCGTTTTGATATAATGCACACCGCCACGGGCAGTCGAACCCTTGCGTTCCGCTCCCTTTGATGGGGTTCCAGGGGGGTTACGACCTCCCCAGATAAACGGTGGCGATATGCCCCACTAAAGCGCAGTTTAATTAACTTGATGGGTTCCGGGAATCAGTCATTCGTCTCTCACTGAATAATTCATTCTAACGAAGATGCATAATTTACGTAAATAATCATTATTTTTATTTAATTGGTTTGTTTCTTTGCTACGAATAAAATTAATATGCATATAAATAATATTATACTATAGTTAAGAAAATAAAGCATTGGTCACTGAGATGTTATATAAAAGGCAATGTATGTGCAGTTTCACCTAATAAATTATATGTATATTTCCGGATGACCTTGATAAGATAAGAGTTGCACAATTGTGAATCTATGAAAGAGAGTAATACAAGTACGGGTATTATCATAGAATAAACAGAAAAACGGCACTAAAAATAACAACACATCAAATATCACAGAGATCTGGAATACCAATGCTATCTTCAAAAGTAGAAAAGGAAGCTTAATAACGGATTGACATGGACGACAATTGATCACATTATTATTATATTAGTATTTGTATAGCGCTCTTTTATGACCGAATGATCATTCCAAAAGCGCTTCTTTGCCTCTCTGAGTAAAAAGGTGGGTCTTGAGTCTGCTTCTGAAGGGTGCCTCCCGCTTTAAGCTCTCTGATGCTTTCCGGTAGTGAGTTCCAGGCCATTGGTGCAGCGTAGCTGAAAGCCCGATTGCCAAAGACCGTGCTAGGACTTCCTCCCGTCAGCTGCAGGGTGCTTCTATTTGCTCTAGCCGATCTGAGTGTCTCTCCACGCGCGCTTATTTCTGATATATTGAAAACATATTTAGAAGCAGTTAATATGTTTCAAATATGGGAAGTTTTTTTTATGTAAGCACATACAGGAGATTACCGACAGATGGTGATGGTAATAATGAAGTCTCATCTGTGGAATTCTATGACGCTTACCATGGTGCACATGGATAAGCGCTGCATGTGAAGTGTTGACCCGCCAACGTCATAGACTACATACAGCCCGAGATTCACGCATCATCCTTATTATTACAGGAATTTACTATGAATGGGTGGTCTTCACGGGACGACTTTCGTCTACCACCAATTTTAATTAATAGGCTATAACTGTCATTTTACGGGTGAGGGATCAAATTCACACCAAGCGGGGTACATTAGAGCTCATAAATCGATTAAAATGTATTTTTTTAATGTCCATCGGGGAGCGAACCCATGATCTTTGGCTTGCAAAGTAAACGCTTTTACCATTGAGCTATACCCGCCGGCATAAAGAATAAAATGAACATAATTTCACTTTTAAATATGATTGAATTTAAAAGAGTTTTATATTGAATATATTTCAGTATTAGCCCAGCTGTCGTGCGACGGAGCTTTTGTACTAAGAGCTTTGATTTTTTTTAATAAACTAAAAGCTTGCGATGAGCTATTTTCGCTGGCTGATATTTGGCGGCAGATGGGAACATTGCACGTGTTGAAAGCTCGGCCCTAATTGGACGTGCCACGTGCGCGGATGTTTCACAGCATCCAATTAGGCACCTGGGGAACAAGCAGCTTTCATGCACCTCCAGGTATGTACATGTCAACACTGCCATATGATCTCTACGCATGTAAACATGATGCGTGTGAGGGCATGATGTGGAGCAGGTCAGCAAAACAAAGACTTTTTCAGAAGCACATTGACATTTTTTTTTATGTAAACACATACAGGAGAATACCGACAGATGGTGATAGTAATTCTGAAGTCTCATCTGTGGAATTGTATGACGTTAATCATGCTGCATATGGCTAAGCGCTGCATGTGGAGTGTTGGTCCGCCAACGTCATAGACTACAGCCCGAGATTCACGCATCATCCTCTATTATTAGAAGAATTTACTATGAAATGGTGGTCTTTACGGGACGACTTTCGTCTATCACCAATTTCGATTAATAGGCTATGACTGTCATTTTAGGGGTTAGGGATCAAATTCACACCGATCGGGGGGTATTTTAGAGATCAGAAATCGATTCAAAAAATAATTTTTGTATCTCCGTTGGGGATTGAACCCACGATCTTTGGCTTGCAAATCAAATGCCTTGACCATTGAGCTACACCCGCCGGCCATTTGTATACAATACACCTGACTATATGGTTCAATAAAATGTAGCATAATCCTCGTGTATTTACCAAAAAAAATATATATATTTTTAATATTTAACATGTTTGCCTTAAATAACTAATAGCTTACTCGTATTCACACTTAGAGTAATTAGGTAATATCTTTTTTTTAAGCTCGGATTTTATTAAATATAATTTATTTAATTAAATAATCAGAGATAATACTAAATAATCTTGAAAATGACATTAAGCAGCATTGATTCTCCCTGTTGCAGGGCGCCAATGTTTTTAATAACGTCCCAAAAGCATTATCTTTTCGTTTCAGGAGGGAAGCATCGCAATAATAGTAATAGACAATCTGATAATGAACTCCGAACCGTTGGATTGGAAGCGGATAATCACACAAAGGGACCGCTTCCTGGCTGTTTCAGGGTTACCAACCCCACCACAATAAACGAGAATTCGATAAAACGTACGTCCTTGTATTGTGGTGGACATACGCTCCATATAAAATGCGACTATCATAAGAAAGAAAAATCATATCTTTTTATGATAGCCAAAAGATCCCAATGTTTTAATAAAACCAAGTAAAAACACCATGACCAACAACACATTGTGAGTACGGTTTTCGTTAGATCATTGAAATTAACCCTTTCGCATTAGTTGTCGGCATATGCCGTCATAAAATTCACTGACCGCTGACATCGGTTGACGTGATATATCGTTTTGCTACTTTCTTAGAATAGTTTTTACTACCCACTCTTTTTATAGTTTTCTTCTCATATTCTTTCTATTTCATATTCAACTATATATATATTCAGCAATATTCTCGGGTGTACGCACTGTTTTTGGCTTTTCACGCTTTGGTTTATCGATGAGGATGCCAGTTTCTTTCACTTTTTTCATTAGATAACGAACATACGGAGCTGACGGTGATTCTCTTCTTCCAAAATCCGTACGCAATTTTCGCACACATTCTGCAACATTACCATGATTTTCAAAGTAATGTCGTAATATTCCCCAGCGTTGTTCAAGCGTTTATACAACCATATTCGTTCAACGGAAGGATAAACCTAATTATCTGTCAAATCAGACATGAGCTAAGTGTTATCATTCACGAAATAAGCACTAATTGAAAAAAAAAACGTTAGATGGCGGACCCTTTATTATTGTTTTTGTTTTTTTTTTTTTATGTAAACGCATGCAGGAGAGCACAACCGGTCAAGACCAGTGCACTCTATGACGCTCAGCCAGGGAGGCTGGACGCTGCATGCGGGAAACGTGTGTTGTGTTCGTGTTTGTGTGTGGGTTGGGGAGATTGCAAGTGTATATTTATCTGTTTCTTGAAGAGATCCAGTTTATTCAAATAACAGTTAAATTGTTATATTGTTATTATATATAAAAAAAAAAAATATCACTTTTATATATCCTGCAAGGCAAGAGCCTGGGGACTTAAAGAAAAGGCTGCTGTAGTATCTGAGGCATAATTTTTTAACCCTTTCGCATCGGTACCCGATATATGCCGTCTAAGATTCCCCGACCGTTGACATCGTTTGATGTGATATGTCGTTTTGCTACTTTCTCAGAATAGTTTTTTATGCATCATCCGATAGCTAAATGATACAAGAACCAATGTGATATATGAAAGTAGACCAGATAAGTAAATTTATGCTTCAAATACTAGTTTCATAATTGACAGTATAATTTGTATTCAAACCGAGCCGTAATGAAAGGGTTAAGCAACGTTGGACGTGGATCAAATCTTGGATAAGTTGCTTGCCGCGTTTCGCTGCTTGAATTGAACCAAATCTAGAAAAAAATGGTCCAGACATCGGAGTTATATACTTGTTCCTTTTACTAAGTGATCGTTCATGGAAGAGATGTAGCTTCATGGTTTGTGAACGTTTCGTGGAGGACGTTACGTCTCGAAGTCTGGATCGTGACTGCGATTCGTTGGCAGCGCTGCATTGGCGCGCTATGTGAGCGTGGTAGTCTCACAGACTAATCATCATACCGTTGCAGATGTTTTTTCTATGGATGCTATGTAATTTTCGGGCGCAGTGACTGTCAGGTAAGCAGCATTGTCTGTGTCCCAGGCGGATGACCGAATTTAGACATATTTTTTTGTTTAACGTAAAATAAATGTCAAATGTGCGTCTCGACGAGTTCTTTGCTTTAGCGACCTGCTTCTCTTGCAATCACGCATCCCCATGACAATACCGTGTTCTGAAGTCACTTTAATTAGACGGGGATGTCAATACATACTGACTTTGATCTTGAGTGTGTAAATAAAGCTTTTGAATGAGACGAGGACTACAGCGACTGACAGATATTTGTGTATGATTATTAGTTTGTGAAGAGCATTTGCTCCAGGTAGAAGACATGAATGTTGTTGGCAGCCCTTAATCTGGCGCCCCCCTCGCAGTTGCCGCCCGAGGCTTCCATCAAAGCCACGTGGCTAAAGACTTCATCAAGTTTGGCTCTTCAATCCGTGACGTGGCCACTGAAAGCAGACACCACGTGACGACAGGGACGGATTCCCAGCATACAGATGAGCTGCTGAAGGAATCGTCTATGAATGAAATGCGGCGGAACCGGAATTCGTGACAGGTCACGGCAGTTTTAGTTTAGAAGAAGAAGAAGCAGAAGAAGAAAGAGTAGAAAGTTATTGTGGTGATGCTGATGATGATGATCGAGAAATAAAAGAAGACGGAGAAAGGTTTGAGATGATCCTGGGAATGATGATCGTATAGAAGAAGAAGAAGAAGAAGAAGAAGAAGAAGAAAGGTTTGTGATAATGCTAGTGATTGTGTAGAAGAAGAAAAAGAAAAAGAAAAAAATGTGATGAAAAAGAAGTAGATTTAATTAAGAAATTCATTTAATTCTCAGCTAAGCCACGTTGTATGTCCAGACTGCCCATGTCTTAACCCCATGCTATACTCGTCGAAATTACCCAATATTAGATTCAAGTAGTAAATGCTCTTCTCTCTTGAAAGTTGGATACGTCGACCTCACTGCTATGGAATCTAACTACGAATATTATGTATTTTCTTTATACGCAGCGACCTTCGGTGAATAAATTAAAAATAACAATTTCATTTTCTAAGACTAGGTTAGGTTAGATTAGGACCCAGTCTTAGACGTTTTAATTCATTAATCTACCTAATCGTTAGGTCGATTAATGTTAGGTTAGGTTTCAACCAACCATAAAAATCTCCTTTTTTTAATTTAGTTGCTACATATTTTGCATATTTGACTGTTAAATCGACATTCATTTTATTGAGCACTGTCAAGGAAGGGTGCATAATTTCTTATCCGGCCCTGCATATTACAAGGGGAAAAACGTGATGTGTTTATCCCTCGACAGGGAGAAGAGAGTAATGAGACAGCGCCGGGGAGACAGGGTGGGATCAGGGGGGGGACAAGGAATCGAACTCAAGGCCCTTTAGATGACAGTAATTTAAACAGGTACTGACGTCAAGATATCATCAATGAATCACTCAAACAAACACATAAAAAATAACATCCTCCTCTCTCTCAAAAGGTTATTATTCCGTTGCGTGATGGCAGGATTAGGAGCAGATTAATAACACAGACTTTTTCAGAAGCACATTGACATACAGGTATATATTTACGATAAAACTCTACAAATTTAGGGTTCGACCTAGTCGCAGCATTTGGCCGAGCCACAATACAATATGCTCTCGCCCGGCGGTCAAGTGGCGATGTATATAACTAACACACCCGTGAGCGGACTTGTCCAAACTGACAATATCACATAAATGTATGACAAGTGAGCAGAAATAACAGACGAAAGATTGTACACTAAGGTTTCCTTTACCAGTCAACAAGGGCTACATCATGCTGATGTAAAAATATATGCGAGTAAATTGAATTAGGATCAACATTTTTTTACCAAAATTCATTCTGATTTCTCATCTGTGGAAATATATAACGCTTACCATAGTGCATATGCCTAAGCGCTGCATGTGGAGTGTTGATCCACCTACGTCATATACTACAGCCCGAGATTCAAGCATCATCCTTATTATTACAGGAATTTACTATGAATGGGTGGAGATGCTAAATGATATGTTATCACATTGAAGATATGTTTAGTCACTCGAGAGGCCCGACTATGGGAGAAAAGTGGAACGGTGGAACGGTGAGATACGGTGGAATGACGAAATATAGTGGAATGGGAAACAGATCAATAAGCAGTGACGTCACCAGACGATACCAATACGGCATTATTGCTTATCCGGCATAAATCAGAGACTGATAATTCCTGATTATATTAATAAGTTGTCATTTTCATCAATGAAGTACATTAATGTAAGATTCGTTCCGCCAATTTGCCGGCGGGTAAAGCTCAATGGTCAAAGCGTGTGCTTTGCAAGCCGAAGCTCGTGGGTTCGATCCCCGACGGAGATTAAAAGAAAGGATTTGTAATCGATTTCTGAGCTCTAAAATACTGCCGGTCGGTGTGAATTTGATCCTTCACCCGTAAAATGCCAGTCAAAGCCTACACTCATTATTTATTGTTTCGTGTAGAATACCGAAGTTTGTCAGTCTTTTAATTAAAATAAACGAAAATGTGGTTATCGACGAGTTGTTTGCTTTGTGATATACTCCTCGTCCATCCACCACGCGTCCCGATGACGATTTCGACGAAATTTTGCGGAGTCCCTTTATTGCATTGGAGGATGTCAGTATGATGAAAACTTAATTAATTTACGAATAAACTATGTATATCAAAAAAGTATTCATCGTCACTTATGCTTCTTTTTTTCATCTCAATAAAATGCGTGTAACATGTCATGCTTAGCAAAAAAGATTCATAAAATTTGATCAATTTTCTTTGAACTTTGTTGACCCCGCGTCGATCTCCCCTGGGTTCATGGGTCGTGAGCTTGGGCGCCTTCTTGGGAAAAGAAGATATTGATGGAAGCTGACGGAAAGGAAAATCGGAGGATGAGAAGAAGATCTCCATGAAAGAATACTGCTAACGGCAAATTGTGAAAATAACTAAAAGTTTCAGTTTAATTTTTAAAATTATTTTTCTCTCTCTTCCCTATATTCGTTCCATATCTGGAACATATGATAAATTCTGCCTCCCGAAGCTCCACCAAGGACATTTTATGTAAAATATAATTTTCAACGGACTTTCATGACGAGAAGAGATTAGGTTATTGAATAACAGGCAATAATAGTTTATGCCTTACTATAAATCCACAAATAATATATTGACATCAGCATGATGTAGCCCTTGCTGAGTAGTACCGAAAACCTTGATGTACAATCTTTCGCCTCTTATTTATGTTCGCTTGTGATACATTTATGTGTCCGCCATGTTTAGGACTAGTTTTATAGGTCGCCGTTTGTGGCGCTGGTCGACAGCCCATTACGAGGCGGCAGTTGTGTGCTGACGGCCGATAAGGTCGCAATACGGCCAGCCGGCAGGTCATTCCATCTAGGCCTATTTTGTTTTGATTGTTTTGATTATAGCTGCGAGACCCAGATATTGCGAATGTCTTCAACTCTTTTGCATCGGTTGTTGGTATATGCCGTCCAAGATTCTCCTACCGTTGACATCAGATGCTGTAATATATCGTTTTACTACTTTCAGTACTCATTGTGACATCTACGGTAGGATCTTGAAACTGCATTCATTCCCTTTATCAACCTACATGTATTCTTTACAGGAATCTGTAAAGCATGTAAATAAATATCGTTAGGTTTCGCACAGAAGTGATTTTTCAGTAAACCATATGTGTCAATGCCACCACATGTATGGAGTTACATAATGAACGTTTGTTAAATATAATAGTTTTTTAATCATCTAATAATAGCTAAAAGATAGAAGAACCAATGTGATTTATGAAAATAGGTCAGATGACTACATTTATGCTTAAAACATTTTAAGCAACAACAAAAATGGTTTGAAAAATTCACGCCGTATTCACAGTATAATTTTATTCCACCGAGCCGTAACGAAAGGGTTAAAAAACGCTTCATTGTGTACAAAGCAAAAAGTAAACTTTTTGCAGACTGTTGCTCTCAGTGGCCAGTACGCCAAGATATTTCAATCAGTATTATCAAAGCATATTATATACCCAAAACCAATCATATTTGTTGTACTAAAATCAATAAAACATATATTTTATAAACAGCGATTTTCCCTCATTAAGATCGCGATCCTCAAAAAATAAACGAATAAGAGTAGTATATCATTGAAAGCATAATTTCCTTGTATTTATTTGCATTAAAAAATATTTAAACTTGTTGTCATTTCCATTTAAAAATCCACTAACAAATTTTTTATTAATGCGAAAAGGAAGCTTTACGAATTATCGATTTGCGGTGGAGTCCTACAGTATATACTTTATACGAGTATACTCATACTATCCTACCTACAGTATTATGCCAGGTACTATTAGATAGTATATCTCTACTGAAATACAGTGGTATAAAACCCTTTTGGGGTTCCGAAGAAATTTATAATAATTTTGGGGTAATAATCAGTTTATTTCTTCCTATTTTAGATTAATATCTAGAAAATGCGAGTACGATCATCACAAATTCCACTACTTAATTTTGTCAGTTTCTACTATCAATGACAGATAACTAGACATATATGCATAAGAGCCCACCTGGAAACATATATGGTTCTCGACAAATACTAGACCAAGAGTAATCCCAAAGGTATCTGCACTTATCCGGAATGTAAATATTAAAGTATTCAAGAATCCCAGGGTTTTGAATTGCACCACGAAGTTACTATCTAGACTGGATTTTACCCGCCTCACACCCACAATACACCGAAGGTCAATTAAGTCTCCTTGATGATGCGCTCATTCAGATTATGATCATTTAGCAACTGATAAGTCAAGTGGGAAGGCTCTGTCTATGCCTTGTCTCAAGACATCTCTGCTCTCATAGGTCCTCATATAATCATCATCATCTAAGACTCTGTTCATACCCAGTTGAATGTAGGCTTCTCACAAGAGTCTCTATCCTTCTAGATTTTCCACCCTTCGCATCCAGGCTTCTCCCGCTATTCTTCTGATGCCGTAAATCTAAACGCTCCGTTTGACAATTCTAAGACGCCATTCCAACACTTTTCTTTCCAATTAACCGTCTTATAAGTACACCTGAAAATATATATGGACGATCTTCAGTACAGGTGTTTAAGAAATAATACGACAGCTATAGTATCCTAGGCATATTTTTAGGTTATGTGTTAATCACTTTTTTATTGACGATAAACTTGAAGCTCCCGAAAGTTGTACTACTTGATGCCAAAGCGTGACTTAATTTAATCAACAACAGGCGATGAAACTAAGGGCGGTAACCCACCCAAATTTTAGTCCACGTCTAATGTATGTCTAATGAGAACCAAGCTTACAATGTGGTACATAGGAGACAATGTTTTTCGTTGGACTTTTTTTTAACCGAAGCTTATCTACCTATATAAACCTTCTGCGTGCTAGTGTTCAAAAATAAATTGAGAGCCACTGCGTTACACACGATATGGTGGGTGTTCGATCGTTTTCCGGGAAATCTATGAAGTGAAAAGTTTTGCCTTTAATGACTACAGTACTTTACGGCATTTCACTCCACGATAATATAAAATATATATCATATAAATGTGTATTACGGCTTTACGGTTTACTTATATTTTATTAAATTTACTGTATTCTTGTATATAAACATGTATGGTGAACAAAAATATCATTTCATAGATACCAACTATATATAGTCTTGTATAGGCTGGTGCTGAAAAGCCTCGATATGCGATCTTTTGTCTCCATTTTTTGTTCTCTCCTCTGACACGCACATTAAGAAATGTTAATAAAATTTTTAGATTTAAATAGTTATAAGACGCGACGCTGCATGCGCAATTTTGTTTGTTTTAACATGTCGCTGCCTGTCACGTGGAGCGCCATAGTTTGCCAAGTAGCCACTATGAGTGTTCGGCGCAGTGACTCACGACCACGCTTTCATTAGACGGGTGACGTCCAATAGGTGCTGTTTTTGTTATATCATCGAAGCAACGAGAAAAGCAAATTTTGAACGCGGACCAAAATATGGATAGGTTACCGCTTGATGCTTACTATATGAAGTTAGTTGGATTGTCCTATCTTAGAGGTCATCGGGAATTATATGTGTTTTTAAGTGGACCTTCGGGTTCAGAGATGTCTCAGAACGAGGCATGAACTTAAGCAACTGACAGAACTGAGTGCCGGCGATTTGTTTGACAATATCTTACAAATATGGTTCTAACGAATGTCTCAACTCAACAGCGACAGTCGGTTAGCAACAGGCGGTGACCCATTCATGATGTGATACGCGCCCATTATTGCTTAACTTTCGCGGTCCAACGATATGTGCCATTGTCGTTGGACGCTAGACACTATTAGAAAAACATATTAGACGCCTTGCTCGCATAATTTTTACATTTGAATTTTTTTTACGATGAATGGCTTTAGCTTAGCGACTTGAACTAGTCGCTTAACCATTTGTATACCAATGATGTAAATGGTGTAAATGACTTCTGTTTTCTTTTCTTCATTTGAAAGCGTAAAATCTAAGAAAGAATCATTGAATGAAAGTGTTAATGAGTATGTTAAAATTTTCACACTCTCATACATATTTACTGTTTCGATGTTTTATTTACATAATACTTAGTATAATAGTACAACGAAAGACAACAATACAAACAGTTTCTAGTTAGGCAATTTTGTAGATTTTCACGGTAAAATTTGGAATCGTGGCTTTTAGGTTGAACCGTTTGTGGCGAATTTCTCCTTCTTTTACAATATACCGCCACTGCAGGAGTCACCTTAAGGGTTAATATTTGAATACATATGTACATATGTTGACTCATATTCGTATATTCTTTAACCGGCGGGTATAGCTCAATGGTCAAAGCGTGCTCTAAAATACCCCCGGTTGGTGTAAATTTGATCCCGCACCCGTAAAATGACAGTCATAGCCTATTAATTAAAATTGGTGGTAGACGAATGTCTATATCCCGTGAAGACCACCCATTCATAGTAAATTCCTGTAATAATAAGGATGATGTGTGAATCTCAGGCGACATTGGCGGATCAACATTCCACGTGCACCGCTTAGCCATATGCACCATGGTGAGCGTCATAGAATTCCACAGATGTGACATCAAAATTACTATTACCATCTATCGGTATTCTCCTGTATGTGTTTACATGAAGAAAAAAAAGTACAGAAAACATCACAGAAAATATTGTTAGAAAACAATGAAAATAAAATGTGTTCTCCATAAAAATATGTATTTATTATTATATATTATAAATAAAAAATGTATTTCTACTTAATAATATTTTTGTACCTGTATTCTAAGGAAAATGAACACTATAAAATATATAATCTCACAATTAATTACCTAATATGTATAATACATTTTAAGCTACAAAATAGGATTTCAGTCAACAATTTTAGTTTCATTAAAATTTATTTTTAAAAAAATGTCTATAAATGTTCTAAATTTTTCACGGGTAATTTCTTTTTAGCACTTATGTGCAGTGGCCTCAAAGGGGACTCCCACTGGACTTATCGGTTGATAACTGATCAAAATCTGAATGAGCGCACCATTAGAAGACTTAACTGTCCTCCGGTGTGATGCGGGTGTGAGGCGGGTAAAGTCCAGTTAAATAACTTTTAAGGTTTTAACGGCCAGATTTTTTACTAGGGCTTTTGAGCTTAGACACACACGGCTAAACCCTACTAAACTATTAGTTATTTCAAATAAGTGAAACATTAGACATTATAACAAAAATAAATTATTTAGGTTAATACTTAGGATCGAGATAAATTTTCTCGATTGTAGTATAAAGTGTTTTAAGGTTTTCCCACGGGAGCGATTACTTTAAAGCGAAATTATTATAAAAACATGTTAATTTAAAAAAAATGATATTTCGTACAAATCACCTGAAAAATGAAGTGATTACTTAGCAAACATAAATTATTTTTTTTAAATGCACCTATTTGTTTTTTAATCATATGCTGCTTATTTGTGGTGATAAGCTACCATCATTATTTTTACCATACAACAGCTAAACGTCAACACAATTTGAATAGAAATCGCACTTTCATACTGGGAACCAGGTCAATACTAGCTGAAGAACAACTGTCGAAATTTACTACCTCTTATATACCTGCTCACACGTTTTTATTTATGTAAACACACGCGTGAGAATGCAGTCAGACACAGTCATGGCTTAGTGATGAAGCGCTATCTTGCTTTGCGAGAGATCATGGGTTCAATCAAAAATTAAAAAAAAAATGATTCTTGAGAAATTTATTTCATTTCAAAGACTTAATTGTATTTTTTCACAGTCTTCTTAATAAGTAAACTGCATTTTTTTAACAGCAAGGCTTGCTTATAAAAAATTCCAATTGATTCGACGCATCAATTTTTGCTGGCCCTTTATGATATGGACAGTGAAAAGCAATATTCTCGGGATATTTTGCTTTTTCTCGAACAAGAGAGCACCTGCAGTAAGTATTACACCTTTACAGACTCTATGACGCTCAATCGAGTCGACTAGATGCTGCGTAATGAAAATAAGTATATATTGATCTTCATTTCGAAGATCTTGAAATTGAGTTAAAATTCTTAAATGATTTAACTTCTGTGTTCCAGATAAGTACACCCGTGCTCGTAGCAATCCATTGTTTTTGATCCCAGTTGATACTTGCGGAGCTTCGAGCACTCAATTTAGTACAACGGCAAAGTCGCTCCTAAATGGCCTACCAGCACGCCTCGATCCTTTTCTTACATCCTTTTCCTCTTTTGTCGATGATCTCTGTGATCTTTGAAACATGTCATCTTCTTCTTCTTTTATGTTATTTTTATTTTTTATTATCTTCTGTACGCATTGTATATTTATGTATACTCTGTTTCTTATTATTTTGTACCTCGGAACATCGGTTCTGTGAAATAAATAAAAGTATCAATTTTTCAATAATCAATAATATGTGTAAATTTCATTCATCGCTCGTAAAATGCCAGTCGTAGCGTATATATAAAAAATTGCTGGTAGACGTAAATTATTATTGAATATAACCCGCTCGTAGTGAATCACCGAGAAAATTGACGATGCGTGAATAAGACTCTAATAACGTAAGTGACTTTGCCATCGTTAAAAATGAAAAAAAAAAAAAAACATACATGAGATTTTTCCATCACCGTCTGTCGGTATTTTACTGTGTGTGCTTACCTTCGAAATGCACTATTTGGCGGCCCACATACTTTTACACAGCTCATTATTATAAAGGGGGTCATTCACTCTCGGTGGAGAAAGTATTGTTGTGAAAAACACGTTCACGATCACATTTGATTGTCATTCTACCTGTATATACCTATTTGGGCCAAATTAAAGATGAACGCAGTTAGATGCGATGAAAGTCATTGAACTTCTGAGAATTGAGATTACTTTTTTTTCATGTCACATATTAATAAATTGTAATTACAAAAAAATCAAACGGAAAGGTTAACTTTCTTTTTTATATGATTTCGCATGCAGAAGAGCAAAACCGGAGCATTGTACTCTTACAGACTCTGATATAGTCTATGACGTTCAGCCAGGACGGTTGGACGCTGCATGCGGGAAACGTAAGTTTCAATTTAAATTTTAATTCATTTATTTTTTTCCTTACAACATTACAACATAACTGTTACTAAAGTACAATCAAAATTAATAATAAAACAATGAAATACAATATTTACAAATAAAGGTACTTATGGTTAAGAATTAAGAACAAAGCAATAAAGACAAGCAACAGAAGGTCCCAATGCTCATCAAACAGACGACGCCAACAAATCATTCCTCCAAAGAAACTCATGGAGTTCATGCCTGAATTGGGCCTCGCTTACGTGAAATATATCAACATCCGAGGTGATTTGGTTGAACAGTTTGATTCATTTCCCAAGAGGCTAATCTCTGGCAGGTTAGTATTGTTGGGGAAATTTCACGTGTATGTTTGTCTGTTTCTTGAAGAGATCCAGATTGTACGAGATGAAAGAGGAAACACAGATACTGAAAGAGCTTTTCAGAGGTTGCTGGTGAAATTTAGTAAATAACTTAAGAAACTGCCAGTTCCTGATCGACACATATTTAACGGTGTATGGATGTTCAGCAAGATTAAGATAAGTGTGTCGTTTGTGGATATGTACAGGATGAATTAACTCTTCAAGTTCAGAAGAGCAACGGTCGTTGGTACAACGGCAGAAAATACTAATTGAACAAATTTTATTTGTGTTTCAATGTTTACAGGTAGACGTAAGCATGCATAATACAAGGTAATATGTCCACTAGGATTCGTCGGTTTTCAAAATGTATTTTTAAGTGTTGCCGGTAACTTTTGGAATGCCCTACCAGCGTTTGTGTTTCCTTCTTCATACAATCTGGAATAAGAAACGTATCAATATACATTTACAATGCCTCAAAATCAAGCAAAGTATTAAATATAATCATTTTCCCAACCGGCTGAACTGGTTGAGCGTCATAGAGTCCATGAAGGACCAGAAGCATCTTTTTGGTGCTTTTATTTATTTAAAGAAACGATTAAACATTACGTAAATAACAGCACTTTGTTCAATTTACTGTAGACATATTTCGGGTAGTTTGTTAATCGTTTTGTTTTTTATTTTGAGGGGAAGTATGATTAGCCTGAAGCTCAGAGGTGCATAAAATTCAGATTAATCCATAAATTAAAAGTTTCATAACTTGCAGCAAGTGTTCGAGAACATGAATTGTAGCTTGTATGCTGAGCTAAAGAGGACTGAGAGAAATGAAGATCGAGATGCAAGATTCTGTTGCTGCAAACCAATCCACCGGATTGATACTACGAAGAAGATATATACTGCTATATTTTGTATAATAAAAATCATGAAAAAAAGGCGTGGTCAAATAAAAAAAGAGAGGCACATATAGAGCGTTGTTTCATTAGAAAGGGACGCCGTTATCTTTAGTGTCGTATCAGTGTAGATTTCAAGAGGCCTACAAACTCTAGCGGAGAAAGTATCATCAATCTTATACGTGCTTGCAATACAGCGTATTGGGAACAACCACAATGGAGCTATTATCTCTTACCTGAACGAATCACATACGGGTCGAATACCTGAACTGAAATGAGTGCATTAGAATTATGTATAATATTTTTCGAATGAAATAAGTCGATTCCGCTTAATTGTGACACCGCTTAATTGGGACAGCCGCTTATTTGGGACAAATCTCAAAGAACAGAAACCAAATTAATAATAAATTTATATGTTTAATTGGGACAACATTCCGCTTAACTGGGACAGTAAATTTAAGATCACAGCACATATTATGTTACACATATTCTCAATCTGTGCTGATTTTGTAGAAGTACACTTGACTCATTTTTGCATTGAATCGAATTGTATGTACTGACATCAGCATGTCCTTGCTTACTGTTACCGAAAACCTCGACAAACGATCTTTCGTCTTATATTTTCATAGCTCGCCACACCTTGATGTATATGGTCACATTTGCACTAGTACGTAGTTTCGCCACCGGCAGCGCTGACGGCCTCGAGCCGCGCCAGTGCGGCTGGCGTCAGTCAGCCCCGAGCGATAACCGAGACAACGTCATTGTTGCGGCCGGCGGTATGTTTCCGCTCGGCCCTAACCTTGTAATGTTTATAAGTAAATAAAATCAGTGTGCTTCAACAAGAAACTCTTTGTCTGCTGCCCTGCTCCCCATCCTGCCCCTCGCGACGTAATAACGCCTCTCTCCCCTTGTTTTGAGAGAGGAGGATGTTAGTACCTACCCATTTATTATTTTAATTAGTTTTTTTTTTATTTCATATTTGTAATTTATGTGATAATTTATATTACCTTTATACGTAATTTACAGTTTCCAAGAGTTTATAAAAGAAAATTATTAAAAAAAAAATCATTGTTTAATTTTATGTGTGTATTACTGGTTAATGGCCTTAGTTGCCAAAACCAAATAAATGAAATTAAAAAATGTGAAATTCGCTCAATTAGGACAGCCGCTTAATTGGGACAAAATGCCCGATGTGTCCCAATTAAGCGGAATCGACTGTATATAACAAAAAAAGCATATATGAACAATTGGGATAGCAAGCATTTGAAACACTTTCATCGGCAGGTAAAGCTCAATGATCAAAGCGTTTGCTTTGCAAGCCAAAGGTCATGGGTTCGATCCCCGACGGAGATTATTATTTTTTATTTGTAATCAATTTTTGAGCTCTAAAATTCCCTGATGGTGTGAATTTGATCCCTCACCGGTAAAATGCCAGTCTTAGCCTATTAATTAAAATTTGTAGTAGACGAAAGTCGTCCTGTGAAGACCACCCATTCATAGTAAATTCCTGTAATAATAAGGATGATGCGTGAATCTCGGTCTGTAGTCTATGACGTTGGTGATTCAACACTTCACATGCAGCGCTTATCCATATGCTCCATAGTGAGCATCATAGAATTGCACAGATGAGACTTCAGCATCACTATCACCATCTATCGGTATTCTCTTTTATGTGATAACATAAAAAATGAGGCTGCGTAAGTATACGAATGTTCATCGCGTTGGGCAAAAGAACTGGTTCGATTCTTCGCATTTAACGTTTATTTTTCTCTGATTAATTGATGACAAGAATCTCATTAAAGACTTTTATATTTTTTTATTTCTACGTTTATTTTAAAAAAATGCTCAAATAGTATTTCATTTACTTAAGAAAAATCTTCTTTGATATACAGGTCACCCAACTAACCAAAGTAAAAACCATGCAAGGAGTGTCTGTAAATTTAAAGAATAGAATCAAAAACAAGGATATCTAAAGAACTCGAGTAGTGGACGCTACCGAAAGATAAGACACACTCATATAACAATGTACATATCTGTTGAAGTGACGGATGATATAGAGATAAAACATGTTTTTCAAATGCTGAAACAGAGTCCTTTTTATGAAAGCGCATGCAGGAGAGCACACCCGGTCAAGACCAGTGCACTCTATGACGCTCAGCCATGTCGGATGGACGCTGAATGCGGGAAACCTGTGTTGTGTTCGTGTTTGTGTGTGGGTTGGGGAGATTATAGTGTATATTTATCTGTTTCTTGAAGACATCCAGATTGTAGGAAAGGAGGAAACACAGACGCTGGAAGAGCATTCCATAGCTTACTGGTGGTATTAAGGAAGGAACTTTGGAAGCTGCCAGTTCTTGGTCGACATACATTAACCGTGTATGGATATTCGGCAAGTGCAAGACGAATTTGTCGGCTGTGAGTGGGTGCAGGAGAAATAAGTTCTTTATGTTCCGAAGAGCAGCGACCGCGGTAATAACGGTAGAAAATACTAAGAGAACCAATCTTACACCTGTGTGCCATTGATTGTAGATTTTATAGTTGTTTATCAAACAAATTGTTCTTCTTTGAACTGAGTCAATTAAGTTTAGAAGGTATTTTGGGGCTCCAATCCAAAGGTGACTGCCGTATTCAAGGATAGCTCGTTTGTCCTTTATATAGAAGAAAATTTTTGATCGTTGAAAATAGTTTGCAGATCATATTATACCGTAAAATTCAGGCCATTGTCGATGTCTTTTGAGGTCTTGGCAAATTAATTTTTAAACCTTGAAAGTAATTTTGATGTTCCAAGAGAAAAAAAAAATATTAAACAATTACATTTTAAATTTAATTGTTTTGTAAATATTGATAATTTAAATATTTTTACCGTTTTGTACAAGTATACAGGAAATAATTCCAAATAGCAAGATGGCAGTTATTCGATCCATTTTGACGGAAACGACGAACGGCGCATGCGCAAAAAACTTCTGAATTTCAGAAAACTGAAACACTTATTATGGAATTCAGCTATTTATTTATTTTCATTAAATTCATGAAAATAAAATTAAAAAAAACACTTTTTTAATACATTTACATCACTTAATTAATTATTTATTAAATCTATTTAAATATATTATTATTTTTAAATATAATTAACGTTAAAACACTTCTTTTATTGTCGCGTTTGTTTGATTATTAAAAACAAATATAATTTTATATTTTAATTTAAATTTATTATTGTCGGTTATAAGCCTCTTATTTATGTTTATATTATTTTTTAATTAACGAAATTAAGACACATTTTATATTGACAAGATAACGTTATTGAATTAAAATGAAAACAAACTTAAAAAAAAACACGTTTTATTTATTTTTCAAACAATAAAAAAGTAATGTTTAAAACACTGTATTAAAACAAAAATCACGGGTTTTTATTATCATGTAGCACCATTTTACAATTATTTAATCATTTTACTTTTGTAAATTTTATTTACTTATTTATATGGAGTATGATATTGGCCTTAAAGCAGTTCCGCTAGATGTTATTTGTTGATGAAAATATCGCCTTCTGTAACAAAAATAAAAATATTTATTTAATTATTAAAAAAATAGTCTTCTAATAAAAAATTCAAAATTAATAAAATATAACAGTTTTATAATGATATGTGATAAAATTATAACATGATTCATGCCTATTTGATCAAATATAATAAATTTACTAGAAGAATAGAAGAGGCGGAGCGCATGCTTTCAGGCCCCGGCCGGATCACAGCACACTAGTGGTCGCGGTCGGGTGACACCTAGCGACTGGCCACTAAACGCTCGCAGAGGAGGCCTAAAACTTGTCCTGTCTACGGTCAGGATCTGTCAAATAATTAAAAATGGCAACACAGCACCATATATTTTTAACTCCTAAAATTTAGACTAAGACTTACATATATTATGTATGCGTGTCACACGAGCGAACAAAAATAAGAGACGAAAGATATCGTATATCGAGGGTTTCGGCACCAGCCTGCAAGGGCTATATCGAACTGATATCAGCTGCAATAGCTTTCTGGCGAAATTTTATGGTGGCCATATTCTCCAAATTAGTAGCGCATGTGGCACAAAGAAAGATGAAGGAGAATACTGCCACCTTCTTATGCTTTTGTGTTATTTTTATTTTTTATTATTTTCTCTATTTATTGTATATTTATGTATACTCAATGTTTCTAAATATTTGTAAAAAAATGGAATTTCGATTCTGTATAAATAAATAAATAATTAAATAAAGAATACAAAATATATTAATCCATTAATATTCATAAAAAATATTTATTTTCTTAGGTTTTCACGGCCAGGTTTGATATAGTGGCTTTTAGGTTTAGCCGTCTGTTGCGTATTACTAATTTACAATATTTCGACCGCCATTAATATAAGTCATCAACCCTGAAGAAGACCCTTTCAATGGCGGTCTAAATATTGGAAATTAGTAATTCGCTTCACACAGCTAAACCCAAAAGCCACAATATAAATATATTTTTTTTATAATTTAGTTAGTTTTTTATGAAGCTTAAAAAATATTAAATTAATAAATTGTAAACTAAATGTTCTAAAACATAATTATCTATGCATGCTTTTAAAAAATCAGATCGCCTGTCACACGCTTCTCAAACTGCTCTATTTGATGGCGCACCCTCCCACCGTGTTACATAATGGAAAATTTTATACCCCAGCGATTGAGAACCATTCATAAATAAATCACAATTTAGTGTCATTACAAAATCTATGTCAGCTTCCTTGGTCTTCGCCTCATCTCATTTAAGCATCCCATTTGCCGGTGGGTATAGCTCAATGGTTAAAGCGTATGCTTTGCAAGTCAAAGGTCGTGGCTTCACATGGAAAATTGCATTAGTATCATATTAAGCAATTCAAATTGATTGCACAAGAATATCGTACCGTGAACACCACATATTAACAGTGAGTACGGGTAAAAATGCACGACATGTGAACGCCGAACGATCTGTAGTCTAATTAAGTCGGCGGATCATCATTTCGCATACAGCGCTTAGTTGTATTTACAAAGTCTCCATACACGTTTTTTGAAAACAAATCCAGGACTACATCTTTTTACCTAATGTCAATTCACACAACTTTGTGACCTCCATGCCTCTAATATTCCACGAAGGCTTCTGTTTTGAAAACCCAATTTACGGCTGAGTTACTTTTTATGAGATACCAATACTCGCATTGTTAACCAGATCATAATCAGCCTGTGTCCGTCTACTGTTGAACATAGAACTCCTACATGAGCTTCCATCTTTATCGACCCTCCGCATTCAGGCTGCTCTATCTATTCTTCTGATGTTGACAGTCCAACTTGCAGAAGGTCAGCCAACGCTCCGTTTGTCAGTTCTTGGACGCCACTCCAACACTTTTCTTCCACATCGACCGTCGTCTCTTCGACTTGACCGATTGCCACTTGAGTCTGCCTATTTGTTAGGTAGCCTCCACTACTTGAGTACTTCTTCGGATATCCTCGTTTCGAATTTCAACTTTTAAAGACACTCCGAACATAGATCACTCCATGGTACTGACATCAGTATGATAAAGCCCTTGCTGACTGGTACCGAAAGCCTCGATATTCAATCTTTCGTCTTTTATTTCTGTTCGCTCGTCATACATAAATGTGCCCACCATATTGGCATTTTGGACCACACCGTGACGATATACATATGATGGGTGCGCTAGTGCTGTGCCGCCCGTCGGCGAGAGCATATTGTATTGTGGCTTGGCCTGAATGCTGTGACTAGGTCGGGCCATAAGTTTGTAAAGTTTATCGTAAATATATGTCAATGAGCTTCTGAAAAAGTCTGTGTGTTATTAATCTGCTCCTAATCCTGCCATCACGCGACTGAATAACAACATTTTTGAAAGAGAGGAGGATGTTGCGTTGAACGTTAGGTGACCCTTTATTTTATGGGTCACACCTGTTGTTAGATTCCACGTCTCTGCGTCATAAGTTAATACTGGGACGATGCATTAATTAAATGCCTCAGTTTTAAGACATTACAGGATTTTTGCTTTACAAATATTATACTCGCAGTGTGTTATTAAAAGTACGCGAGTCGCTGGTTGCGTATCGTCAAGGATGATGCACGTGAGGGGGAGGGAGATAGTCGATCGCCCTGGGGCGGCATTATTAAGTCACGTGTCGTGTTGCACCCCCACACAACTCACCGGTCACCCATCCAAAGACTTGGAGCGACAAACTCCCAGACGTTTAAAAAGTTTTACAATCATCGCCGTTGGGTTCTCCTAATTATATAATCCCCTTCAGTAAATAAATTAACAAATCACTCAAAAACATGCCTCAAAAACTACATTTTCATCCTTAGAGGTCGTTTATATATTTCCAGGTGAACTTTTGAGTCAAAAGATGTCTTGAGACAATTCTTGGGCAAGTTTTCTTGCACACTGTAAACATCATCAGTCCTTGTACTTGTAAAAAATCACTAAGCGCAACGTTATTTGGAAATCTGAAATAGAAAATCTTTCTTTTGAAAAAGTTCGATCGATTACTTTAGTACTTTTTGATTGGTACCCTTTTAAAGATTCACTTTAGCACCATTTTTGGCATAATTGACTTTTTTAACATTAAAAACGTGAAATATTATTTATTCAAGAAAAAAAAGCCTACGTCTGTTGAGAAAATTGACGAAACGCCAGTGAAAAAACTAGAAAACTTTTATTTTTAGTTTTTTTTTTAAAATATGGTTGGCAAAATTGATTTCATATTTTTGGTACATTTTTTAAAATAATGAATTACTTAGCTTGTTTACGAGTATACACAAATGGACAGTTTAAGTGGTGCTGGAATGTGTGATAAGGGTAGTTTATATTAGAGGGTAGGAAACAGTTTGATTTTAAACGGTGGAAGAATCACCCCCTGAAGGGATACATTATCCAAGTTGTTTACGCGATTTCATTCATCCACTTCCCTTAGAACCACTTCTCCACTTCCTCCACTTCCCTTAGAACCCCCCACCCAAGAGATATCGAGATTTTGTAGAAAAAAGGGAAGTAGAGGGGAGAATAAGGCGATGACGTAGTTTAGGAAATAAAATAATACGAGACTTGAGCTTTTTATGTGAGATTACTTTAATACATTTTTTCAATATTTTCAGCATTCACTTTGCGATGCATTATAAATATTTTTTATTTATTTATTTACCTCGTTTTTTACATTGGATCACGTTGAGTATGGCCTGTGTTTATGAGAATGCAGTTTCGACTAATTTGTAGCCATTTTCAATGCGTCTTACGAAATATGCTTACCAAATATACATGCAGCTCAGTTGACTCTTTAAAGTGACGGATTGAAAAAGACTACAACTAAGTCGAAACTGCAATCTCATAAACAGAGGTCGCACTTAACGTGATCCATATAAAAATAAGGTAAACAAATAAATATTTATTATTTAATACAAATTTTAATACATTTAGAACTGCCAACAGGTATATGGCTGCTTACAAGTTAGAAGTTATGGGTTCGATCCCTAACGAAGCTGTAAATATTTTTTATTCTATGGAAAAAAAACCCTTGGACTTAAAATACTACATATGTCAGATTGACGCATGACATATCAAATTGACAATTTCAATCTGTGTAATAATAGTATTTCAGATATTTTTTTTCGAATACTTTTCAAAATTCTAATATAGATTTTTTTTTTATGTAAGCACATACAGGAGAAAACCGACAGATGGTGATAGTAATTCTGAAGTCCCATCTGTGGAATTCTATGACGCTTATCATGGTGTATATGGCTAAACGCTGCATGTGGAGTGTTGATCCGCCAACGTCATAGACTACAGACCGAGATTCACGCATCATCCTTTATTATTACAGGAATTTACTACGAATGGATGGTCTTCACGGGACGACTTTCGTCTACCACCAATTTTAATTAATAGGCTATGACTGACATTTTACGGGTGATGGATCAAATTCACACCAACCGGGGTATTATAGAGCTCAGAAATCGATTAAAAAATACCTTTTTTTTTTAATCTCCATCGGGGATCGAACCCACGACCTTTGGCTTGCAAAGCAAACGCTTTGACCATTGAGCTATGATCACCGGCAGATAATTGAAATATGGCAAAATTTTCAATAAATTAATACACACATACAAATCTCTATCAAATATAATATTTTTTGACATTCCTCTCATCGATATCTGGAATTCGAACCGCAAACTATTGTACCTAAGTTATATTCTATACACAGCGCGATTAACCAAGACCAATTCTTCCGCCTAATGAAAGTGCTGAGCACTGGGGCCAACCGAATATGCTCTCCTGCATGCGTTTTCGCCAAAAATATTATTATTATCTGAAGCGTCAGAGGTTGCAGTGAAGGGAGTGAATTCAATTTATTAATGACCTATTTATTGACTTTTTTAACATTAAAAACGTGAAATATTATTTATTCAAGATTCAATTCGATATTTTCTTTTCTGTAAGGCTGTCAGGTGATTAGATCGTATATCGACTATTGCATTAGAGTAAATGAAATATTTTCATACAATTATCATTATTTATTTTTTCTATGTAAAATATAACTTTCACGTAACTTCTATTCACGTCTAGACTAATGGTGATTATAATGATCCCAATAAACTTTCAATAGCGTCAAATATCACGGCATTTTCATACAAAAAAAAACTAAACGTGTACGGTAATATATTTTCGCTAAACGTATTCGTTGAACGAAAGTTGACGAAAACGAATCAGCCCATTGACGCAAATGTGTGTCGTCGGCTTATACACCCGGACCTCCTTAAAAATTTATATATTGCAGGGAGATGATGAAAACAGAGAATAGATCAAATCTTTTATTGAGATAATTAATTCACAGAAAACATTACAAATCTGTGAAGTTTTTCGCTACAACAAGTGATTTGATCAAAATCTAACAAAACCTAACCTAACCAAACTTAACGTAGCTGTACCTAACCTAACCTTCTCTTATCATATAACGACTGTAAGACATTCTCTGATGGAGTGAATCATCCTTGAGAATAGGAGACGCGTTCTGAGTTGTCACCTGGGAGTCTCTGCCATTTCTTGGGAGGATCTCACTGTTCTGCTGATTAGTCCTGACGATCCCTTGCTGTTAAACTTCATCAAGGATATCGTTAGGGCTACGCGTGCAGTTAACGAGGCCGACATAGAATAGGTTCCTACGTTCTTATCTAACCGTATGTGTAACTTGCAGGGTACAACGCGGATATATATATTTTCTATATTTTTTTAAGTTACAATTTTTTTAAATTCATAAACCTAACCTTATTTAACTTAACCCAATCTAAGCTTACCTAAGAATTAAAATTAAATTGTATAGTTTGGATATTTAATTTTTATTACAATATTTATCAATATTCTAATTTTATTTTATAGATAATTGATTTATATTTCAATATTATTAGTAATTACTTATTAAATACACACATACAATTCTATATCGAATATTACGGGATTCAAACCTCGGTTCAAGACCCGAGTGGTACTTACTTAAATAAATAGACTGTCGGTAACTAATAATAAAAAAAAGCTTGTGAATAAATGTTGACTGATTGAATCATAAAATAATAATTTACATACTCTGAATATATACTACGGAGACATCTGTCATTATATGATGTTAACAATGGTTAATAATTACACACATTAAGTTTCGCATATCTGTCCAGGCAGAGAATGGTCGTGTGTGTGGACAGCGCGGTGTGTAGGATAGAGCAAAGGTGCAACGCTTGGCATTCGAATCCCGCGTCTGCCGATATTTTTTCTGAATGAATTGATGCGTAAAAGTTAATGTAGAATAGTATGTGTGTGTGTAATTACTAATATATTGTAAAGCTTGAGCTTACAGACTTATTTGACTTAAAACATCGAAAATTTAAACTAAATTTGTAAAATATTTGTATAGCGAAAATCTAATTGCATTCATTAGTTATTGTGAAACAGCTTAAAATTGTCAATTTGATGTGACAAATTGCAATTTGACAGCTGCAGTGTATCAGTAATGACAGTATTATTTTTATTACATTAATCGTCATAGATTTCGAAAAAAGGTGGTTTAATTAATTCATTTGTGCACAAAATGTAATCTTTTCAAGAAAATATTTTGCAAATACCTGCATTATTAAAATCATAAAAAAAAATTTAAAATCACACATAAAAACCTGCTGTAAAATATTTAATTTTATCAATTAGCACTGGCAAGCCTGTCGTGAGCTGAGCGTATTATAATGAATGATATTTTGTATAGTGCAATTAAATATAATACAAATAATCGTTAAGATAGTGTATAATAATATGACTGCATACTTTAGTGTCAGTAATATACATTTTTTTTTAAATTAACACTGAATTTCCCACGTTTCCTTACACACGTGAATTATATAATAGTTTACTTATGTACTCATGTGAATTTATGTATGTATGTACGCATTATGTATACATTGATATGATCGTGAGAAAATTCCCTGAGAATGTGAAGATTTTTACTTCATAATTTTACTATAATTTTATTGTTAAGTGGATCTATAAATTGGGTTATTTTTAGATTATATTTATAATTAAATTGAAGTTAGATAAGTTTCTATTGCCTTTAACGTTCCTTAAAGTACAAACATTTTTCATTTAACGAAAAAGTGTTGAGTTGCCCTTTGGAACCAAATGGTCTTGGCCTCGGGGGCGTTGTGGTCTAGCTAGAGAATGTTATATTTCAAGTTTTAGAGATATTTTAGATTCAAGACAAGTGGAAATTATTAATACAAATAAATAAATTATTATACACAAATATTTTAATTTATATTCAATTTATCATGCACAAATAATAACAACCAAAAAATCTTATTACATTTAATAATATTTTATTGACGTGGCAAAAATATGCAAACAGTAAAAATAAAAATATATAAATAATATATGTATACATTATGTATATATATATATGTATATGTGATGGAAATTTTAGAATTAATAAAAAATATGTTTATTTGAAATGTAAGTAACACAAAAATATTCATATTTTTAATAATAAGATTTTTTTTTTTAATTGTGTAATTTATCACAGAAATAAATAATGTAGTAATGATAAATTACTGCTGATTACTACACTAAAGTACAAGATATAAATATTTATTTCAATAAAATATCAATAACGTTAATTTATAAATTATTAAAATTAAATATTATGTACAATATTCAATTGTAATGTTTTAAAATTATCAATTAAATAATTTTAAGAGAATGCTATGTAAAATAATTTAATATTAAATAATATATTTAATTTGTCAATAAAAAAAATATATGATAAAAATATATATTATTAAGTAAAATGTATGATTATGAAATAAGTATCATATAATTAAATGTATCAAATATAATCAGCAGCGTAAATTAAAAAAAAATTACGATTCATAAATATGTTTATTGATTTTTGAAAAATAATTTGAATAATATTCTATTTGAAAATAAAAACATATTTATATTTTTAAAAATATATAATAATAAAAACTTGGTGAATTGATTTAAGAAAATATATTAAAAGTATAAAAAACAGGCTGTGGATTATTATTATTTTATGTGATATTTTTTACAGTTGTTTTAAGTAAATATGTAGTAATATATTTCTTGTATCTCACTTGAGGGCGTGTAAGCGGTGGAACGACGGGCTGCGCTGGCGGCGTTCAAGCCAGGACTGAAGTTCCCGGGCCGATATAGCGGCGAAGCCTTCCGAGGCAAACCGGAAACGCCCGAAGCTGAACCGTAGAATGGAGAAAGTAGAATGGGACAGTAGGTACGTATAACACGTACAACAGCGTAATGTACGTACTTGCTAACGCTGTGATCAGAGAAGGTGCTGTGTGGAAGAGATATATCTTTTTGATTGACTTGTTGCTTTTTAAACTAAAAGAGAATAAAGAGAAGCGCTTTATTTATTCAGTATTTAAACGGCATAAAATTACACATATGAATAAAATTTATAAAAAAATTCAATGACAACGCATATAAACTTATACTAAATATTAAATTAGTAGAAAGCTACTTCACTAAAGATTACACTATCATTCCGGCGGGTATAGCTCCAATGGTCAAGGCGTTTGTTTAGCAAGCCAAAGGTCATGGGTTCGATCCCCGAGCGAGTTTAAAAAAAAGATTTGTAATCGATTTATGAGCTCTAAACAATACCCTGGATGGTGTGAATTTCATGTAAATGCCCTGTAAAATGCCAGTCATAGCATATTAATTAGACGAAAGTCGTCCCGTGAAAACCACCCATTCATAGTCAATTCCTGTAATTATAAGGGTGATGCGTGAAAGTCGGGCTGCAGTCTATGACGTTGGCGGATCAATACTCCACATGCACTGCTTAACCATATTGAAAACGGTAAGCGTCATAGAATTTTCAGATGTGAATTCAGCAATCACTATCACCATCTGTCGGTATTCTCCTTCAAATTTGAATTTTGTTCCAAAATTGATAATTGAATATTGTTAATATTGTTCAAGACTTCAAGCAACCTTCACACGTGATGTCTGGTATCAAAACATACATATACGATTATTTTAAGAGAATGTAAAAAAATACACTATATATAATAAATTAGGTATATATCATCATCATCATCAGCCTGTGTCCGTCCACTGCTGAACGTAGGCCTCCCGCATGAGTCTCCATCCTCTTCGACCCTCCGCCTTCCGCATCCAGGTCACTCCCGCTATTCTTCTTATATCGTCGGTCTATATAATCCATCTCAGAGAGGCGAGCCCGTTGGATTGGTCACATCATGCGCCACGATGGTCTCCTTCACGATATTGTGGAGGGGATGGTTGAGGGTAGAAACTGTAGAGGGCGCCCTAGACGGGAGTATTTGCAGCAAGTATTCGAGGACATGAATTGTAGCGCTTATGCTGAGCTGAAAAGGGTTGCGGAGGACCGAGAGGAATGGAGATCGAGATGCAAGATTCTGTTGCTGCAAACCAATCCACCGGATTGATACTACGAAGAAGATATATATATTATGGGGAAATTTAATTAAGGGAAAAGTACTAAGGTGAAATATTAAATTAATTCGGCTTTATGATTTTTATAATAACTGGATAAGCCATGTTGTTTTTTTTTCATTCTTGATATCATCAGCATGACAATGTCCTCTTTTATTTTTTAAAAATGATGAAAAATTATTGCTCGTTTTTTTATGTAAGCACAAATATGAGCATACCGACAGATGGTGATATTGATGCTGAGGCCTCATCTGTAGATTTTCTGACGCATACCATGCTACATATAGATAAGTGCTGCGTATTGATCCACCAACGTCATAGACTAGGGCTCGATATTCACACATCATCCATTTATTACAGGAATTCACTATGATTTTTAATTACTTAATATACGATGACTGGCATTTTTATGTATGGCTGAGTGCTGAATGTGGAGTGTTGATCCGCCAACATCATAGACTACAGCCAGTCATTTAAGAATCATCGATTTTTACGTGGAATCATTACGAAAAGGTGGTGTTCACGGAACGACTTTAGTATACGGATACAGGATCAAATTCACATCAACCGGGGGTATTTATAGAGCTTATAAATCGATTGAAAGTAGCTATTTTAATCTCCTTAGGAGATCGAACCCACGACCAATAGTATGATAAGTAAACGCTTTACTACAAAGTCATACCGTCATTGAAATTATGAAATTCCACCTTAAAATATAGATCAAACATAAAATTACTTAAATTTGCTTAAATAATAATTATGAAAATGTAATATTTCGTAATAGAAATATGTTTTTTTTTTAATATTATCACGAGCTGCTTCTGTATCTAGCAGATTGTCTCCTTAAAAAAGAGAAAGTACACAGTCGGCAACCGTCTCCCTTTCTCTCGCACAAGAACACAATGTGAAACCTCCGACTTGTATGGACCCCTTTGAGGGCCAATTGACATCTCTCTCGCTCTCTCGTTGTCATTATGATGACCGTCTGCGAAACGATCAAATCCAGATTTGAATTATTATGGAACGATTTTAGGTGTTGCCAATACAAAAAAAAACTGAACCCTTAAACTAATATAAAATTATTTTTTACATTAAAAAACATAATGCGTAGAATACGCTTTTAATTATATTGTAATTTATTTTTCAATATGTAAGCATAAACATTGTACAAGGAATAGTGTGCATTAACCCTTTCTCGTAGTCATCTATTATCATCCATTCCAGTTGGTACCTGTGGATTTTGGAGTACCCTATTCAATTAAACTTCAATGAAACTTCTACATGGACTACCAGAAGACTTTGATTCTTTTTTTTATATCATTATCCTCTCTTGTCGATACCAGTCATTTCGTGAATCTCTTTTTTATGTTCTCTTTTTTACTTTTTACTCCTAATTTTAGTTATTGTATAAATAAATACATTGTTATCGTGGCTATTGTTCATCGAAGTTAAGCAACATAGGACGCGGAATAAAACTTGTGTTGGTCACCCTCTCTTCAATTAATAGGCTATGACTTGCATGTTACTGGTGAGGGATCAAAATTTACAACAACCAGAGATTTTTTTACGATATTCGTTCCGTATTCAGCGCAAATTTTACGTTACACAGTTCTGTTAGCTCACAGATTGTCTATGCCTTGTCCTAGAACACATGTATACCCGGAGTTCCACATGTGAACATATATGTTTCCCGGGAGCCTTCAGAGCAAGAGTCCGCGAACTTGCATAGACTGCGGCTGTAGTACCAGAGATATATTTGGGTGTTCAATGACAATGATTTTTAAGAAGATCGGATGATCAGCCCGACGCTTTCAAGGCCTGGAATTTTTTATTTCGTCCTTAAGGGGTGGCTTGCAACCCTACCGGGGGTATGTCAAGACCTTAGAAATCGATTAAAAATATTCATTTGTAATCTCCGTCTAGTATTAAACCCACGATATTTGGTAAAGTAAGCAAACTCTTTATCATTAAGCCATACGCGATGGCATGTTGAGTACAGCGTGTTGTTAGTTGGGTTAATGAGTCTCTTAAGATAAAATGGACCATCCCTCAAAAGAATCGGGCTAATCATGTGAGTTCTTTAAAAATTCCAATTAGCAAATCTCCTCAAATATGCCTCTGATACTGCATACGTCATATCTTCAAGACTCCTGGCTCTTACACCAAAGGTCGTCGATAACCATATGTCCTCACGTAGACCTTAGGATGCAGAGATGTCTTAGGACATGGATAATAACCACTGAATAAACTGAGTGGCGGAAATTTTTAGTGACCACATATTCTAAAAATGGAACGAATATTACGGAAAAAACTTAAGATTAAGTATTTAACACGTAAGAAGGGGTCCGCCATCTAACGTTTTTTTTTCAACTAGTGCTTATTTCGTGAATGGTAACACTTAGCTCATGTTTGATTTGACAGATAATTAGTTTTATTTTTCCGCTAAACGAATATTGTTGTGTATACGCTTGAACAACGCTGGGAAATATTACAACATTACTTTGAAAATCAGGCCATTTTTCTTCAAAAATGTGCAAGGAGTGGCCGTTACGTTGTCGGGCCATTTTTGTTCACAAAAATTGAAGAGAAGAATATATGCAACATTTGGTTTCAACAAAACGGCACTATGTGCCACACAGCCGAAGCTACACTCGATGTTTTGCGCCCCATTTTCAAAAAAAAAAAAGTTTTTGGCGGACCCTTTATATGGTATTTATCAATATGTTTTTCCCTTACAGAAACATTACAAATTTGAAAAAGTCAATTCATTTTTGAAGTACAATAAGAATTAACCGTAAATTAAAAAAATACAATATATACAAATATAGGTACTTATGATTAAGTACTAAGAACAAAGTAATAAAGACAAGCAACAGTCCAATGCTTATTAAGCAGACGACGCCAAAAAATTATTCCTCCAAAGAAACTCGTGGAATTCATGTCTGCATTGGGCCTCCCTTACGTGAAATATATCAACATCCGAGTCGATTTGGTTAAATAGTCTGATCCCTCTCCCAAGGGGCTTTTAATACTTAGCGATGTCATGGTAGTTCTGTCTTGATCATTGAGTATTTATTTATTATTAACAATATTATATTAAACTCTTACTTATATTACACAAAGAAAACCTAACCTTAAATTTTCCTGTGAGCTTATAATTATTGACTCGTAATTTAACATATAAATAATATCATAGTTTACATATTAGGCTCTTTGTTTATTAACTTTGTCAATAAAATATTTATCCAATACTTATGTAAACAAAAACAAATATATTTTATGGCCAATATTACTCGTCTAATATTTCCATTGTTTGCTTAGTAAATTACAATACTTGTTTACACAAATAAACTGTTCGACGATCGTTTGTCATTCGAATCAATTGTTTAATCAATCAAAATAACCAATAGATAGTTGTTTTAACAATGAATCTTCATTATTCAGTTGTTTGATTTTAAATATAGATTTTATTAATCGATTCGCTACGTCTCGGTGGAATACAAATTATACTGTCAATACGGCGTGAATTTTTCCAACCATTTTTTTGCTTTAAAACTAGAAATTGAAGCATAAATGTACTTATCTGACCTATTTTCATATATGTTATTGGTTCTTCTATCCTTTAGCTATCAGATGATGCATAAAAAACTATATTATTTAACAAACTTTCATATGTAACTCCATACGTGTGGTGGCATTGACACATGTGGTTTACAGAAAAATCGCTGCTGTGACCATATAATATTTATTTACACGCTTTACAGACTCCTGTAAAGAATATATGTATTTTTATAAAGGGAATGACTGCACTTCCAACACCTACCGTAGATTTCAGATTGAGTACTGAAAGTAGCAAATCGATATATCACATCAACCGATGTCAACGTTCGGGGAATATTTGACGGCATATATCGATAACCGATGCGAAAGGTTTAATAAAAACCAATTAACATTTTTACAGTTCTGTAAGCTCTTTGCTCGTATTTTCGGTTTACGATTTAAGAAAGCACCTGCAGAGGTATTCTGACTGTATCGCGTTCAACTTCTTCTTCTCCTTCTTCTTATCCTTCTTCTACTTCTTCTTTTTCTTCTTCTTCGTGTCAGCGACGTCAAATATTATTTTTGCTTAGTATCTGGCGACATCGATGGTCCGTGTGTTGCCCAGAATTAGGTCTTGAGATGTGCAGCTTGTTGGAGCAAGATCTTAGGTGTGAGGCGGTCTGCAGGTCTCGACTGGGTCGCGTGGATACCACAGTGGTTGAAAAACGTGTAGTGGTTTTTGCGTGTAAGTATTTATTTAATCGCAATTGTTTTTCCACCTGTTTCTTTAAGAGATCTGTATTGTCTGAATGAGAAAAGGCAGATATTTTAAGAGGATTCCGGGGTTACTCGTAACTGGTTGCGTTTAGAAAAGAAATTTGAATATTTACGATTTTTGGTCGACGTGCATTACCAGTATACAGGTAAGGATATTTAGCAAGCGTGAGACGAGAGAGTCAAATGTGTGTGGATATATATAAATATATGTATACAAGGCACTCAACGGAACTGCACCGGGCTATTTGACAGAACTTATCAAGCCTTCAGAAAAAAGCGCGCGTGGAGAGACACTCAGATCGGCTAGAGCAAATAGAAGCACCCTGCAGCTGACGGGAGGTAGTCCTAGCACGGTCTTTGGCAATCGGGCTTTCAGCTACGCTGCACCAATGGCCTGGAACTCACTACCGGAAAGTATAAGAGAGCTTAAAGCGGAGGCATCCTTCAGAAGCAGACTCAAGACCCACCTTTTTACTCAGAGAGGCAAAGAAGCGCTTTTGGAATGATCATTCGGTCATAAAAGAGGGCTATACAAATACTTATATAATTATAATAATATAAGGAATTTATTCTTTAAGTTCGGAGAGTTAACGGCCAGAGTAATAAGGGTAAATAAAACTAAGTAAACCAGCATTACGCCTGTATTTCAACGATTAAAAGTAAGTGTGCCATTATTTATTAGAGAACTGTTCCTTTTTACTAACCACGAATTTCCGCAACTTTATTCTTCTCATTTGGAAATTATCCATGTTCTTTCCGAAGACATATATGTACCTGAAAGTTCACCTGGGAATATATATAGCTCCCAACGACATCCAGAGCACGAATCCTGGAACTTGTGGGGAAAAGCTGCAGTTATACTCTTCAAAGCATATTTTTGGGCGATTTGTTAATCTTTTTTTAAGGAGATTGAATGATAAGCATGATGTTCCCGTGGCTTGAATCAGTTAGTCTTAAGGTGCGAATCAAACCAAAAGATTTGATAAGGAACCTTAATTTACTTGTTTCTTTCGATCCGACTCAATTCAAAGCAGTGCATTTTATTGCCATTATCATGAATCTTTTCCATTGATACCTCTAGCAAATATATTATTTATCAACGGCAAACGTTGCGATTTCTCCGACGTCTTTTTAATCTCCGTCGGGGATCAAACGCACGACCTTCGGCTTGCCAAGCAAACGCTTTAATCACTCTACCATACCCTCCGGAAATGAAGAGAACATGTGGAAAAATACAATTTTATCCTTTCTTCGTTGTATTTGCATTAAAAATATATATTTAAATACTCGTATATATTACGTAAGATTTGTTTCGGTGTAAAGTCGGCCGGTGTTGCCAGAATGATGAATGGGGAATTAAATGGGGAAGAATTAAAATAGCCCGGGTAACACTTGAGCCGGCATCGGGTAAATACCTCGAATGAATTCTAAGCATTCTACGAATTAAACGGTCGGACCGAATGCGGCACCAACTCTATTACCATTGCTGCCTTTCCCCCCAAAGTTGCGAGCCTTGAGCTTCTCAAAGTTTCTAAAAATACGTGCAATACAAACATGAAAATGAGAATCAAAAACCGTAAAAAAATCATCATGATTGCTTTTCTTTCGCGGTGCTATTCACAAACCAAGGATTTTTAAATGCTTTAACTTTTATGTTCCGGATAGGTATACCCGTGCTCGTAGCTATCCATTGTCTTCTATTCCAGTTGGTACTAGTAGAGTTTCGAGTAGTCAATTCAGTACAGCTGCGATTGTATTTCTAAATGGGCTATCATCACACCTCGATCCTTTTTTCACATCATGTTGCTATTTTGTCGATGGCATTGGTTTCCTGGATCTTTCTCTAACCTTTACTTGCAATTGTTAATTTTTTCTGTTCATTTTTTAAATATATTTTTTTATCTGTGCTTTCAGGTGTTTTGTGTATACTCTTTTGTAACATTTTTTCCGTTGACATCCCCCATCTTTAAACCATATGATTTCCTCGTCTGACCGATATGGCGTTACGCCGGCCAGACGAGAGTTAACTGACAATTGCCGGAACACTGTGACATGCAGCGCCTCGCCAAAAAAGCAAATTAAAGTTGACAGTTGAACCAACATGAAATAGGAGCAACTGTCATAACAAATGAAATGTCGTATGCAAACGCCGTGTAATATTATATAATTAAAACTAACATTATTGCTGTGCATGTCAAGCGAGCAAACTAAAATAAGAGACAAAAGATCGTTTTTCGAGGCTTTACGGCATCAGCCTAAAAGAGCTATATTAAGCTGGTATCACCGTTAATAAATTATATTATTGAATAAAATAATACGATCCATTGCTTATATGTGCACTTTCTTTATGTCTCCAACATTTAAACCTTCCTATAGCGTTGAGCTAGTGAAAAAGGTATCAAAAAACTAAATAGACTGTCGGAAAGTAATAATATTAAGCTTGTGAATAAATGATGACTGATTGAATAATATAAAATAAAAATATACATACTTTGAATATATACTATAGCGACATCTATCGTACGATGATAACAATGATATAAATACTAGTTTCAACACGAGTCGGTCTAGGCATAGCAATTGCCCAGTTGGCTGAGCGGTATGAATACCTGGGCATATTAAACCGGTTCGCATCTTCTGCCATTATTTTTGTGCTTGGATTGACGCGTTGAAAAAAGAATTTTATGTATAGTATATGTATATTTAATTAATAATCAAAAAACTCGCTGTGAAAGATTTTCCCAATATCTGTTACATTTTTGAACATGGATCACCACAAACTAACATTACTCAGTTGCTATCATCCGATTATCCGTTAATAATCCGATCTTATGAAAACGTTAAATGTATTCCAAATGTTCTCCAGAACAGAAGCCCGGGGACTTGAATAGATGGTATCCTTAGTACCTGAGCCATGTTTTGGATGATTTTTTTGTTTGATATTTTAAAAATATCGATTACGCAACGTTCCAAAATCCAGCACCGTTTGATCTTAACCCTCGCTTTACGATGCTAAAAACTTCCGCGCGTTCCGATGGTGTCAACTCATTACACATTCTGATTTAAAGTGAATAAAATGAGTAGAAATTCGAAAAAATGAAAATATTCAAAGATATCGCTTAATTTTACAATAGTTGATGTCAATAAGCAGTAATAATTGACATTTAATAGCTAAAAACATGAAAAACATCAGACGAAGACCTCAAACGGCCAGACGCACCTTCGCGCGTGAACTTCCGAGAGCTACTAACATTAGTTTGCCTGTCGAGGCATCGATGAACCGGCCCAACTGAGGTAGTAGCTGATGGAACTGAGGTTCTCCGTCTCGCTCACTCATATAAGTACGTCAGCGAGAGTGAGGAGTATAGATGCCGCCTCATCTGGGTATTTTTTAATTTTATTTTCGCACACGATTCCGACAGGTCCAATGATTCATGACAGTTGACGCGTCTTGATTGTAGTGGTGAATTTATTCCGGATTTTAGAAAAATATTTCCTGCTCCCGATGAGTGCCTATTATTATAAATATTTATTTTTTTCAATACGTAAATGTATTAAGGAGGAATACCTAAAATCTGAACCCTGTGTGTATTATATTTACAGAGATATTTAAGTTATTACAAGCAATGTGTAGTCGATAGACATCACCGGGGAGGAGAGGTTAAAGGACGATACAACACAAAATGAAAACCATAATAGGAATGTTTTTAATAATTTTACTTTTTAGTAAATTGTAACTTCTGTTATATTTATAACAAAATGACAGCTTGGCGATTAACGATTTTTTCTTTACGAATTTACTGCGTGAGTATTTTTTTGTACAAATATTTTTGTCCATTAAAGAAAACATCTCAAAATAATCACGACTCTTAGTTTTAGAGCCAGCGGCGTACCCCAGTCGCCAGAGGTTCGTCCGAGGGTGGTGTTTACGTGGAGGGGTGGTGGGCGAAACCCTCTCACCCATCCACGCTTTATTAATGTGTGCGACCTTGTAATACGAGGGAACTTGACTAAGAGTGTATGTGTGAGACCACTGGCGTAACTTATTATCCTAAGTCCTACTTTAGTCAATTGCAAAATACAACACCCAAGTGAAGAGGCATAAAAAACACAGAAGTCTGTACTTTTGTCTGCATAGTTATTCCTACGGTATCCTTAATGTAGCTAAGCAGTAATGGACCATCAGAACAAAGCAGCAGTTCAGGAAGTTCCTCCATGAAATGGCAGAGACTTCTAGGGCCTAGGCTAACATGTCTTCTGTTCTCATGGAAAATGCAGTCCATCAGAAATGGTAGAAGATGGTACTGACTGTAAATTTATATGTGTATCGGTGTTGACATTGCATCATCACGATATTTCTAGCGGGTATGGCTTAGTTGTTTGCTTAGCTGGCTAACCAAATTTTAAATCGTGAGTTCGATCCCCGACGAAGTTTTTTTTCTTCTATTTTCTAGCTCTATAGTTAGTTCTAGTAGTTCTAGTAGTTGTTGTGAATTTGATCCCTAATCCGTAAAATATCGTAATCTATTGATTTAAATTTCCTGTGATAAATGTATTATACTACGCTGTAGTTTATGACGTTGGCGAATCAACACTCTCCACATGCAGCGCTTAACCATATACTCGTTTAACATGATAAGTGTCATATAACCAACATATGAAATTTCTGCGTCTCTATCAATATTTCTTTGAATTCTCCTGTTGTGTTTCATGATCATAAGCCTGTGTCTGTCCACTGTAGAACTTAGGCCATCCGCATGAGTCTCCATACCTCTCGATCCTCCGATCTCCACATTCAGGCTGCTCCCGCTGCGTAATAAAACTTTTTTTACCTTATTTCCTTTTTATTTGAAGTATATAGACACCGCAAATTGCAGTTTCACAATTCTGTAAGCTTAGATTGTGTTATTCTTTGTCCCAGAACACGTGTATCTCAGAGGTTCACATGAGAACGTAGATGGTACCCAGGAGTCTCCAGGGCAAGAGCCCGTGAACTTGCATATACTGCAACTGCAGTACCAGATAAATATTTGGGTGTTCAATATTCAGGGTAGATTGGATGAATAGGTCGACACTCCCGAGGCCTGAACATTTTATTTGTCCTTAAGGGATGGCATGTATAGAGATGCCGTTTGTTTTTTTCTTTTAAGTCCAGCTTGGTCGGGTTTTGGACCGATGGCATTTAAATGACAAACAATCGTTTTTACCACTAGAATATGCCGCACGGAAAAAACCTGCCTTATCGCTAAAATGATTTTACAAGTGTTTTAATACTATGAATGAAACGCCTATTAGGATGATTTGCTAGACTGTAAATGCTTCAGTGTGTGCGCGAATAACTTGGTGTGCGTCAACTTTGTGTGTATTCGGTGGGGTTGGGTGCGCTGAGGTGGTTCCGGGGCTGGGGGAGGCTTTTTCACAGGCACCGCCCTCTGACGCATGCGCCGTAATGACAGCCTGAAACACTTTGCGTTCTGAAAGGCTTACTGAAACAAGCCGCGAGCCTGAAAGCCTTCTATGCCGCATTGTGACCTTCGCACAGAAACGGTTGCCACATGACAGACTGCAAAAAAAAACCCTTTCTTGAATGCTTTTACTTTGACGTTCCGGATAGGTATACCCGTGCTCGTAGCCACCACTTCTTTCCTTTTCAGTGAGTGGAAAAAAATTCAAACTAATTTAAGTTCGTTCAACATTAGACGAACACTTTCACCTGAAAATAAGAATGTATTTTTTATTCAATTGTTCATGTCTGCTCCCTCAACTGAAGCATATGGACATCACGAGCCGCGGTCATAAAGTTCTGTCAGCCGCCTTGGTCATCGCCTCGTTCCATGTCAGCGCCGCCTCCCGTAGCTTCGCCGAGTATATTTTGTATATAGTTCCCGACCGCCTTCCAGGACGGCGAGAGCCCGGGAACTTGAAGAAACGACAGCTGTAGATAATGCTCTCCTGCGGCATTCGTATGACATGTCCCAGTCATGTCCACTTTCGTCTCTTAACGCACTGTAGTGGGGAAGGCTGCATCATTCGCTATCTCACCTCGTCATTCCTCACGAAGTCAAACCATCGCACTCCCAGTATTCTACGCAAACATGTTTTTGTACATTAAGCTTAAAATAATTCTGCATGTTAATTGGCTATTTAAATAAATTAACTAAATAGAATCTGTGTATATATAAGTTTATACCCTCAACCATCCCCACCACAATGTCGTGAAGAAGACCATCGTGGCGCATGATGTGACCGATTCTTCGGGCTCGCCTCTCTGAGATGGTTCTTACTAGGTACCTATTTTCCTGGATTATCCTGTGAACCTCATTGTTCGTGACGAGGTCTCTCCAGGAAATTCCAACAATTCTTCTGTATGACCACATCTCAAAGGCCTCTACTATTTTTTATCACTTTCAGATAAGCACCATGTCTCACAGAAGTATATGCTCCAAACAAATGTTTTGGCAAGTTGCTTGCGGAGCTTTAAATTTATATTTAGACGGGAGTATTTGCAGCAGGTGTTCGTGGACATGAGTTGTAGCTCTTATGCTGAGCTAAAGAGGGTTGCGGAGGACCGAGAGAAGTGGAGATCGAGATGCAAGATTCTGTTGATGCAATCCACCGGATTGATACTACAAAGAAGATAAATGTTAAAATATTCAAAATTGTATAGTTCATCATCACGTGTCCGTCCACTGTTGAACGTAGGTTTCCCACATGAGTCTCCATCCTTCTCGATCCTCAGCCCTCCGCACCCAGGCTACTTGCACTATTCTCCTGATGTTGTCAATTCATTTTGTAGTAAGTTTACCAACGCTCCGTTTGCCAGTTCTTGGACGCCACTTCAACGATTTTCTTCCCCATCAACTTTTCTTCGCCAGATATGTCCTATCAATTGTCAATTATTTGGTTACTCTTTACTACTTGAGTTCCTCTTCGAATATCCTCGTCATTCTAGAAATTCTAATAAATATCAATTACATAGGAAATCACTCTGGTATCGTATTATATTTTCTTGGGTACAAAAAGTTTTTTTTTAAAATAGGCTTAACAATTTATTATTTGGTACTCAATTTATAAGTTTTAAATACGCCATTTTTTCTCAAGTGAATACTGTCATACTTGTTTAAGTACTCGTTACGTTATATAACATGCGGAAAATGCATTGCGTAGGCCTAAGGGCATTTTCTAACAGATAAACTGCATCCTTAATTCATAATGATGCATAGTTACAAAGTTAAACTAGTACAGGTTTAGTAGCTTTCTAAAACCTAAGCCATTCATACAAATCATGTATATACGAGTATGTAATTAGATCACTATTTTATAAATATTTTTTATTGTTTCCTTGTTCGTTGTAATACAATTATGTAAAAATATTATTTTTATAAACAACTGTAACTACAAGTAGTCGTGGGTGTCATAACATAAAGTTAAATATTAAAGAAGCTAAATTTAAGAAACAAACAATTTATATTTTTGACTACACCTGTTCCAGATCTAGGGAACATGTAACTTATCAAATGTTTTCTTAAGATCTATATATAAGAGCAGATGTCTTTGCGAAGAATACTTTGTGTATGATGGTTCGACTTTGAACAGGAATAACGAGGTAAGAGAGCGGACAAAGCAGCTTTCCATACTAAGTCGGTCAAGAAACGAATGTGTAGCTGGCTGGGACATGTACTAAGGATGCCGCATGAGAATATGACAGCTGGTATAGCTTTGTGACGGTCATATGCTTCAATTTAGGTATTGGACGTTGTGATTATGGAGTGAGACAGCGGCAGCCTTCTATACTACAGTCGGTCAAGAGGCAAAGGTGAACCTAGTTAGGACATGTTGCAGAGAATGAGAATGCTGCAGAAGAGCATAAACTACATCAGCCTTTTTTTTAAGCTCCTGGGACCTCCCAATCAGGAACTATACATACTCGTAGAATGTACTCGGCGAATCTCCGGGAGGCTGAGCTGACACGGAATGAAGCGAATACCATGCTAACAGTGATTTGTTATTATATATATAATCGTGTGGGAAACAACAGGGTCAGATCCTGTCTGCCCAGAAGTGGGCGACGTCGATGGCGTTACTCCATCATCAGGTCTTCCTGGGTGCAGCTACTTGGACACAGCGTACACTCCAGAATTTATGACAGAGTCTGCCACAGTCACATTCAGTCAGTCCGCTGTAAGACTGCCAGGCTTTCATTTATGTCCTCGTCTTGCATACTCCGCTCCGAAGTCTGTTGAAGAACCTCCATATATTCCACCCCTGGTCGTGTCCAGGGGCTAGGTCCTCTTTCGGGGCAATAAAAGTATTCCCCTTCAGTTATGCTTCTCCGCATGTTCACCCGCAGGGTGGCTTCTGTCTGATTTCTTTATCTCTTTTGTCGATGGTATTGTTCTTTTAGGTCTCTATGATCTTTGACACGTGTCATCTTCTTAATTTTTCTATGCTTTTTTTCGTATGTATGTTTATGTATACAATTACATTATTTATTATCTTATCGACCTTGGAACTACGGTTCTGTTCAATAAAATAAAATAAATTAGTTCTCAAAAAATTAAAAAAGCTTTTCTATACAAAATGTATGATTAAATAAATTTCTTACTTCTTCAATGTTTCAATAGTTATTTTTCTATTCGGCATCGAGACAAATACAACAAATCAAAAATCATAAAAATCGGTCCAGCCATTCTTGAGTTATTAATGGTGTTATTAAAGCGACTTTCTTTTGTATATTGCACATAGATAACATATTACATAAGTGCATTCACCTATGTATTATATAACATGCATCATAACACTCGGTGACAGTTCTGTATAAGTTCCGTGCAATTATAACTGCAGGTAAACTGGTTCAGAATGCAATAGTAACTCTACGGTCATAGTAAAGCCGCCAATAAACTTAAACGATACGAGACCCGAGTGGTACTTACTAAAATAAATAGACTGCCGGAAAGTAATGATATTAAGCTTGTGAATAAATGAATACTGATAGAATAATAATAAAAATATACATACTTTGAATATATACTATGGCGACATCTGTTGTACGATAATAACAATGATATAAATACTAGTTTCATCGCGTGTCGGTCTAGGCATAGCAATGGCGCGATTCGCCGAGCGGTATGAATACCTGGGCATTGTTGGTTTCCAAAGTCCGCGGTTCGCATCCCGCTTCTGCCGTTATTTTTGTGCTTGGATTGACGCGTTGAAAAAAGAATTTTATGTTTAGTATATGTATATTTAAGTAATTAAACGATACATTTTCAATTTATATTTACTCACATTTATAAAAATTAACATCCTCCTCTCTTGAAGTTAGTTATCGAATTGCGTGGTGGCAGGATGAGAAGCAGATTAACAACGCACAGCCTTTTTCCGAAGCATATTGACATGTATTTTCGAAAATGACATCGTTTTCCCGATCGACCGTAACATGGCGTTACTTTCGCCTCAACCGATCGGGACTTAACTCACGACTGAGCGCGCTCGTGATGGGCTGTCGCCCAGCGCCGCAAGTGGCGATCTACGTAACTTGTCCTTCTAACGGCAATACAAAATGACGACGCATACATGTACGACAAGCGAACAGAAATAAGAGACGAAATATTGTAAATCGAGGTTTTTGGTAACAGTCAGCAAGGGCTATATCAGTGGTTCCCAAAGTGGTCCACATGGACCCCCAGGGGTCCATGGGATCATCCCAGGGGGTCCATGGAAAATTAAAATTGATTTGGGGCCCCTGAACATCGTTAGGGGGTCCACGGAGGGTTCAATATAAAATTATTAGAAATTTTGACACATTATTATTAATTTGGAAGTTACAATAAATAGCAATATTTAAATGAGATATGTGTGATGTAAATATTTTAAAGTGCATACAATTAATTTCTTAGTCTGAGACAAAAATAATTAAAATACGGGTTGGAGTCCAACCCTTATTTAAATGAGGGTCTACAAAGCGAATCGCATCTCACCGCCGGTTCCGTCTAATTTTGTTATCTGGCCAGGATCTCGTTACTCGCCGACACCAAAGAACACAAATTACTTAATTATTATTGCTTTATAGTTTTCGCTTCCAGAGAAAAGTTAAATGTTATTGAGCAATTAAATATAAGTAAAGTGTATTTTTTTCAATTACTATTAAATTATAATCCGCAGCTTTAATATTCTGACACGAACTTGAAGTGCGATTTCTTCTGGAGACTTAGAGGAGAACTAATACAATAGGGTACATCTCTCTTTTTAAATAACACCCTCATAAAAATGCAATAAACTATTATGAGATATATATATTACCTGATAATGAAGCATTATTATTGGCATATACTCGTTTTATTATGGATCAAGAAATCCACGTAGAACTGCTATTTGCGAGAACTTTGCCAACCGACACTTAAGGCGAATCAATATTTCATGTTTTGAAGAATTTCTTCACAGAAAAAGAAATTCCTTTGTCAAATATTATGTCAGTTGCTACAGATGGAGCTCATGCCATGGTTGGGCGTTATCGTGGCTTTATAAGCTATTTAAAACAAAATGTACCCGGGGTGTTAGCAATACACTGTGTCATTCATCGACAACATTTAGTTGCTAAAAATCTGAATATTAGATTGCATGAATCTCTTCAATTAGTCATTGATGCTGTAAACCGAATCCGATCTCCGAACTGTAAACCGAATCAATGCGTTGCATACGCGGCTATTTGTGTAAAATTATGTAAAACTGTGAAAAATTGTAATATCATGGATAAATAAAGCCCACGCTACACACAAGATTCATCTTTAAGCACGCCACTTAAAGATGAATATTGTGTGTGGCGAATTTACGAAAAAAAAAGAAGGAAAAAAGGATTGTATTAATCGTCACTAAAATCTTTAACTGTATTCTTTTATATTTGTTTAAATAAATAAAATATATATATGTACATATAAATGTATATATTCTCCGACGACTCTATTATCGAACTTTTTTTCTTTTAGGCATATTTTCTTTTCATTTGTTTCGCAAGAAAATAGCTGCACTCGAACATTAATTTATTTTTCTTCGCGGGGCAATTCCAACCTTTTTTCTGTGATTCCTTCTTATTTTCTTCTCTTACTTTTCTGTTTTGTTTTTCAGGAATATAATATTATCATTTTTATTGTTATATTGGAAAAGCTCTGTGAATAAATAAATTATTATAAAACGTAAAATGTGTTATTTTTGTAACTTTTTCACACTATACTTAACCCTTTTGCACTCCTTTTATTATAAATATTGTTTGAAAACCAACTCTCATTAAAATAACGACAAAAAAAAATGTATTTCAAATAAAAAACATTAAAAAAGAGTCATTACTACTTAATTATATTTTTATGAAGTATGATATTTCTTTAAGCACTGCCCAAGATGTAGATCTGGTTTTCTGGAACAAACGCATATCGTATTTTGTCGGCTATCACCCAACAAATTAGTTGTAATGTACAAGTAGATAAGTCGGCTGACGCCCGACAAAGGAATGCTAAAGGTTAATTACTGTTTTTTTTTTAAGTTTCAAAGTGACTATCAGGGGGAGGCCTAACTCATGCGGGAGGCCTAACTCATGCGGGAGGCCTACTCATGCGGGAGGCCTACGTTCAACAGTGGACGGACACAGGCTGATGATGATGATGATGATCAGGGGGTCCACGGATAACCGAAAATCGTGTCAAGGGGTCCACGAGTGAAATAAGTTTGGGAACCTATGGGCTATATCATGCTTATATCAAAATGTATATTTTTATTTAAGCTTTTTATAAATGAGGGTTTAATAAAACAAAGTAAAAATCGTAATAAAAACATAAAAAGTACATAAATATCATGTCGGGCGGCATAGTCCAGTGGTTAAAGAGTTTGCTTCTCACCTAGACGCTGTCTGTTCGCATCACGACGAAGCTTGATTTTCTTAAGTCGATTTCATTAAATTTAAGCTCTTTATATGCCCCTGGTAAACAGTGCGATCAATCATGGCTATTTCTTCCGCCTACAACTATAGATTTTTTACGCATTTTTTAAGGTTTATAATGGGTCCGCCATCTAACGTTTTTTTTTTCAACTAGTGCTTATTTTGTGAATGGTAACACTTAGCTCATATCTGATTTGACAGATAGTTAGTTTTATCTTTCCGCTAAACGAATATGGTTGTGTATATGCTTAAACAACGCTGAAAAATATTGCGTCATTACTTTGAAAATCATGTTATTGTCCGCCATTTAACTTTTTTTTTTCAACTAGTGCTTATTTCGTGAATGGTAACATTTAACTCATGTTTGATTTGACAGATAATTAGTTTTATCTTTCCGCTAAACGAATATGGTTGTGTATACGCTTGAACAACGCTGAAAAATATTGCGACATTACTTTGAAAATCAGGCCATTTTTCTTCAAAAATGAGCAAGGAGTGGCCGTTACAGTCAATGGCGATCCTTATCGGGCCATTTTTGTCCACAAAAATTGAAGAGAAGGATATTGGCAACATTTGGTTTTAACAAGACGGCGCTACGTGCCACACAACCGAAGCTACACTCGATGTTTTGCGCCGCGGACCCTTTATATCAAGTCCAATTTTTTGGTATTCCATAAAATAGGTTTGGACCTTTAATATTTTAATAATATTAGTTTGAAACATATCATTCGTATTCATACTTCAAGCTTTTAAAATGCGTTGTTAGAAAGTCATCATAAATAACTAATGCATGAATTGGATCCTTTGGTTACTAAGCGTCGAATATTCGACGGTCGATTTTCGTGCGAAAAAGACGAAGCGTCAAATATTCGACGCTTATCTAAACACAAGTTGACAGTAATAAACATTTATAATTTAAATCATGTATGATCTCAAAATCAAAATTTGAGTTTGGATATTTTATTTTAAGATGTTAATATTTATATATGGGCAAATATAATTATTGTTGATTATATTTTAATTTGCTCAATCTGAAATATGAACTGTTTGGAATGAACATTATTTTTACAATCTAGCGTAAAAAAGATAAAAATTATGTAAAATTTTTAATGTACTAAATAATGCTTTAAAATCGTTTTTTTTGCAAGTTAGCCAAGAAAATTCTTCGTATCTAAAGGGTTGCTTATACTATTGATACTTTCGTATTTTAAAGATGTCGCTTTGCTGTAAATTTAGTTTATTAATTAAATTTGAAATGTTCTTTTTATCATTTATTCCGTCGCTTTGCACTTGTATTAATTTTAAAAATAATTTCTCTCTGATAAATAATAAATAATATTGGTCCAATTCCTCTTACAATCCTCTACGAAATATTATGCTGATTGTGGAGGCGCATTTTGTATCGAATTTCCAGTTTCTTATAGTGAAATGTACGCTACATAATAAAGCGTACGCTACACAATACATCCCACGCTACATAGTAAAATGTACGCTACATAATATTTCCTATTGAAAACAAACTGCACACAAAATAGATACGTGTTTTGGGTACTTTATCAATCGCAGCGATTGACAACCTTTATAAAATACAGATATATATATTTTATAAGTTCATTTATATATATAATTTATATTTTCTACCGTTATTACCACGGCCGCTGCTCTTCGCAACTTAAAGAACGAATTCCTCCTGCACCCACTCACAGCCGACAAACTCGTCTTGTACTTGCCGAACATCCATACACGGTTAATATATATCGACCAAGAACTAGCAGCTTCCAAAGTTCCTTCCTTTAGGCCACCGGTAAGCTATGGAATGCTCTTCCAGCGTCTGTGTTTCCTCCTTCCTACAATCTGGATCTCTTCAAGAAACAGATAAATATACACTTGCAATCTCCTCAACCGACACACAAACACGAACACAACACACGTTTCCCGCATGCAGCGTCCAGCCTCCCTGGCTGAGCGTCATAGAGTGCACTGCTCTTGACCGGGTGTGCTCTACTGCATGCGTTTACATAAAAAAGTTTAGTACGGTAGTTTGTGACGACCATATGTTTCAACAGTTCAGCACCTCGTGATGGGCTGTCGCCCAGCGCCACAAGTGACGATCTATATAACTAACGTCACACCCGTGACCGGACTTGTCCAAAATTCCAATATGGCGACACATACATGTACGACAAGCAAACAGAAATAAGAGACGAAAGATTGTATATCGAGATTTTCGGTTCCTGTTGGCAAGGGCTATATCATGCTGATGTCAATAAAATATATGTACACATAATAAAGTGATATCATCTCGATATAGGCCTTGTAGACTGGTGCCGAAAAGCTACGTTTTTTTTAAATATTTTTGCTCGCTCGTGTTACACGCATATATAAAAATGTTTGTAGCATAAGACATGGTGCTTGGTTTGCCATTTAATTTGTTTGAAATGTTAAGTCATTTAGAGCGTCATAGTTCACCAAGTAAACACTGTATTAATTTTGGCGCTGTACTGTCATAACTGCCGGTGGAGTCAGTTGGAGTCTGCCCGGGACCTGTGAGAAACGCAGAAAGTTTCATTCCGGGCAGATTACCGATGTTTGTCAATCTTTTGTATTAAATATATAAGTAAATATTTTTCGACAAGCTCTTTTGGAGTCGCCTTTGATTAGCGGGGATGTTAAAAGCCATTTTTGGGATAAGCCATGGTCAATGCCAAATGACACAACTGAGTAGTGGAATTTTGTAGTGACCATACGTTCCAGACGTGGAATGTATATGGAAAGGATATTTACTGAAAGCGCATCTCGAAATGTTTGATAAGACTGAAGTAGTCGGTTTTGCATGAAACTGAATAAAAAGGCGCTAGGAATAGGAAACCGAAGGGATATTAAACTACATACAAATGTTCTCTTGGAAATAAGCTTCTTGCTATTTTGTGGAATTTAATATTTCCAAGGAAATTCAATAGAGTAAGAAGAAAGCAGCAAATCACATTGTTAGGGTGATTTAACGCATCTTTTATAAACAGAATTTCCTTACGAATAAATGTATTGGAGGAGACAAGGTATATTCTACCAATAACTTACTTTACTGAAATGACTGTGTATTTTAGGATCAAAAATAGACTTATTATAATTTTCGTTTTTTTTTTTTTAATTTAGAAAATAATATAAAACATTTTTTATTCACCTTATTTTACATGGATCACGTAAGATATGGTCTCTGTTTAGGAGACTGCAGCTTCGACTAACTCGTAACCTTCCTCAATCCATCACTTGTCAAGAGACAACTGAGCTGCATAGTACTTCATAAGTGGTCGAACCTATATGAAGTACTATGCAGCTCAGTTGTCCCTTGACAAGTGATGGATTAAGGAAGGCTACGAGATCGTACGGTTCTTCATATAACGGTCCCTTCAAGCTTGTAAATTTTGATTGGAACTGCCTCACAGAAACTAATATTCCAGGCCTTGTTAGCGTCTGGTTAATCGTCCAATTTTATTGAAACGCTTTAAGAATTTTGACTGTATTGTTCCTGACGATCTCCAGGGCATGATAATAATAAAATCTCCATATTTATGCATTCTTTTTTTCAAATATTATTTTAGCTTTACAAATTGCGATCTATCGATTCTCTTTTCAAACAATTTTCAGTAGCAGTGAGGTACATTGGTTGAGAGATTAAAGTAACCCCAGAGGTTTCTGAATGGTCGAGTGGTTAGGGGAGCAACTTGCCGATTCAGCGGAACAGGGTTAGATTCCCAGGAGAGGCCAACGATACGGGAGAAGCTAGAAACGACCGCCTTAACGAGATTTCGCAACGATTTGCGTATTTTATAAAAGTGATTTTAAAACAGAAAAATAGTGGCCATGTGTTTTTTCTTTTTTTTTACGTAAATACATACAGGAGTTTTTCGACAGATAGCGATAGTGATGCAGAAATCTCATCAGTGGATTCTGATAGATGTAGGTGATAGTAATTGATTGATGATGCGTGAATGAAGTTATCGGATTAACACTCCACATGCAGCACTTAGCTATATATTACATGGTGATATCCCCTGTTAATTCAAGCAACTTCAGATCGCCGGGATTGTCATTGGGATGCATGTTAGATGGATGAGGATCGGGTCACCAAAACAAAGAACTCGTCGAGAATCACATCGACAATACTTTTACTTAAATAAAAAATACCGGGACGCTTATAATAATGCGTACCTTACAGCTCCTGGACGGAGACTGCCAGCCAGTTGCAGTGAGAGTCACTGCCCCCGAACACTACTAGCGACCATCTGATAAACTATGGAGAGGAGGAAACATGGAGCAGCTGTCAAAACCAAATAAACAAAATGGCGCCAGAAAACGCGTCTTATAACTGTGTCAGACGAGCTAACAAAAAATAAAACACAAAATATCGCACATCGAGGCTTTTTGACACCATCATGAAAGGGTTAGTATTGATGGTAAGTGTCATAGAATCCACAGATATGATTTCTGCATCACTATCACCATCTGTCGGTACTCTCCTGTAATATGCTTACGTACAAAAACAATTTTAGTAGATTTATTCATAGGGTGCAGTCAGAATCTATTACTGTGACAGTTGATGAAGGTATAAGATGAGATGTTGAGTACTGGGGCAAGGGAGAACAGGGTGTACTCGCAGACCAGGGGTTCGTTCCCAGGGGAAGTCTCGGAATGTTTGCCTATAGGCGTATAAGCTCCCGTAATCGGTAATACTGAGCTTTAAGCGAAAAACGATCCAGCAATATTGTTTACGTTATTATGCATCAATAAAAAGTCACTAACCATCCGATATCCGAAAATATATATGAAATTTATGCCTATAGAATGTTTTCATCTATATTGGTGCTCTGAGTTTGATTACTTGCAATCGGGAATTTTCCAAGTGAAGAATGTCTTCTTTGGTTAATATGTGACATCAGCTCGATGTAGCCTTTGCTAACTGGTACCGAAAACCTCGGTAGACAATCTATCGTCTCGTATTTTTGTCGCTTGCCATACCTTTATGTATGGCCACATTGGGACTAGTTACATAATTTTGCCACCGACGGCGCTGGTGACCGCGAGCGGAAGCCGGCGCGGAGATAGGCAGTTGGTCCCCACCCGTTGGCAAGGCAAGGTCCGTTGCGGCCGCGCGGCATGTCATACCGCATGGTCACAAACTTGTAATGTTTTTAACGTAAATATAATTTGTACTTCTAAAAGAAAGTCTTTGTCTGCTGACCTGCTCCTCATGCTGCCCTCACGCGACGTAATAACGCCCCTCTCTTTGAGAGAGGAGGATGTTATATGAAACTTTCAAAGTGGTATTTTATACAACAATTACTAATTGTTTACGCTTATAGTTTAAAAATTGTTTTTTATTATAACTTTCAAATAAGTAAAAATTTGTAACGTGGTTTAAGGACCCCAAAGTCAATTTTAATTTTCCACACACCCCTTGAATGATTCCAGTGACCCCTAGAAGTTCTCTTTGGGAACTACTGCTATAGATCTTCAATTATCTATTATGTATAAGGATACGTATTGAAAAGTTTTCAAAAAAAACTTTAAAAAATAGTGTAATGTAAGGCAAATTAGTAATTACTATTTTTTCCCATAAACATTGTGCTTGCTATTAATTGTATAAATACAATTATATAATTAGTAACCAATGTTAATGTTAGAAAGAAGAGCAATTCGTTTGATAAACAACTCTTACGTCTAACCTGCAATCAATGGAACACAGGCGTATGATTGGTTCACTTAGTCTGTTCTACAGTTATTACCACGTTCGCTGCTCTTCGGAACTTAATGAACTAATTTCTCCTGCACCCACCTACAACCAACAAACTCGTCTTACACTTGTCGGTTACATGGTTAATGTGTGTCAACCAAAAACTGGCAGTTTCCAAAGTTCCTTCCTTAATGCCACCGGTAAGATTTGGAACGCTCTTCCAGCGTCTGTGTTTCCTTCTTCCTATAATATGGATCTCTTCAAGAAACAGATAACTATATACTTACAATCTCCCCAACCCACACACAAACACGAACACAACACACGTTTCCAGAATGCAGCGTCCAGCCTCCCTGGCTGAGCGTCATATAGTGCACTGATGGCTGCGCTCTTCTGCATGCGCTTACATAAAAAAAAAACTTTTTTTGACTTTGGAATGTCCATGAGTTGCTTGGAATGATGCTTGGCCAAAGAAATATGGACTAGGAATGTAAAAATACATCTGACGAGCAAAAATACATGTCAATTATATTCTATATTGGAGAGACGTAGAACAGTGACTGACTTGCTGTTTATTTTTAAAATTATGAACTCCATAATCGATGACTCAATATTATTGCAGGAAATTACGTTCAATGTTCCCTCCCGGTTCACTAGAGGCAGTGACCTGTTACATGTAAGGACATCCAAAACCAACTACGGTTTATATTTCCCTATGTTGAGAATATGTAGACTACTTCTCTAGTGACCTTAACTTTTTCGGGCAGGACCTTCCGGCATTGCGCAGATCCCTCTACTGATGTGCGCGATGTCTGTTTTATTTACTCATGTTTATGTTTTGTCCAAATGTATTGTCTTAGCTTATATATTTATTCTGTTTTACCATATTTTTTAATTGTATTTCTAAGTTAAAAACGTATGTTTTGGTTTAAATAAAAGTAATGCATATGTTGGCAAATTTAAATAAATAAATAAAATTGATTTGTTAAAACTTACTGGGCGCTTATATAGTATGATGATGGGTGTATCGCTAACGAGCTGCAGGGTTTGTACATACATAATCTGTGTGAGATGTGGGGACTTGCCCCCATGGCTCCCTCACAGGCCGCTAATAGGGATTACACGCCGGGACAACTATTATGTTAATGGCTGCGAAGCGAGGGAGAGGAGAGAGTGACAGCCCTGAAGGATAGGGTGACAAACCTGATTGCTTATAAAAACGTCACCATAATTTTTGAACTACTAATTAAAGAATTTTATTTAGAAAGAAAAAACAAATACCACAGAATGAGGTTGTGGAAAAATCTCTTCCAGTAAAATTCAGAGTCTTGTAAAAATAAAATATATTTGTAATGATCCAGCTGGATTTTCTGTGGAGTGCAGTTTATCAAATTATATTGAGTGGCAGGTATTTGTATTATTTTTTTCATCCACGAGCAGCGTTAATTATTCATAATATTTGTCAATTACAATACAGTTAAACCTGGTATAACGTTTTCATTAGATGATGATAAGACCGACGATTCCGGGGCCTGGATCAATTAGTGATTTTTTCCTCGAAAACACGTTATGCTCTCACTGGACTAATTATCGTTTATTTTTGACATCAAAACAAACATTCTGTCCAGCTTAGGTAGGTAGGTTTATTTTTAAGTTTCTCTTTGAGTGTTGTGAAAATATTCCAAATATTTATCTATTTATCAGGGTGACATCTTCTCAGATGATCCATCACCTAAAATGGTTTCAAAGCGTCGTTGCTTCGGTGTCGGCGCGAAGCAAGGTCTCTCAGTTCCCTTGTAATGAAACAAAATTAGTTGAACCGGGGCCGAGATTTGATTCTCTTCGTAGATTCCCATTTTCATTTCATAGACTCCTATTTTTTTTTATTTTCCCCGTCGCCATAGACCACTTGCAGGTCCTCATAGACCACTGGGGGTCTATATAGACCCCTTTGGTAATCATTGATTTAGTCGTACTAGGCAGTCCGATCCAAAATAACAACAGAGAAGAGATTTCGTCGTATTAAAAATTGCCGCAAACACTATACAAAAAAGTGTCAGTTACAAATCAATACAAAAAGCGTACGTTATAGAGGAGTTGATGCGTTTGTCGTATTTTTATATTTCTTGTCGAATGTATGTAGAAAGGAATTTCATAAATTTCAGCGCAGCACATGCAAATTATAGTAACGTTTAATGGTCACCCCAGCGTTTTGTTTCCCTCCCCCTAGAAACAAAGTTTGAGGGTGTATCTGGCTTCAAGACTGAACTGCATTTGCTGCGGATGTTAGGGTTGTGCTCGAGGCTCGTTAGCGAGGCTGAAGGTATCTTCAGTGACTGACGCATTTTTTTTTAAAATTGGTATACAATACATGCAGTGAGAAAGTCTAATGGAAAATATTATTTTAATTATTAAATTAATTAATTAAAATATTTTGAAAATATATATTTAACATGTAAATGAAATTCTTCTTCTTTTATGAACGCACCCTATCTTAAGTATAATATATAGTCGCTATAAATTGTTTTTATTTTTTTTATGCAAGCTCATACAGGAGAATTCTATGACGCTAACCATGTTACATATGATTAAGTAATGCATGTGAAGTGTTGATCCGCCAACGTTATATACTAGAGCACGACATTCAAGCATCGGTGGTGTTCACGAGACGACTTTCGATCATCACCAATTTTAATTAATAAGCAATGACTGGTATTTTGCGGGTAAGGGATCAAATTCACACCAACTTATATAGCTAAAAAATGTTTTATTTAATCTCCGCTTGAGATCAAATCTACGATCTTCAGTTAAGGTAAGCAAAGGCTTTCACCACTAATCAATACCCGCTGGAATTTGCACCGATATTTATCCCAAAACACCTCTGCTCAAGAATTTCCGTCGAATGCATACTATAAATTAATAAAAGCTCGAGTCTAAATGCAATAATTGGGACTTTGTAGCAAATTTTCGTGTTGTCGTTTTTGCGGTGACCGTATGCTCCATCTCGAAGAAAAACGAAAGACAGAAATTATATCAAAAATTTAATAATCAAAAACGAATCAAAAGATGACAATCTTCCGTTCTTTCTTACCGGAAATGAAAATGTCCCGGAAGTGGCGTCAAAAGCGACCCTAATGATTAAAACTTAAAAATATTATTAATCGTGAATATTTTGAGCTATTATTTTTTTATTTAACTGTTTTTAAAATATCGATTTGGCTTAATAGAATTAGTATATATTTTAAATTATTTTTTTAATATATGAATTACTCAAAATTAAAACATAATAATTGTATATTGTGGCTTTTGGGTTTAGCCGTGTGTGGCGAATTTCTTTTGACCAATATTTCGACTGCCACTGCAGGAGTCTTCTTTAGGATTGATGATTTAGTTGTGAGTTGGTGTCAGATTATCTTTTTACGAGCGTTATTTATATCTTTATGGCAACTACATACTCAAGTTTCATTGCTCCGGAGAATCGTGTACGTTAGGTATGTTCTAAGATTTTTATTTCCACGAACGTCATGTCGGACTGTGGTCGTCATTGCTAGTCTGTACAGGTTTTCGCCACACACGACTAAACCCAAAAGCCACAATATCAAATCTGGCCGTGAAAACCGAAGAAGTTATATAATAATTGTAGTTAGCGTTATATTTTTGCAATCAGTGTCACGTCGCATTCTTCATTATAGATAGTGTTTAAAATTTTATTTAATTTATTGTTGTTAAATATAAAGCACGGATAACCATAAACACGCATCTTCATTCGAATAAATATTTTATTACCGACATCTGTTATTTTGTAAAGTTTGTAGTCACATTTTAAAAGCACGCCATTTTGGATTCGATAAAACAGTTTCCTTTTTAAATTAAGAGTAGCTTAAGCTTTCAACGTTAGATGTCATTCCTGTGTTGCATTTTTTTGAATATGTACTAATATGTAGTTAATTCCATATTACATTTGTTTTATAATGAATTTTATAGTAATAATATGCACACAAAATAATACAGACACCTAATGAATAAAGCTATCCAAACATTACATATTCGATCCGTTCAATAAAATGTTGTAGGTTCACTAAAATGCGACTGTCGACTTTTACACATAGTCGGTTCATAATATATTTTTTAATTTCTGATTTTAAACATTTTATATTCCCGTTTCTTTGTATTTTTTCAGCATCATCAGCTTGTTCGCATACACTATTAAACGTAGGCCTTCCTCTCCATCGATGAATTTCCATCACAATACTCCGCCCTTCGCATCCAGGCTACTCCCGTATTATTTTGATGTCGTCAGTTTATCTTGCAGGGCGTCCGCCAACGCTCCATTTGTCAGTTCTTCGACACCACTCCAGCACTTTTTCTTCGCCATCGACCGTCGTCTCTTCCACAGATATGTCCTGTACATTGCCACTTGAGTGTGCCTTTTCGTAGGGTAGTCTCCACTACGTACTTTCATCAATTTAATTGTTCTTCTGTAATCCTCGTTTCCGATTCTTTCTTTTAGAGATGGTCCGAGCGTTGATCTTTCCGTGGCTTGTTTTATGACTATTTTTTAAATTTAAAAATTATCATATAAGCTTAGGATATAAATAAAAGTAAATTTGTGGCCAAATAAAATATTGAGGGTCATTATTTTCGGCCGATACACTATAACAATTTGATTAAATTAAGACTTGAGTAATAAAAATTTTGGCGGATATAGCTCAATGGTCAAAGCGTTTGCTTTACAAGTCAAAGGTCGTGGGTTCGATCCTCGATGGGGATAAAAAGTATATTTTTAATCGATTTCTGAGCTCTAAATTACCCCGGTTGGTGTGAATTTGATCCCTCACCCGTAAAATGCCAGTCATAGCCTATTGATTAAAATTGGTGTTAGATGAAAATCGTCCCGTGAAGACCACCCATTCAAAGTAAATTGTTGTAATAAAAAGAATATGCGTGAATCTCGGACTGTAGTCTATGACGTTGGCGGATCAGCACTCCACATGCAGCGCTTAGCCATATGCACCACGTCATAGAATTCCACTCATGAGACTTCAGAATTACTATCACCATCTGTCGGTATTTTCCAGAATGTGTGTACATGAATATAAAAATAAAGTATGATGAAAATTGTAAAACCCATTCTTTTTTTACGTGACAATTGGTTCCAGTAAGAAGCACGTAAAGAAACTATTTTTTTAAATAATTCAATGAATCGGTTCCAAGAATCAAAATATCGCTCTACAGTTCTACACAGACAAAACGCGTAAATCAGTAACAGTACTGTCAAAAATCGCGTAAAAGCGAAATCGCGTAAAAGGGGACTAGGTGTATTCAAAATTCATACAGGAAATATACGAGACAAAAACGAAGATGAATTCCCACCTTTTATCGATTTATGCAGCGTCCAGCCGTCCTGACTGAACGTCATGGAGCGCACAACCTCAAGGTCTCGACCGGTTGGAATCGCATAAAAAACGTAGAGTACAAGCTTGAACATTTCTCGGACAAAAGAACAAGAGAAACTTACAAAATTCAATATCTTATTTTTTGTCCTTTGGTTGAAGAGTCCCTGGATTCCAGACTAAATGCATCTTGTAGGCGGCTGGATGACTCATGCGACAAAGTAGGACTTTTCAATCGATAAGCAAGTCGCCGGCTGCTATTATGTCTAGGCATGCAGGGTTGGCACTTTGCAACAATGAAAAACTCCCTATATCTCAGTTTCTGAATTATATTCGGTGCAAGCGATGGTTTGCAGAAAGAGCTTGCTTTCCGTCTTAACACTATCCAGTCCGATTACACAATATGTGTGTAATCACCAGGCTGAACGTTAAAGGCGGGTCACACAACATGTGTGTGATCGTTCCGCCAACGTTTAGTGGCCGACTATACACAGCTTGTGATGTTTTTGCAAACGTTAGTGACCGATCACACAAAATATGTGTTGTTTTTACTTTCGACCTTGATTCAAAGATCTCAAACCTTTTCAGTGAGGGTTATATTTAATTTTATTCTAACGCATGACGATAGATTTATCAGTTCTTTACAAAAACAGTCGGCCTCCAGCGTGAGTTTAATCGCGTAACGCGTGGACTGGATAGTGTTAATAATGCGGGAGTGTCCTTAATTACATGCGCAATATCTGGGAATCGCAGCTTTGCTAGATCAAAACAAGTGTCTGTAGAACGCCTATGTCGTCACTGACTTTTTTACTTACGGCTGTGAATATGCATTATAGCGGCAATCTGTAGTTATGATATGTTCTAGATAGGGATCGTACACAGAAGACAGTGAAAAAAATCGTGTTAAATAATCATACAAAATTCGTTGGATGATGCGACACAAGAGTTTCATATGTCCATATGTCGCATTAAAGATTTGAAAATATCAAATACAAAACGTTTTATTCATTTTACTGGTTTTGAATTAAACTTTCTAATTCTAATTAAATGTTTTATTCATCCAACTGAAGCACAAAATAGTTTCAATATTAGTAGTCGTTGATTATTATTATTTTTAAATTACCAGCCGTAGTGTAAAAAGAAACACTGGACTCTATACAATGCTTGTATCGATACTGATATTTTTCTTTGCGACTGTATATTTTAGTATCTCAGCAAAAATAATGCAGCCGTACATTGGGGTTTGAAAGCAGATCAATACAGCCTCCATATAATACTGGGAGAGTGTAATATAAATTGTTCATTTGAATTTTATTTTATGTACTTGAATATTTAATAGATAAATTATTAATACGTAGTACTCTTTATTCAAATAAAAAAGGTATGTAATGCTAAAAGATTCATTTATTTGATTTTTGACTGACCTTTCAGTTCCTTATTTACGTGGTATCTAATTTTCTTAAATTTATCTACCATGTAAAACAAGGAAATTTTATATTTGTTTAATATAACGTTGGCAGCCCTGCTTTTAGGGAGCCAAGAGGAAGTTTGTTTACTTCTTAGGAAATCGATTCACGTTTCGCGATACACTTCCGGTGAAATATTTAATTTAAATAAACAAAGTATCCATCCGTTGCCTGTTTTAATGCAAATTTCAAGTGCTGTTGAATGTGATAGGTACCGTTAGAAAATATACAATTTTGAGGCTTGCAACATTGACAGTCTCCAGCGTTAGGACTATTGGAAATTCGAATAAAAAAATGTCAAGCTATTTAAATATTGTTTCATACATGTTTTTTACATTTGTTTCGAAGAACCTTGTGAGGTTCATGTAATATAAAGATAAAGTAATAAGCTTTGCGTCTATCTGTTGTAAGTCTGATGTTCAATCTATGGAACATAGACATATACCTGAATTTTATTATAATTTGTAATGTATCACATGTTTGCCCCAAATAAATAATACCTTTACGCACTGATATTCAGTAATTTCAAGAATTTTAGCTGTTATATGTGCAAGTATTTTATTTTGTAAAATAGTCGTTGATTTCGCTCATTTTTCTTGAGTGCAAAAACATATTTTGTTGCTTTAAATAAATCGAGAGAAAAAAGTGAGAGCGTATTTGAAAATTTATTTTTATTCTAGTTGTTCTAATTTTTTGCATTGATTCAAAAAAATCTTATCTTACCTTAATAAAAACGAATAACTTCCTGTAAGTAAAGTATCGTAACGTATATTATCTAATTATGATAACAATGATACGATATCAAAGATACCTTCAGAAATATGATAAATACATAACCATTAACAACTCACGATAATGCTTGTCACACAAAATCGTAAAATTATTAAATACTTGGTAATATATAACATTTTTTTAGAATCAATAAAATTAATATTCATCACAATAAATGACTAATCATAGTACGTCAATTTAATCGATTTGAACCAAACAATTAGTAAGAAATTTTGTGAATCAGAACAGTGAAAAAATGTATTTATTTTTTTATTGTTGCCACTCAGCTTATTTAAATGTTCCGTCTTCTTCTTCGTAGTGTCAATCCGGTGCATTGGTTTGCAGCAACAGAATCTTGCATCTCGATCTCCACTCCTCCGCAACCCTCTTCAGCTCAGCATAAGAGCTACAACTCATGTCCTCGAACACTTCCTGAAAATACTCCCGTCTAGGGCACCCTCTACAGTTTCTACCCTCAACCATCCCTTCCACAATGTCGTGAAGAAGACCATCGTGGCGCATGACGTGGCCGATCCATCGGGTTCTCTGAGATGGTTCTTACTAGGTGCCTATCTTCCTTGATTATCCTGAGAACCTCATTGTTCGTGACGTGGTCTCTCCAGGAAATTCCGAGAATTCTTCTCTATGTCCACATCTCAAAAGCCTCTTGTCTTTTCTTATCACTTTTAGATAAGCACCATGTCTCACAGCCGTACATCAGGATGCTCCGAAACAAATGTTTTGGCAAGTTGTTGTTCCGTATTATTTGGATAATAAAGTCTATTTCCAAATTTGGTCATATGAATGGCACTTAGTATATATAATATATACAACGACATACTTTTCATTATTTTGTAATATTCCAATACTGTCAAAATATTTAAACATTTGAAAATATTCGTAAAACCAATTTAGGAAAATAAATTGCTCAATCTTTCCTGGAAAGATATATATTTTTTTATAAAATATTATTAATACGTGGGTGGGAGGTCATTAATGTATATAAGACCATAAGTAAATAGTATATTAGGTCTATATATCAACCGAATTGTTGAAATACCATATAAGAATTCAGACAACAAAACATTTTACTTGACCTTTAATAATAAATATTATTAATTTAAATTAAAGAAGAGATATACTCGTATTTCTATGAAAGAATTTTGATGACAACTCTGAATATGTTTCCTGTTCTCATGGATGAAGCACTCCATCAGAGAATATCTCACAGTTTGCTGTTATCAGTTTGCTAGGATCACATGGACAGGTGCAATGAAAAGAGAGGCAAAACCTTTTCAAGAACTCCTTAAAAATTCAGTGTCCAGTAAACACCTGTGTAAAACGAAAATCCATTTTATTCCGTGTCAATAATGCTAGAAAAACACGCAATAGAAAGTTAGTCTTCCCTTCCATATCCATTTCATGAAAGATATGCTCACCACAAATTAACGTCACTCAGTTATATCAGCTGCAATTATTCACGTTTTATAGCTAGAGTCAAGGTCCATAAGATTCAAATATAATCCCAAAGACATCAAGATAAATCTAGAATTTGCTTCTTTTCGTTATTCATACAATTGAACACTTAAAACAAAAGAATGCTCATCGGATATTTGTTCTAAATTTGAATAAAATTTAAAATATTCCATTTTTTATAATGTAATCGGTAGGTACCTATAAAAGTCAAATTAAATTTTCAACATTTAAGCAGTAAAAAAATAATTAAACGTTATAATCATAAAGCATGTAAATCTAAGACAATACAATTATTATTTCCATTGCGACAAAAAAAACATTCAAATCGAATTTATACTCTTTGTAAATTAGAATGCTTTAAAAAATACATACCTACCCTTTTTAACGGTATTGCACACAAACAAAACAAAATCAAACGAACTCCATTTCAGTTTTCTATTGTACATAAGATGTATTTACACTACCTACGTCCTACGCAATCCTGCTGGAATAAATCAATAATTATTATTTACTCCATGACATCGCTTTAAAATACAATTTCGAAATAAAATAAAAATTCAAATATTCTCTACACGTTTTGTCATTTAAGCTTTCAACTGAACATATTTCGCTCCGGATACGGCTTGTTTAAATATGTTGGAATATTTACTATAACGGTCCAAGATATTTTACTTTTTTCAACCATACCGTTGCGAGCCGGTTTTTATGCATACGATTTTTTTACACCAGCATCCTTATTACCAGACGCTTTTTTCTTGTTGCCAGACATTATTTTTTTCGTTGCCAGAATGTTTATACTTGCCCCGGCACTTGCTACCCAACTGACAATAATTACAGAAAGATTTACTGCCTCAAAGCGTACGAAGAATATAAAATTACTCTTTACAGAAAAATGTTTTTTTTATAAATTTTATAATCATTCCATATCCGATCGCTAGCTGGATCATATGGTCTTCAGAAATTTCCGCCCTAAGATCTTGTCAGCCGGCACGATACTCTTTATCTCATATCAGATCTGCCTCCTGGAGCTCCGCCCAGTACATTCTATATATAGTTCTCGACTGTCTTCTGTCCAGCGGCATCTGAAAAACTAGTTCAAGCCATGGAGTGTCAGATGACCTCATAATTTATCACTAAGTCAAACCATCGTGACACTATTATTCTACGCTAACACATGTTATCATTACATACACGGCTGCATTGGATTTTCGTGAGGTGACAAGATTTCAATAAGCTACTAAAGACCACAAATCACGAAAATTAAAGCAGACTTGTTTCATTCAAACGAAATGATTGGTGCCAGTAAACTGTATTATGCAAAAAAATCCTTCATTTTAATATTGGACATAAAATAAATAATCAGAATTTAAATCAATTTCTAAACAGAATATAAATGAACTTTAAATCAGAATATTTTTTCATTTAAGACAGGTTTAGTTAGCATAGGTTAGGTCAGGTTAGATTGGATTGGGTTAATATAACTATGCAGAACATATGAAATAATGCAAAAGAATAATAGTTTGATTTTTTATTCTGACCAAAAAACTTCAAGCCAAAAATATTCTCATTGTCATTGTAAAATTAAATACTATAAAATACTAAAGTTTTAATGTGCGTAATAAAATGATTCATCTTTATTTATTATAAACGGATATATTATTTAAGGAAGATAAGTTAGTATTATCGCAGGTATCTGAGGCAAAAAACAATTAAAATTCTTTGTTTATAGTCAGATACCTAACAAGGTTCAACTGACACTGAACCACAGATAATAATTATTGTTCGTAAGTACCTATTAGCATGCCAGAGAGTATACCTACCTGACAACACTATTGTATTGCAAGGATAATTTCAAATAACATAATATGCGTAGTATAGGTGCTCTTATGCGGGATATATAAATAAAATATTGATTTGACTTTTTATGTGTATAATAGAGTAAAATATAAAATTAACCTGCATCCATCGAATATGTTCCAGAACTTTCTTCCCATATCTGCCAAATTCACTTCTGTATACAGCTATACACTGTACACGTTCCACTTGTTCCCAATTTCTGCGCACAACAACACCTGCTATATCGGGAACTCTAGTCTGACTTCGAACTTTTATATTCCTGATTCAATCTTTGATACACACACCATAAATCGTTTCTTCGAATTTTGCACTAGTAGTGACTCAATGGTTTATTTTCTGAGGATCCACGCCTCTCCTCCATATGTTAAAACAAGTAAGACACTGATGTATGCTCGTTGTCTCAGTACGAAAACACTGGCAAAATTGTCGCAAGCTTAACGTATTATAAAGGTGCATATTAATCAAATGAGCATTTGCAAATTCTATTCTTTCTTATTTGCTTAGTATAGGGTTTATACCAAGCTTTACTCCCTATGATATAGGCAGTAAAGCTGTATTCTAACTTTGCTTTACGTAACTTCGATGAAAAATTCTTACAAATTTGGTGTACACGCCGAAAATTTGTAAGTTAAAACGTGTTTTTGTAACAATTGAACATTCGTACGGGTGGTATTCGTTTGGTCTAAACCCAATGCATCCTAGCGTGAAAAACTGTATCGCTATCTTCGCCACTAAAACGTATTTTTGGTGAAGGCGCATGTATCTGATTTATGTGTCAAATCAGGGAGGACACACTGCTACCATACTTGACATATTAAGATTAATGCTTTGACAGATTCGGTGGAAACTTAGCGCACTATAAAGATGAGATATTCAGCCTAAAAATGCGTAAATTATTCAATTTTTAGTAATGATATTTTAGTTCCTTTGTCGCTGTTGAGGCGATAAAAAGATTGATATTAAATTAATTCGTTTTTGCATTTGTAAATTTGAATTTACATATTCGTGACCATTATAGCGGTCAAACGTTGATGTCATCGACATTGAGCGTTTGGGTTCACCGATTGTTTCGTCAATATCGTGAGTAGGCTTCAAAATGCACAGCCGGCGATGGGATATGATCTTGCATTCGATATAGATCCTTGAAATTAAATCATTTCTATGTAAAAATATCAGCTGATGATTGATCTGCAAATAATGAAGAAAAAAACATCAACAAGGAAGCTTTGTATTTTTACACGAGAAACATGTATGACATCAAAACTGGATAACACACGAGAAAGATGCAGCACCACATAAGAATTTGAAAGAAGTTTTGCATGCCTCAATGTGGTCCTAATGCTGCGAACAACTTTCTATTCCCTTGTCAACCTTTCCATAGTTATAGTTTATAAAACATCTTATACATTAAATAATTAAATTGATATTTGCCATTGTTCAAATGGAACATCATAATATTTAGCTTAAGTAATAACTTACGACACTTCTAACCTCTAATTACGAGCAGTTATATAAAAAACATGAATGATTTATAATGACAGATTAAATGTTATGTCACATTATCAAATATGACAATAAAAGGTCAAAATTAATACACGTGTAACGTAAAAATATGTACGATTTATTTTTTTACATTGGTACTTCATTTTACGAACTACTTTGGAAACAATCAATTCGGATTAAGATGAAAATAAACGTTTCAGTTTGTGAAGATATTTAATTACATATGTGGATTTAAATATTTATTAGATTTTTTTTTCAATGTTCTTATCTTCTTTTATCGATCATTGAAATTGGGGTTGGAGATAGTCGAATGGACTAGGGTAATGAACAAGAGCAACGGTTGGTTCCAAGGCTCGCGGTTCGCATCCCGCTTCTGCCGATATTTTTCCGAACGAATTGATGCGTATAAAGAATTTGAAGTAAAGTATGTGTATATTTAATTACTTATATTTAATTACATTTTTAGCCTTCACTTTTAGATCCATTTTAAATATTAAATATTACCATGCTTGTAACATCCCCATTACCAACGGAACACATCGCCGGGATCGTTATTAGGAAACTTGGTGGACGTATGAGGAGCAGATGAACAACACACACACTTTTTACAAGCATATTGAGATATATTTAAGTGAAAAATTGTCAAACTTTGGTATTCGGCTCAGGCCACGGACATCAACGATCTACCTCCGTTGAGAGCCGAGCCTAACTGACCCGGAATGCTTTGTAACACCGCAGTGCCCATCTATCACCTGTTGGCCCTTTGACGCATTATCTTCTGTCAAAACAACCAAAATGGCGACACATGTCCGACGAGCGAACAAAAATAAGAAACGAAAGATTGTAAATCGAGGTTTCCAGCACCAGCCTGCAAGGAAAGTATTTTAAACGAAGTGCAACATATTTACGTGTATCTTAGATGTGATGTTTTTCTAATTATTGTTTTTATCTAATGTTATCAATTATAAAAGAGCGGCATCCATGATCTCGTATGAATGCTTAAGTCTTATCCATTCGTTCCACAATTTTGCTAACTTACCAAACTGTATTACTTCATTCAATGAATATTTAACGCTCGATTGATAATAAAATTCTTGTAAGTATTCAGAACCATAATATAATTCTAATTAGAAACGTCTTGGAAAATAAAAATATATTAAATCTTGTTTTTAACAACGCAACAAGGGATTTTATTTTAATTTATTTACTTACGTCAATCTTGAGAAACTTAGTCATATCATGAACACACCATTGCAAGTCCAAACATGCATTTACACACACCCATGTGCACGTAATATTATACATCAACACTGTGGCCCCCAAACATATTCTTTCCGTGAAACGTCTTTAATCGGTAAGTTAATATTCAACGTTGTCTAAACCCGGTTAGTAAATATTCAACATGATCATGAAATCGTTAGTTACATACAAGAAGTTGGTATCATTCGTATAAAGCATTAAAACCCTAGATCAAAATATTATTTGCTTGATAAAAATAAATTACTCTAATTGGTCCATTAAATAAAACAAAATTAATAATATAAATTGATATCAGCTCGATATATCCCTTGTAGGCTATTTCCGAAAACCTCGATCTTTTGTCTCTTATTTTTGTTCGCTCGTGTGACACGCATACATAAGTAAGTCTAAGTCTAGATTTAAGGAGTTAAAAATATATGGTACTGTGCCGCCATTTTTGCTTATTTGATAGGTACTGACCATTGACAGGACTAGATCTGTAGATCGCCATTTGCGGCGCTGGGATGTCTTCCACTACGAGGGCTTAGTGGCCAGTCGCCAGTATTCCCCGACGGCGACTAGTAGCGAATTGTGATCCGTTAGGCCTGAAGCAAGCAAGCTCGCCCTCGGTAATTTATATTTTTTATTCGGAATCAATGGAAAGAGAAAAAATATACTTTTATTGAATAAAAAATATTTTTTTTCTTTCCATATCCGTTCCATAGCTGAATCATTTGTCATCATTTTACCATAAACTTCTGACACTCTATTTTTAAAAGCCAACCAAATGGGATTACAAAAATGGACATTGAAGGATAAAAATAGCTAATATTTTTAGAAAATATTTTTATTTGTATTATAATTAAACAAGAACATTCTTATTTTGAAGTGCGTTTCATATCTAGGAGATGATTTCCACCAATTAATTATAATACATGCCATTGTCAATGCCTTTTCCCAAGAGACATCATTGTATCCGGAGGTCCATCTGGGATCATATATCCTCCTCCCTAGACTCCCTACGACCTTTATGACAGAAAACTGACAATTTTAAGAGGCGTCAGCTGTAGTACCCGAAGTATGCTTTTGAATGATTACTTAGTTGGAATTTTTGAGGAGATCGGACGATTAGCACTATGTCCCCGTGGCTTGAACCATTTTATCCTAAGGAGCAGCTCAACCTAACTCGCCACACGTGGTTTTTTCAGCAGGTGACCCATCCAAGTTTTTACCCGCCTCCAATGTTGAATAACTTCGGTTATGTGTCGTTTTCACTAAATAATAAAAATAGATAATAAGTACATTACTCAATACACTATGCATTGGATTAGAGTAACAAACTATAGGTGGTAACTGATATGTTTGATTATTTTAATACAAAATACAGGGTATATTCAAAATTAAAAAAAAAATCAACAAATCTATCAAAAAGGGTATCAATATCAGTTAAAAAATATAATGTTGCACTTTGGGAGCCAGTGGATAACCGCATGCGCACACATTTGCAAGCAATGAGTATCATAACAGAACAACTTCACTCCAGTCCAGTCAGTACGAGATTGGCCTTTACGCTGTACGTCTGTCGTGTATGGCGTAAGCTTAACGAAAAAATTACATTCAATATTATAATATTCTCTTTGTTTGCATCGTTATAACGGCCGTGCAAAATAAATATTAATGTCGAAGCACGTGCGGGAAATATATACAGTGACTCATATAAAATAATCCATTGTGCTTGTGATAAATTTAATATTATTATATCCATAAACGAACATTTTAAATGTGAAACGTTTTGTTTTTGTTTTTAAAATAAAAAAAAGAACAGTGACAGTTGATGTGTTTTAAAAATAAGAATATTTACATGATTTGTAGGTACGTAAAAATTATATACCTACTTACATTCGTTAAATTATAAGAATAAAATATAACATTTTTATTGTTATAGAATTCATTTTATTCCCAATTCGGAGCATATTGCCGCCACAATTTCCCACCATGGATCTTTAACAGAGTTCCTAGTTAATTTACCGCCATTGAGTTTTATCGAAAAATTCATGCATTCGTCGATCCTTCAGAATAATAAATACATCGATTTTATAAAAACCGTTAACTTTGGGAACGTTTTATAAAAACAACCATGACGTTCTTTAGGGCGATTGGACGCCACGGGCGGAAAGAATAATAAATTGCCACTTATCGTTTGGGAACGTTTTTTATAAAAATGAACTACATGAACATGATGACGTTCTTTAGGGGCGATTGGACGCCACGGGCGGAAAGAATGTTGGTAGTGTTTACTGACACGATTATTAGTTATATTTTCGTTTGAAGAGATTCATTTTATACGTGAGAAAAAACACAGATAAATTTGGGATCATTTCAAAGCCTGCCTGTGGTAATAATTAAATGAAGATCTGGAGAACCTATTCCTATTGAGTCGATATTGTCAACTATGTAGTGATGTTCGAAATGTGTCTTACTATTCTGAAGTTGAAGAATGGGTCACCAATCACACTGGTAAACCAAGACACAGGAGCGTAAATCTAAACATTCGATCTCATTCAAAAATCCAAAAACATTTCTGCTCTATTGCTTTTCACTTACATGTGAGAGGACCCTGGAAACTTCTACTCAAGAAATTTAATCTTGAACCCTGAGAATTTGATCAAATATTTTTTATTTACTAACATCCGGGCTTGTATACAATTTAAAATATTTAAAATCAATGAAATTAAGTTCAAGATATAAGTTATTTGGGGTAAACAATTGAAACATTAACCCTTTCGCATCGTTGTCGGCATATGCCGTCATAAGATTCCCCGACCGTTGACATCAGTTGACGTGATATATCGTTTTGCTACTTTCTTACAATAGTTTTGTATGCATCATCTGATAGTTAAAGGATACAAGAACCAATGTTAAATATGAAAATAGACCAAGATGAGTTACATTTATGCTTCAAATACTAGTTTTATAATTGACAGTATAATTTGTATTCAAACCGAGCCGTAATGAAAGCGTTAAAAACCTAATGAATTACAATTATTTAGGTAAGTACTCGGGGATCGTGCTATATTTTCTTGAATTTAATGATTTATTTTTTATTACCACATGAAAAACATTTAAATTGATAACGATTGCATAATTTAAATGAAATCAAGATGTCTTTCGTTGTACAACGATGACTAATAGTTAATTAGGTACGGAGTTGCTTGTACATACATGCACATGCATACAAATATTATCATTAAAACAAGTTTATTACACCATGTAGCTGTGAAATAATAGCTTTACACTAATTGCAGTTGGAGCACTTGAATATAAACCGTTATTTTGAAAAATTATGGACAAAATGACATACATTTTTAATTTTACTACCGTAAGAGGGACGACGAAACGGTTCTGATGAAAATATATCATAATCCTTGAGTGTTTACCTAAATAAGTGATGTTTATTAGAATATCCAATGGTTTACATGTTTGCCCTACATGACTAGTAATAGATTGTACGAAATTGCAGCTGTTTTAAGTATTTTAACTTGTAAATATCATTTATTTGTTATAGTTATAGTATTGTTATAGTCAGGGATCATAATAAATTTTCTCGAATTAACTTAGGTTATTAGAGCATGAAATTAATAATCTCATGAACGCATGTTAGTAAAAAAATTATATGAACACAAGATACTGATCATTTCATTTAAATTATATTACTTCGTAGTAACCCTTTCATTACGGCTCGGTTTGAATACAAATTATACTGTCAATTATAAAACTAGTATTTGAAGCATGTACTCATCTGGTCTATTTTTATATATCACATTGGTTCTTGCATCCTTTAGCTATCAGATGATGCATAAAAAACTATTTTAAGAAGGTAGCAAAACGATATATCACGTCAAACGATGTCAACGGTCGAGGAATCTTATGACGGCATATGTCGACAACGATGCGAAAGGGTTAAATTACCTACATAAGAGCTAAATGTTCTTAAAATGCTAGCCGTTAAAAATCATTGTGTATTGCCATAAATAAAAATAAATAAAAACTCTTTTATCTCATGTTTACCAACAGAAGCGATATTATTTTGTGCTTCTGGCTTTTTATTATACCTACTCGCTCACTAGGTAGGTAGGTAGTTACGTTACACCACGAACTGCAAGGGAAAAGTGAATGTTGTTTATTCAATGCAGCGTTTACATTGGGAAATAAATGAAATAATAATAATACTGCTGGCATTGTGCATTGTCTGCGGAGATGTGAGGCTGTGTTCTTGTATGTATAATTAAACAGAAAAGGCTTCGGTAACTGTTTTTTATGGCCATTAAAAATGACTTTAGGCAGCCACCTTTTACCGTGAAGAAATCAACGCGTACAAAAAATGTACAAATCTCGAAAGTGAGATGTTGTATGTGTTTATTGTAAAGTGCTTTATATAACAATTAACACACGAAAAAGGGTATATTATATAATCAATTGTTATCAGCTTGATATAGCTTTTTAAGGCTGATGTCGAAAAGCCTCGATAAGCCATCTTTTGTCTCTCATTTTTGTTCGCTCGCCTGAAATGCACGTCTAATAATGTTCATCTTAATTTTGTATAGAACCACATGGTGTTAGCATGCGCAATTTCATTTGTTTTGACAGTTGCTCCATTTCATGTTAGTTCAACTGTCAACTTTAGTTTTTGACTTAGCCGCGATTATCTTTGGGGCGCTACATGTTACAGTGCCCGTCTCTCTGCTCGTGCCCGCGCGACAGTCCCCGTCTGACCCTTTTATTACGGCTCGGTTTGAATACAAATTATACTGTCAATTATAAAACTAGTATTTGAAGCATAAATCTACTTATCTCGTCTAATTTCATATATCACATTGGTTCTTGTATCCTTTAGCTATCAGATGATGCATTAAAATCTATTCTAAGAAAGTAGCAAAACGATATATCACGTCAACCGATGTCAACGGTCGGGGAATCTTATGACGGTATATGCCGAAAACCGATGCGAAAGGGTTAAGTCCTAAGACACACATAATTTTTTTTTTTTTTTGAAAAATGTTAATTTCTTATTTTTCTTATGGCGTTTAGTTGTCTTTTAATTGACATGACATCTTCTTATTTAGCCTAGCCAATCCCTATCTTCTGGGGTCGGCTCTCTTTGTGAACATTCGCCATGTCTGTCTGTCCTGCGTTGCATTCTCGGTCAAACCCAGAGTTTTCAGATCCTTGTTTACAGTTGCAGTCCAGGTTGCCTGTGGTCTTCCAGGTCTTCTTCTCAGCGTGGGTATGTTGAGGGCTCTTTTCACCATGTGGTCCTCATCTCTCCGTGTCACATGCCCATACCATCTTATGCGGTTTTCCCTAATCTCTTCAGGTATGGGGGCCACCCGAAATGAACCCCGAATCTGCTCATTTCGAACTCTGCACACCGCCCGCCCATCTTAACATCTTCATCTATGCCACATGAATCCTATCCAAGTCACGTTAATTGACATAACATATAATATGTTAATATAGTCGCACATTGGTAAAAAGGTTCATTGACTTGTGTTCTTGAATGCGTGTATACTCGCACAAAGCTACGAAAAAAAAATTACGGTGTGTACACGGTCGCGATCTAAAAATAGTGTCGCTAACCGATCGCATCCATTAAGGTCCGTTTGTTTTCTTATCCCATCCCGTTGTTTTTTAATTGCTGCATTATTAATTATCATTGGTCGGCCATTTTGTTGAGTGCGCGGTGGCGGCGGCACTGGAGACGCGTGCGGAGGAAACACAAAAATAGAAATAGACTGCAACAACTGATAAAACAACGCTACTTGTAACAACAACCGAGGGGTTCTGCTGATGCATATGTTGAATGTTATTTTTTGTTATTATATAAGATGCGTGTGTTATATGGTAATGCAAGAAAATATAAAAATGTTGATTAAAATGTAATAAATAACAAATGTTATGGTATTTATATAGAGATAATAAAATCTCTGTACAAATCTGCAACAATGATGGTCCAGCTTCATGATAGCACTAACAATATATCTATAAGCAAAGGTGTTAGACAAGGAGATGTTATATCTCCAAAACTCGTCACAAACGCCCTAGAAGATATTTTAAACTGCTATCCTGGACAAAATGTGCAATAAATATTAACGGAGAGTACATTTCTCACCTCCGATTTGCAGATGACACAGTGCTAATAGCCGAATCACCTGACAAGCTTCAAGATATGCTCTACGACCTTAATGAAGCGTCGAACAAAATTGGTTTGAAAATGAACATGGATAAAACATGATTAATAGTAATATTTCCCAGACTTTTGACCCTATTTCCATTGGAGGAACACAAATAGAGGTTGTAAACGACTATACCTATCTGGGACAAGTAATACAACTAGGAAGAAGTAACTTCTCTAAAGAAATTGACAGGCGCATAGAACTGGGATGGGCAGCATTTGGAAAACTTAAGTACATTTTTAAAGCGAAAATTCCGCAATGTCTTAAAACTAAGGCGTTTAACCAATGCATCCTCCCTGTATTAACTTATGGCGCAGAGATGTGGAAACTGACAGCAAGTCTTACTCATAAAATAAAAGTCGCTAAAAGATAGAATCCGAAACGAGGAAATACGCAGAAGAACTCAAGTAGTGGATGCCACCCAATGAATAGGCATACTCAAGTGGCAATGGGCAGGACATATCTGTTGAAGAGACGACGGTCGATGGGTAGAAAAGTATTGAATGGCGCCCAAGAACTGGCAAACGAAGCATTGGCTGGGTGTACTGACGATATAAGGAAAATAGCGGCAGTGACCTGGATGCGGAAGGCCGAGGATCGAAGAGGATGGAGACACATGCGGGAAGCTTATGTTCAACAGTGGACGGATACAGGCGATGATGAAATAACAACTCACTGTTAGCATGGTATTCGCTTCATTTCGTGTCAGCTCAGCCTCCCGGAGATTCGCCGATTACATTCTAAGAGTATGTATAGTTCCTGACGGTTTTTCAGGATTGGGAGGGCCCAGGGACTTAAAAAAAAGGCACATGTAGTTTATGCTCTTCTGCAGCATCCTTAATACATGTTTTAACTGGGTCCACCTTTGCCTCTTGACCGAATGTAGTGTAGAAGGATGCCGCTTTCTCACTCCATAATCACCATGTCTGATACCTAAATTGAAGCATACGACCGTCACGAACTGCGTCACAAAGCTATATCAGCTGCCATGCTCTCATGCGGCATCCTAAATACATCTCCCAGCCAGCTACACATTCGTTTTTTGACCGACTTTAGTATGGAAGGCTGCTTTGTCCGCTCTCTTATCTTATTATTTATCTACAACGTCGAACATCATCTGCTCTTGAAACCCATTAGACGGCTGCATTCGCTCTTGGGGTGATGCCAAGATTCACAGCCGTTAAAATAATGAAGACGACGCAGACGCCATAGATGGCTCATTGTTTTAATCGAGTAAAGCTGCGAGTTCCAGGTATTGCACATACAATTAAAAGGCGTATATACAATTATACAGTCATATACGAGTTTGTCAATCACCCACCCTACAGACCTAAGTGACTACCATCGCTTCCCTGACATGAAGAAACACCTGGGTGGAACGCATGTCGGCAACAAAGAAGAGCTGGAAGGAGCTGCTCTCAGGTATCTGCGTGGCTTGGCGGCATTTTTTTTTTGACTCGCGCATTCAAAAGCTCGTATACCGCATGCAAAAATGCATTGACTTCAGTGGCGACTATGTCGAAAAGTAGGTAAAAGTCTGAACTTTACAAAAATGTACGCATTCATGGAATTAAACATGTCTTACACTGTGAAAAATCACTGGGAACCTTATTTTACGGATAACTCTCGTACATAAATATAGTATCCTATTCGTCCGTTAAAATATAAATATAATAATAACCGTCATAGATCATTAAAACCAGCTGCTTGCAAGGGGGTTCATGTTTTGGTTGTTAGCACACCGACACTCTGAACCGTAAAAAGAATGAATAGCAGTTAATGTTTTATGGGTCTATAGTTTTCGAGGAATTTATCCTCATTGGGGAAGTAGCAATGCAAACTGAAACCAGGTTTCAACCTCTTGATTCCCATGAACGCAACAGAAAGCCAATGCAACTGCTTAATGGGTTAGGAAAATTAAATGCCAAGAACTGGCAGTTTCCAAAGTTCCTTCCTTAGTGCCACTGGTAAGCTTTGGAATGCTCTTCCAGCGTCTGTGTTTTCTCCTTCCTACAATCTGGATCTCTTCAAGAAACAGATAAATATATACACTGCACTGGTCTTGACCGGCTGTGCTCTTCTGCATGCGATTACATAAAAAAAAAACTTTAGTCAGCATAAATAACTATAGAAGAAAGAAGGAAATGTTTATAAATTTAATTGAATGAATGGATAGGTTTTATTTCTATATTCGTTATATTTTTCGAACATATGATCACCAGCGGTGTGGCTGATTGGTAAAGCATTTGCTTGCCACATGTCGTGGGTTCGATTCCTGACGGAAATTATTTTAAATCGATTCTTGAACTCTATAACTATCCCCCGGTTTGTGTGAATTTGATCCCTCGCAAGTAAAATGATAGCCATAACCAATAAAAATAATTTATAGTAAATTTTGGTTAAATATTGATGATGCGTGAATGCCGGGCTGTAGTGCGAACGTTTGCGGATCAATACTCCACATGCAGCGTTCAGTCGTACGTGAAATATAATAGTAAGCGTCAAATAATTCACAAATGAGATTTCTCTACCACCATCTATCGGATTCTCCTGTATGTATTTGCGTAAAAAAATAATACACATATCCGCCACTCAATTCTGTCATTTGATACTGTCTATGCCCCAAGACATCTCTCCGCCAGAAGATCCATCTGGAAGCATATATGGTTCTCAAAGACATGTAGCAGAAGTATAGAGATGGTCGCTGTAGTATTCGAGGCAATTTTTTGGATTTTTTTAAATTGTAATTTTCAAATAGATCGGATGATCAGTCTGACGCTCCCAAGGCCTGTATCATTAAAAATATTTTATTCTTACAGTATTCTTATACGACTCTTAGTCGAACCACACATCTCAAAAGTAATGTATATATATATATATATATATTACTATTTGGGATGCTATATGTTTATAGGCTAAACGCCCCCGGTGGTATCTCACATACCACGGGTTCGGGTTCCGAGAACATTGTTTTTTTTACTCTTCCAAGATCTGCTCCACAAATGAAATTAAGGCTCTTTTACGACAACAATGGCGGCCGATCCCAGCAGACATTCACCCATAGCCCAAAGGCGTAGAATGATAAATACATAATATATTTATTATATACGGTCTAAGCGTAATTTCATCATAACTAGAGGCATCACCATAGCCGCTAAGCGACCTAATCCTACTATGGTTTCAATCTAAATTCTTATGCACGAGTGTAAGTAGATCAGCGCCAATAGAACATTTTTTTCGCGTTTCTCGACGTCATTAATTGGGTAAAACCGTCCTTTAGGAACAAATACTTTCATAGTTATAATTACCATGTCTGCTCCTCTAACTGGAGCATATGGCTGTCACGAACTGTCACCACAAAGCTAGATAGTAAGCCGCCTTATTTTGTGTCTCATTCCATGTCAACTCTGCCTTTCGCAGCTCTTCTGAATACATTATATGTATGATGTGAAGGCTAATGCTTCAATGTAATCACTTCTAAAGGAAAGTAGCTATTATAGGTTGGCCACCTTAAGAAATGACTCTTTATATGAGCCTTAAGATTGACTCTGCATACGGGTGTACGTCTCGGAAAGTTAGTTTGATATAATTGACTGTTAACTAATGTAAAAGTAATCAGTAGTTGGTTTAACGATCTTGAGAATGAATCTGAATGGCAGGTTTTAAATGCATGAAAATAATTCGGACGATTCAGGCGAAATAACGCGGCGGTCAAGTTTAATTCTGCGAAGTGGAGGAGAGGCTAATTTTACATGTGGTTCAGACGCCTGTGACGTCATCACATCGTCATCATCATCAATGGACGAACACGCTTTTATATTTATTTATTTTTAACATAAAAAAAAAACATGCGAATTCCGCACAAGGTTAGAACATGCGAAGAGACTGAATTTTGACGAGTCTTAATGTAGTTAGAACAACAAGGTACCGTCAGAACCAAGTAGCCGTTCAGGAAAGTCCACCCAAGAAGACTCTTAGGCGATAATACAGATAATGTCTACTTTCTCATGGATGATGCAGTCTGTCAGATAATGTCTCAGTTCTGCTGTTTGCTAGGATAACATGGATAGGCATCATACTCGTAAGAAGAGATGAATATTCGGTATACAGTAAACGCCTGAGTAAAACGAAAGTATTATTTTCCTAGCCCGAACATTTACTTCACATAATTTCTGTATTATTTGGTTGTGATCTCTTGCATTCGTTCCATATGGTCAATACAAATTGCCGCTCAGTTTCCATTGTCCTAAGACGTCTCTGTTTCTGAAGGTCCACATGGGAACCCTGTTAAGTAAGCCCATGCTCTCCTGAATGTGCTTACTTAACAAAGAAAATCTGATTTGAGTTGTATGATGATGAATACATATTTAATATGATGATTATTGAAGTATTTTTAAAAATCAAATGTTTTAAATACGCATTTATTCCAAAATACAATCCCTTTTTACTAAACTAAGAGCCAATTCAACCGTATAATGAGTTTTGAGAACAGTGGCTTGTGTAAAATATTGTTTCTGCGGTACTCGTCATTGTCATCATTAGCCTGTAGCCGTCCACTGTTAAACGTAGGTCTATCGCATGAGTCTCCATCATTCTCGATCTTTCGCCCTCTTCATCCAGGCTGCTCCTGAGTGTCGCTAACCTAACCTAACCTAAAGATTTGTCTAGTGATCGCAGAATCGAGAGATCCATAGGTCTCCTTAACGAAATAACTTAGGTTAGGTTAGCGAGACATCCAGTGCAGCAGTTATCCCGTGCACAAACAGTGCGCCGCACGTCGTTACCGATGAGTCGTTGAGGGAAATGTTTGGGAACGAAATGCGGCGAAACTGTTCCAGCTATCTAGCGGATGTGGGATGGTGGCCTTACGTTAGATAATATCGCGATGCCATTTTGAAGTAATCCAAATATAATGTATTTAATTGATTAAAATGCATCCATTGTGCGTCGTAATGTGTAATAAAACAATCGGTTTTGGATTATTATGATTGTCGTGTATGTACTTGTATTATATTTCATACGAGGAGGACAATAGTTACTATTTTGATATCACATATCTTGCGGTTACCCACTGGTATGGTTGCAAAATGGCGCAACAAAAACGATCTTCCAAACAAGGTCAGAAATTAATAAAAAATAAATTAAAAACCTCAAGGAACACTTTTTTTCTGTACTATACAATGATTGCGTTGAGTTACTCCTTAAGGACAAATAAAAAAAATCCAGGCCTCAGGAGCGCCGGGCTGATCAACCGATTTCCTGAAATTTTCCGATTTACAAATCACCCAAAAATATGCCTTGGATACTAATCAGTTGCTCAGATTTCTGCTCTGGAGGTTGTCAGGAATCATATATGTTCCCAAGTGGACAGTGGCAGCTGGTAGAACTAAGTGGCGACAATTTATGGTGACAATACAGGTATGTAATACCTGTATGTTCCATGCATACAAGGCGGGGATTATGCTTTTCAAAAATACGAGTGTACTCAATCTACGGTTATCCAAAGACCCATTCAAGTATGATCCTTTCCCAATGCTGCTTAACTTCGACGATCGAACGAGAATCGATGTTTACACGTGGTAAGATTGTTGGTCGCACAACGCTTAAAGAACGTCGTGAAATGTCGTGATTTAAGCGTTCCGCCATAAAATCATTCAACGTCAACTATTACATAAAACGCTTGGATGACAAAATGAGTGTTTTTGGGTGGACAAAGTATAAACGTATGTGGGATCTTTCCACAGCTTCCAGGAACCATACAGAGACACATGGACGCTAAAATCAGATGCATCGCTTGTTGGTACGGAGTTATTTCTGAAAGTCTGGAAGAAAGATGGACGGATTTCAGAGATCAAGTCGCCATAGTCTCAGGTTGAACGATCTGAAAACGAAATCTAAATAAATATTTTCGTGCTAACGTATTTACGAAGGATAAATCAGCACTTTTAAAACATTTAAGTATCTGCAAACCGGTGGAAACAGGATGCCTTCAATCATTTACAAAAAAAAAAGTAAATTTTCTACGACGAATAGATTCAGGTTATAAAAATCATTTGGTTTTATTGTAAAGCGCATAGTATGCTGTGAATCTTGGCATCTAACTAATAGCCAATGCAGCCGTATAATGTTTTTGAGGGCAGATGCTTGCGTATAGTACTGGGATATGATGGTTTGACTCTGAGAAATGCCAAAAAATCTGAGAGAGAGCGCACAAGATAGTCTGGTTCCGCCGCATTTCGTTCCCAGATAATTCGTTCAAAGACTCATGAGTAAAGACGTGGGGCGCACTGGACGTCTGGTACACGGGACATTTGGTGCACGGGGCAACTGGTGCATTGGATGTATCGCTAACCTAATCTAACATAAGTTATTTCATTAACGAGACCTATGGATCTCTGAACTCTACGATCACTGGGCAAATCCTTAGGTTAGATTAGGTTAGCGAGACATTCAGTGCACCAGTTGTCGCGTGCATCAAATGTTCCGTGTTCCAGGCGTCCAGTGCGCCCCACGTCGTTACCGATGAGTCGATGAACGTATTGTCTGGGAACGATAGGTCGTGACATAGTATATTTTCGGTCGAGAGGCAAAGGTGCACCTGGCTCAGACATTTATGAAGGATTTCGCAGGAGCATAAATTACAGCTGATTTTTGTATAATCCCTATATACTCGTATATAGGAACTACGAGTATACATGGAATGTACTCGGTGGAGCTGTAAAAGGAAGAGCTAAGATTGAATGAGACGAGAACATGGCAGCTGACAGCGCTTTGTAGCGGTAGTTCGTGACAGCCATATGCTTCAATTAAGAGACATGGTGATGATGATGATACGTTTTATCATCCTCCTCTCTCTGAAAAGGTTGTTATTCCGTCGCGTGATGGCAGGATTGGGAGCAGATTGATAACACAGACTTTTTCAGAAGCACATTGACATATATCTACGTTAAAACTTGGTTTCCCGATCGATCGTAATATGGCGTTACTTTCGCCGCGACCGATCGGGAATTAACAATGCGGTCTCGCCGACGGACGGTCCCCACTGGCCCCGCGCTATGAGCGGCGGTGTATATAACTAGTCCCAAAAATGGCGGACACATAAATGTATGACAGGATACACGATATCGAGGTTTCAGGACATCATGGTGATGTCAATTCCAGATATGGAACAAAAATGCAATAAAATAGAGAGTGAGCCTAAAGACTTTGAATGCCCGAAAATGCTTGGCCAAAATTGTAAGACATTTTTAAAGATTTTCGTCTCTGTTTAATTATGATTTTTTATCTTTAACATACTGTTATAACATTGTGCAAATAAAGATGAAATGATTAAAAATATGTTTTCTGCATTGTGTTTGCATTATTACACCGTGTTAAGATGAACCATATAGATTACTTGAAACAACTACGTTATCATTTTTTCGCTTGCTTACATTTTGAAATTTTTTTACAGATTCAACGCAGAGCATCCGAATGACTCGTAGAAGAAAATGAGAGGCAACGGCTGGTGAAGAAAATCGTAAAAAAATAAATAAATTCATGATGAACGGTTCGCAGATTTTGACCTTTGACGCGACAAATAACAACCAGAATCTTGCAATGTCTCCTCCAATCAGGAGCAGAATTCCTCAACCAAGACCTCAAAGACTGTCTTCAGTATCTAAAGATCCGAGAGTTTCTGAAGAACGAGAGTGCGTCATGTCTCCAAAGGGGCTAATATCGGCAAATCCGTTGAGGATGAACTCTTTCTGTAAGGATCGTGGCGAGGACAGAGATGGCATGATGTCTCCCAGGGGAATCATGTCTCCGAGAGGGCCAATGTCTCTGTCGAGGGCGGGGTCAAGGGAAGACGTTCAGGGATGGACTCAAGCGAGCAATCATGCAGAGAGGTGGAAGATGAGATTCCAAGAAGCTGACAGGAAATGCAAAAATCTGCTGGCGAAAGGAGAAAAAAGTTAGTATTATTTGCATTTTTTTAAATGTTTTAATATACAGTAAAACCTCAATATAACGGACGAATATTTAACGCTTTTCGGATGGAGCGGACAAAAAATACGGTCATAAGCGGCAGTGGGCCTATATGTACTCTAAAACGTTATTAGAACGAATATATAATATTAATAGGATATACTTGACAATGGCTACCCGATGTGGCAGAAACATGTCGTTCAGTATTAAAGAAAATGTGAAATAATTTCTACATAATCTTTTATTTTTATTTTGATATTATGGAATTTCACTAAGAATTATCGATCAAAAAAAACAAACGATAGGATGATACAATGTTTATACAGCTAGTGATTTAAGGGAACCCTATAAGATGGCAAGACAGCTGGAAGTCGATGTACTCAAATGAAACAAACGGATCGAAGAATTTATTAAAATTAAATTATTTTTAATTCTTTTACACGGGAGCTATACAATATATTTATTGATATCCTTCTCTTCCATTTATGACATCGATTAACTGGATGAAGGACGCAGGATCAGGTTTACAATATAAACACTTGTTTCACATATTATTTGTTTATTGTCACAAACGTCGCCCGCCACAGCGAACGCACAGGACGCGCGCACTGTGACGGGCGCGAGTCAAACTTCAACTGCCAGCCCACGGCGCGATCTCACATCTCCACGGTACCAACTGCCAATATGACAGTCCTACCAACCGGCAATAGGCCAACTGTCATAACAATTATTTTGGCGTATGCAAACACCGCTTAACAATTGATGTAGATGTCACGCAAGCGAACCAAAATAATAGACAAAAGATCGCTTTTTGAGGCTTTACGGCATCGGCCTTAAGGAGCTATATCAAGCTGATATCATTATATATACTATAGTTGTATTGTGCGTTCAAGGAAAAAAAACTAATGTTGAATTACGTCATTGACATCGTCACGCGATAAATGAGGATGAACTAGAATAGATTACGTGTCGCTTTTTTAATCGCTCCCAAGGCCCTTGTGTGTTATTTGTAGAATAAGAAAAATAAATAATAAACATTTCCATTTATAAAAAAAAACGCGTAAAAACAAAATCGCATAACAGAAAGAATGGGTGTTAATATATCATTAGATGACATAAACTTGCATAAATTTAATGAGCAAAATAAGCGTTTAAAAGATAAAAAAACTCGATAAATCGTTCAAAGTTACCCTCGTTTACGGCGTGGCATTTTCTCGATTGGATTTTTGAAAGAGTATTTTATGGCCGCCGGTAAATTTTCATCGAAAGCGGTCTGGTGTAAAACGGTGTTGCCCGTCATAAAAAAATTACGTATCGATATTTCATTTCTTAATTTATATATGTATCTCTCACAGTACATGTTATGTGGGTGTTGTAGATTCAAAACATTTGCTTCTAACAACAAATTTTTATATTTATGCTTCGTCTGTATCAAATATTTCATTTTCAAGGAACACTATTGAATTTGTAGTTAACCCTATTTTAACTGATTACATTGTTTAATAGTTGGGATGTTTAATAATTAATGGATTTTTAAAATATACTGTAATATTTTATTGTAATCGGGTTGAGCCGCTTTAAGGACACAAAATATCCAGGCTTCTGAGCCGAATACCAAAGTTTGTCAATTTTTATCTTGAATATATCTCAATGTGCTTGTAAAAAAGTCTGTGTGTTGTTCATCTGCTCATACGTCCACCTAGTGTCCTAATAACGATCCCGGCGACGTGAAGTCGTTATTTCCTTAAGTGAAGAGGTTGTTAATATTATTATGTTATGATGTTAGTATAATATGTACAGGTATTACACATGGCGACTGATAAACATTTGAATGTATATTTCTATCATGAGAGAAATGTCATAAATATGATATTTGCTGTAGATTTGTATGTACGTATCAATTTGTCGAAGTATTGGTATTAACATCGTCCTCTCCTTTAAAGGTTGTTATCCTGTCGCGCGGTGGCATGATAAGGAGTAGATTAATAACACACAGACTTTTTCTGAAGTGCATTCACATATATTTACGATATACTTTACAAACTTATCGCCCGACCTAGTCACAGCATTCAGGCCAGGCCACAATACAATATGCTCTCGCCGACGGTCGGCACACGACTCCTGCGCTCGTGATGGGCTGTCTCCCAGCGCCGCAAGCGACGGTCTATGTAACTAAAGTCACACCCGTGACCGGACTTTTCCAAAATGCCAATATGGCGACACATCATGTTCGACAAGCGAACAGAAATAAGAGACGAAAGATTGTATATCGAGGTTTTCGATACCAGTCAGCAAGAGCTATATCATGCTGATGTCAGTATAAATCTTCTATCATCTAAGTATTAAAATATTTAAATATATTCTAAAAATAAAAAAAAGGTATTTTTAAGTCAGTTTTTCAGTCAAGTGTTAGTAAAATAGATATTATTTCAATTAAAATTTACCTCAATTTTCTTCAGTCTCTAGAGTTATTTCGGCTCTGAAAGGGTTATTGTAAAAGAAACTCAATAAAAGAAGTTGTATGCGATAAATCATCCCAACGAACTGCTCTGTAAAACGAATGCCCCGCAGTTGGAGCAATGATTAATACGTCTCTCGAAAAGTATGTATCCTACAGCCGGAGTGGAGCAACACTCATAGCAGAAGTATTATATCGATATTACTAGCATTCACTTCATTTTATATAACAAAAAAAGTGTGTACTTTTAATACAAAATTTGTGCATTGAAGGAATAATTCCGAACTAATGCCACTGGACACTATATACGAGTAAGTCGTAGCGAAGTTATGAAAAGTGAAGTTTTATCAAAGCGCTAATGGCCGGCAGGTATAGCTCGATGGTAAAAGCGTTTTAGGTAACGTCGAGTTCAGTCGACGTTACCTTTGAAGAATTAGGCGTGCAGGGAGGGAAATTCGCGTAGAGACGAATCTGCTGGTGATCCAGAGAATCTATAGAAGGGTCGTCAGGTGGAATAAGGGCGTCGAGGAAAGCGACGGCTGTTTCCTTAGCGGTGATTGTTATGACACGTGATTCCACTCAAAAACACAGGTTGTCTACTCTTTTCGGATATACTCTTGTACAAAGCTCCCCAAGGATCCGATACGCTAATAACGGAAACAAAATGCTTCCAGCTGTCTCGTTTTGCCTTAAGAATGGCAGTCTTGAGCTTATAAGAAGCGACGCTGTAAGCTTTCTTTATAACAGTCAACTCAAATGGCTGAAGTCTACTTTTCATTGTATATCTTGTCAACAATCTTTCATCAATATTTTCTGTTCGCTTGTCGTACATGTATGTGTCGCCATATTGGCATCTGAGTGACGTTAGTTTTAAAGATCGCCACTTGCGGCGCTGGGTGTGACCGCCCACGGCGCGCAGCCAGTCAGTCGTGAGCCTACGGCGGCGAGATCGCATTGTTGTTGGCTCGGCCTGAATGCTGTGAGTAGGTCCGAGCCAGAAGTTTGTAAAGTTATCGAAATATATATGTCAATCTGCTTCAGAAAAAGTCTTTGTGTTGTTAAACTGCCACCACGCGACTGAATAACTACCCTTTTAGAGAGGAGGAGGATGTTAATAAATTAATTTTAATATTCACAATGTATAAGGTACTCATTTATAAGTTGGACCTAATTTCATTAAAAAAAATGTGTGAAAATTCAAATAATTGATAGGTATTTGAGAAGCACTTAAGTATTTTTAAGTTGGCGGTCTTGTTGCCTTGCTCGTATGATAATTGTGAGAGCTGCCTTACATACTGTTCATTATGGAACAAACGCCCACATCCACAGTCGACTCCCAAATGAAAGTGTTGATCTGCAGGTTGCGTGAGGACTGACCATAGATAAACCACTCGAGCAGACACAGGGCGGCATTCATTGAATTATTATCTGTGGTAATCTGTCAAATTACGAAAAAAATAACATGATCATGTCTGTTGAATGTGGCATTGTGGAACTTACTGTAAAGCGTGTCTATCATTTTTTTTAAAACGTTAAACAAGCCAGTACAAAATATGCTTCTAAAACAAATATTATAAAAATACATTTGTTAAATTAATATGAATTATTTATAAATTGACTAATGTTGGTCCTGCAACATATATTTATATCGAGGATAAGTATTGTGATGAGGATTTTGTAGATTCAACATGTGTAAATATAGGTTTAAAAATAAATTGCAGTTTCACACTATTTTTTGACGCTGACAAATTGTTTTAAAAAAAAACAACAAAAAAAAAATGTGTGGCTTAGTCTGCGAATTCCTCACAACGATATTAGATTAACCCTTTCGTTACGGCTCGGTAGAATACAAATTATACTGTCAATACGACGGCAATTTTTCAAACCATTTTTTTTGCTTAAAACTAGAATTCGAAGCATAAATGTACTTATCTGACCTATTTTCATACATCACATTTGTTCTTCTATCCTTTAGCTATCAGATGATACATAAAAATTATTTGATGATGTATTGGGGAAAAAAAATTAAAAAGCATTCATCACAATCAGCCTCGTTAACTGTGCGTGATTTTTAAATTTTTTTTTTATATCTTTCAGAAAGATTACAAATTTTATTTAAATACGATCCTGAAATAAGATATAAAACAAACAATTAATAAATATAGGTATTTATGGATTATTATTCAGGCAATATGGTTAATCAGTCACGAAACTCTGGCTAAACAGAAGAACAAACAAACCGATTCCAACAAAATTTCGACGATGTGTTTAATGTAGTTCAACAGGAAAGTAATATTGATAAACTAGCCGGTGAAGCTTGGGAAGGAATTTTGAAAATTTGTGGTTTTCATTCGTATTTGTATTGAATTATTATTTCAATTGCGTATTGTGTGGTTTTTGCAATTCTGAATGTAATTTTTTTTGAATTTCAATGTCGATTGGTCTCTGCAATACTATTTGTTTATTTTGTGCGAACCTGCGTGGGATTCGAACCCGGTCAGACAGTCTGTCGATTTATCTGCCGCGTGGGCGACCACTAACGACATGGATGGTCATTTCGCTTTCAATACTTTATTTTTATTTTTTTATAAATACATTAAATAAGTATATATGTATCTAATTTTCACATAAAGTAGTTTTGTGTGTATTAAATTTGATGTTCTCTAGCGACTAAACCGTTTACTAAAACTAACAAAAGTTATCACGTATACTCGAGAAAAGTTACCATCATCCCTGAATATTTAATTGAATAATAAATGTGTTTGATAGCATTCGAGCTTACATACAAGTTAAAATACTTACTGATAGTAGTTACAACACCTACATGAGGGTATATGGATACTAATCGTGGCTGTATCCAACTAACTTCATACAGGGTATGATATCTTCAGAAATATTATCATTATGTCGGTATTCTCCTGTATGTGTTTACATAAAAAAAGCAAGAGGGTGAATATGGATGAAGATAAGATACACGCCAGTTATGTTTTACCAGCCCTGCCCTAACGTGTGATGAATTCCGACATTTCTGAATGCGGTGTGGGAGGCTCAAGTTAAACTACAACTGCCTGCTATGGCGAAACAAGATTCACTCTTATTTCAATAAAATAAGTGGCCAAATTGTCACAAGCGAGATTTTTTTTTTTAAATAAACATATACCAACGACAATAGCAGCATTGCGTTCGTTTCACTTTTTTCAGCATTTTTTTAAATGTAAACACATACAGGAGAATACCGACAGATGGTGATAGTGATTCTGAAGTTTCATCTGTGGATTTTATGTAGCTTACGATTCTACATATACTAATTCATGTGGAGTCTTCTTCTTCTTCGTGTCAGCGACGTCAAATTATTTTTTCCCATTATCTGGCAACATCGATAGCTCGTGTGTTGCCCAGCATTAGGTCCTGAGATGTGCAGCTTGTTGGACACATGGAGCAGCATCTTAGGTGTGAGGCGGTCTGCAGGTCTCCACAGTCGCACAATAGTGTCTCTCCCCGCCGAAGCATTCCCCACCGCTCGCGGTTGTCCTTTGTTCTACCAACTCCGGTTCTTAATCTGTTCAGGGATTTCCAGGTCCGATTCAACCCAGAGACAGCAAAAAAAAATTGTGGAGTGGTAATCCGCTAACGTCATATACTACAGCCCGACATTCACGCATAATCATTATTATTAGAGGAATTCAATGTTGACAGGATGTCTACTGTAGTACACGATGTCTACTGTACTACACGATGTTCACGGGACGACTTTCGTCTACCGCCGTCTATGCGCATACGGGAAAGATTTTGTATTATTAAAACTATTTTATAACTCGATATAACCCTTCGGTTTGGCCAAACCTTGGATGGGTTACTTGCCTTTGTTGGGTTATGCTGCATTTTAAGATCGAATGATCTAGAATTCGGGATCGTCGGGCTAATCATCCAGTCATATTAATATTCAATTATTAAAACTATAATAATATAAAATCAGCGTTTATTTTCATAAAGACTTGGATTCCCCGCCCGACCGTTACATGACGTTTCGTCGGCTGGACGGGACTCAACTGACGACCGCCGGGGCATTGTGACATGTAGTGCCGCCAAGATAATCGCGGCCAAAACACAAATTAAAGTTGACAGTTGAACCAACATGAAATGGAGGAACTGTCAAGACAAATAAAATGTCGTATGCAAACTCCGTGTAATTTTATATAAAATTAAAACAAACATTAGATGTGCATGTTAGGCGAGCGAACAAAAATAAGAGACTAAATATCGTTTTTGAGGCTTTTCGGCATCAGCTTAAAAGAGCTAGATCAAGCTGATATCAATATGTAAGTAACTTATGGGTGCCTTTACTGCTTATCCAATCACGATGAAATCTTGTAAATAAGTTAAATGCACATCCGGGAAAGATTTTGTATTATTAAAACTATTTTATAACTCGATATAACTCTATTTTAAGATGAAAAAAATCTAGGAGCAACGCCGGATAGAATCCGCTATATATATATAATCGTGTCGGAAACAACAGGGTCAGATACTGTCTGTCTAGAAGTGGGTGACATCGATGGCGTTACTCCCGGCCATCATCAGGTCTTCCTGGGTGCAGCTACTCGGACACAGCGCACACTCCAGAAGGTGTGACAGGGTCTGCTCCACGCCGCAGTCACATTCAGTCGGTCTGTTGTAAAACTGCCAGGCTTTCATTTGAGTCCTCGTCTTGCATACTCCGGTCCGAAGTCTGTTAAGGGACCTCCATATATTCCACCCCTGGTCGTGGCCAGGGGCTAGGTCCTCTTTCGGGGCAATCCAAGTATTCCTTTCAGTTGCGCTTCTCCACATGTTCAGCCGCAGGGTAGCCTCAGGTATCACCAGTTCCGTTGTCGACTATAGAAAAATATAAAATTTACTTCATTACTGTAATATTTTATTGTATAGTGTGACTGTAAAACTGCCAGGCTTTCGTTTGTGTCCTTACACTCCGGTCCGAAGTCTGTTATGATTATGTTGAATAAAATTCATGTAACATATATTAAAGGGTTTTTTATTCTTTAATGCCGCTTTATAGATGCTATCGTTTTGCTTAACTGTAAGTTCTAAGAGTGAATTATAAGTTCTAAGAGTGAATCCACATACGAGTGTATATAGACGTTGCACATAGAACATAGAAAGTAACACTATCTAGCAAGATACTCGTATAAATAGACATTATGTACTTTCTGTGTAATCATAAAGACAATCACCCGTTCACGAGATTTTCAAATCGTATTTCTCTAACCTTAAATTTGTATTCAAATAATTGGAATTGGAAGATTCAAAATAAATTAGTTTTTGTTTCGTCTTTTAATTAATGTATTGCACCACAATCGTCCAATTAGTTTTTTTTTGCAATTTAGAATAAAATGTGTTGTATTGTTTCATTCAAATGTTCGGCGATTGCTTTTGTTTTCGTGTTCTATTTTCAATTTGAATTTTTAATACAATGTTCCATTTTGATTTTTTTTTTCGTTTGATTTTTTCTCAACCGATTTCTCGATACACAAATAAAAAATGCACAATACCATAACTTAGATTTCGTGGGTTTGATTCCCGCAGAGTTCGAAAAAAAAATATTATCGAAATATTTTAAATAAATTTATAAGGTGTGTAATTTTTTATATGTACGTTTACATTCGATTAGATTGAGACTTATTTTTTGCCATTATAACTGCCTGTTATTAAATACATCAATATTAGTTGTTAACTAATGTCATCCCGTGAACTCCACCCATTAACGAGAAGTCTCGTAGTAAGTAAAAATGACTATGCGTGAATGTCAGTCTTTAGTCAATGATGTTGGCGGATCGTCACTTCACATACAGCACTTCTTCTTTATCTAGACCACATCTGGAATATATGGTCACCATAAATTTACGACACTCTGCTCTGTCAGTTGCCACTGTCGCAAGACATCTCTATTATATTTTGTTAGGTATAAACGCCAAATAATTATAATGATCTCGAAAACAGATGTCTGAATAGAGAATACTAGGAGTACGATGCTGTGACTTCGTCGTGACAGATGACTAAGTGAGAGAGCGGAAAAGGCAGTCTTCCATACTACTGTTGGTCAAGAGACGAAGGTGCACCTGTCTGGGACATGTACTACAGATGCCGCAGGAGAGCATTAACTACAGTTGTATAGCTCTTCAAGCCCCCGGGCTCACGGCGTCCTGATAGGCCGTCGGGAACTCTACGCAGAATGTACTTGGAAAAGTTTCGGGAGACATGGCTGACATGGGATGAGGCGAGGACAATGTCGTTTGACAGAGCTTTGTGGCGGCAATTCGTGACGAACGTTTGCTCTAGTTATGGTAGCGTACATGATGATGATGATATGCGTATACTGTTTTTACGGTATTTACTGAGATTTGACCCTTATGAGATGGTTCATGGCTTCCACGCGTTAGTCATGCTGATGCTCGACTATTAATAGCTCCAGACACCAGTCAGCTGTTGAAAGCTTGGTGATACACACAGGAGATGAGCATCGATGAGCGACGCGATGGAAACCCATTGAGGCGTTAACCCCCTTTCACTACGAAAAGCTTTGCTTCGTGAAAAATGCATATTATCCCTTTAATACTCAAGGTAAAATAGAGCACTCAAATTAGAATTCCAAATTGAAATGAAAAGTAATAAGTCATAAATTTGCGTTCAAGTTTTGTACAGCAATACGTCTAACTCTCTTAACACTTTTCGCATCGGTTGTCGGCATATGCCGTCATAAGATTCCCCGACCGTTGACATCGGTTGACATGATATATCGTTTTGCAACTTTCTTAGAATAGTTTTTTATGCATCATCTGATAGCTAAAGGATAGAAGAAACAATGTGATATATGAAAATAGACCAGATAAGTACATTTATGCTTTAAGTACTAGTTTTATAATTGACAGTATAATTTTTATTTAAACCGAGCCGTGATGAAAGGGTTAATACCCTAGATCAGTGGTCCGCAAACTTTTTGTGTTCAAGGTACAAAAAAAAAAGTGTTTTTCTTTGTTTGAAAAGTTCGTAGTGAGATGGTTGCATGGTGGGGTAGTTGTGAGTTGAAGTAATTATGATATGTGGTAATTATAAAATCGAGAAACAAACTTGTTGTGATAATTTATCAATATGCAAATAATAACTATTTATAACACATATATTCTTAATTTTTATTCGGTATTTGTGTGGAAAATTTATGGTGATAAAAAGGCGGCATATTTTGGTGTTATTACTAAAAAATAGGATAACTGTAGGATGGTGTGGTTGCAAGATTAAGTAGTTGTAAAATGGGGTGGTTGTAAGATGAGGTAATTTCAAAGTGATGTAGTTGCGAGATGGGATAGTTAGATGAAGTAGTCGCAAATTGGAGTAGTTGTAAGATAAGGTAATTCCAAGATGAGGTAGTTATAAGATGATGTAGTTCCAAAGTGGGGTAATTGTGAGATGAGGTAGTTGCAAAGTGGGGTTAGTTGTAAGATGAGTTTTTCCAAAGTGGGGTAGTTTGAAAATGTAGTTTTAGCAAAGAGGCACTGCAACTTCGGACTAAAAACTTATAATATGAAATTACGAAACTAAACCAAAAAAAATATATGATTCGATACTTAATATTTTTTTATGTGTGGTCAAAATGGCGATCATTTGGCAATTGATCAGTTTCTTTATACAAACGTCTTTGAAATGGATCAATGATGTTAATATAATGTTGTTTTTTGCAGCACTTCGGGAGCACAACGAGCTGGAGCGAAGGTATCGTCTGCTCCAGGAGAGAAACGATCTGATAGAGCACCAGCTGGTCGAGAAGGAAGGGAAACTGAACAAGCTGAGGGCAGTCTCTGAGCAAGTCTACCGGGAGTATGATCAGCTCAAAAACACCTACGATGTGGAGACACAGGCCATGCACAAGTAAGACTTCTTCATTGATTGTAGATCTGTTGTGTTAGTTCAATTTAAGAGCCACTACATGTGAATGTAAGTCATCTTAATCTATTCTACATGTTTTCTCTTTTGTTATTCTGAACGAAAAGTCTACAGAGAATACGATCCACTAAATACACATATGACGATGAGTCAATTACACAAATGAGTCAAACATTGTAAGTTAGTTATCTACTATTGCTGTACTACTCATGGAGCATCAACTGGTGAAGAAGCATCGCGTACCTAACGATAATCAGTACAGCTTATGGGAGACCTGCATTTCTTTGTTGAGTTACTAATTCAAGGTTTCGGCAGTAAGTTAAATCAATTGGCAGTATCTACTGTGTCAGTATGAATGTTTCAGTTATAAAATTAAAATGACAGTGATGTATTCAATATTGGTATAAATTAATGTAAAATTAAATAAGACATACAGCCATGCACAATACTAATAACACACCCGTGACCTGACTTGTCAAAAAAACCAATATGGCGACATAAACATGTTCGACGTGCGAACAAAAAGAGACGAAAGATCGCATATCGAGGTTTTCGGCAATAGCTTGTAAGGGCTATATGATGCTGATATCATTATGAATGACACATAAAAAATGGATTGATGTTTCTTTCAGGGCTATGCAGAGTGCTGGTCAGTGGTACCAACAGAACAGAAGACTGAAGAGAAGATCTGCTGCCCTGCTGCAGAGACTACCGCCTCAAGCTCTACAGGACCTAGACAACCAGGATGCTACTGATGCAGGTAATAAAAATTGATCCTTCTTAGTCTCTTTGCTCATGAGTGAGAGACGCTAGGTTTTAAATTCATATACTTATCTGGGACAACTAATCCAACTAGAACGAAATATATTACTACATATATGACAATCATACAACTGGGATGGGCAGCATTTGGAAAACTACATTTTTATAACAAAAATTTCACAATATCTTAAAACCAACGTGTTTAACCAATGCATCTTCCTAGTATTAATTTATGGTGCAGAGATGTGAAATCTAACAGCAGGTTTTAAAGATAGAATTAAAGTTATCTAACGTGCCATGGAGAGATCTCGGATAATTGGAGTGTTTTAAAAGATAGAATCTGAAACGAGGATATCCAAAGAAGAATTCAAGTAGTGAATGCTAGCCAACGAATATGCACACTGATGTGGCAATGGGTAGGACATATCTGTCGAAGAGACGACGGTCGATGAGAAAGAAAATAGTGGCGACCAAGAACTGGCAAACGGAGCGTTGGTCGACGCCTTGCAAGATTAATTGACGATATCAAAAGAATAGCGAGAGTAGCTTAAATGTGGAAGGCAGAGGATAAATATGGATTGAGACTCATGCAGGAGGCCTACGTTTTACAATGGACAGACAAACTGATTTTGATGAACAATGGGCTTGCATTTTTCAAGCATTTCATATATTTTTGATTTATTTGCATTTTTTAAAAATAAATTGTAAAAATTCAATGTAACATAAGTGTACAATAATTAGGTATAATTAACATGTACCTAATAAATAATATGTTGATTTCACGGGTCGAAGGACAACAGATGGAAGTTTACAGTTAATTTGGTGTAAATGGGTTGACCTCAGTATTGCTGAGTCATACTAACTTGACATTGTTTCCATGTAATGTAAATTTACTGTCATAATTTCTGTTGTTTTCGTTTTTATCTTAGGTTAAGAATGCATCATATTTTTTACAATTTTGATAACCTCCAATATATATTTCTTGAATAATTGCCGGCGGGTATAGCTAAGTGGTTAAAGCGTTCGCTTGCCAAGCCGAAAGTCGTGGGTTCAATCCCCGATGGAGATTAAAAAAAAAGGTTTATAATCAATTTCTGAACTCTAAAATACCCCGGTTAGTGTGAATTAGATCCCTTACAATTAAAATACCAATCATAGTAAACAAAAGTCGTTCTGTGAAGACCACCCATTCATAGTGAATTTATGTATTGGTTTTTATGATAAATTAATTTTTTATACATGTATATACACCTATATACCTGTATATATATATATTTTTAACACTTTTAATTAATTAACCATCAATTAAAACAAAACATAAATATATTTTAATACAACTCTATGGCATTGCCTATATATCGGCACGCCGCACTCTAGTGACATAAAATATCATGCCGATATATAGGCATGTTGACTATATACTCTAACTAGTAAATTTTAAATTATTTGTTAGTTTGATTAAATGGTATTGAATTTTCTTTAATCAAAATTATAATCAGCTGATTAATTGAAAATCAGTTTATAATTAATAAAAATATTTTTTATCTTTTTCTTCACTTGTGTTAGTGAAAAGATAAGCATCTTAGCGCCTCCGTGATAATTTTTATGTAATAAAATTAATATCTGAATTAAATTTAAATTATGGTTACAATATTTACAACGACTTATCGGGAACGAAGTAAGGCGCACTGGACATCTGGTGCACAAGACATTTGGTGCATTGGACAACTGGTGCACTGGATGTCTTGCAAACCTAACCTAAGTATTTATTCGGTGATCGAAGAGTCCAGCCTGCCATATGTCTCGTTAACGAAATAACTTATGTTAGATCACGTAAGGTTAGTGAGACATCCAGTGCACCAGTTGTCCCATGCATCAGACGTCCAGTGCGTCCCGCGTCGTTACCGATGAGTCCCCAAACGAATTGTCTGGGAACGAAATGCGGCGGAATCCAATTATGCAGTTTCACTAAGAATTGCCAGTAAACTATTAAAAAAAAATGTAAAAATAATGTCTTGAAGAAATTACATTTCTGTCAAATCTGATAAGCAGCTGCGGTTTAACTTGTTCTTATCACTTTATTATTCATGGCTTGTGGGACCCCAGAATATGTCATTAAGGATGAGTCATTGAAACTTTATGGGTTATGTGTTCCGGCCATTAATTTATAATGAATCAACATTAATCAATAAACCAGTATTGATTTAGCACACTTTATATTAAATTATAGAGTAATTAGGTGCTAATTAATGTCGTTGTAATAAGCTCACAGGTAAAACTGAGAGATTAAAGTGAATGACTGTCATGCTAAAGGTTTCGGGCCTCCACACGAAGCTTAAGTTTTTTTTTTATGTAAATACATATATGAGAATACCGACAGATGGTGATAGTGATGCTGGAGTCTCAACTGTGGATTCTATGACGCTTACCATGTTTCCATTTGTCCATTTAAAAGCTCCAAAATTGTTAAGAAATATCCAAATACTCCCAGTTATGGTAAAGTTAATCGCTAACCTGTGTTGTAAGTATTATATTGTAAATATAAATCTCATTCACTGTGTATGACGTATATAGCTGTCATGATCTTTTCATGGATTCTTAGCCTAATTTTAAAGCTTTATTCTTTTGTTGTAATGTTTAAAATTAGCTCATATTGTTGATGGATATAAAATATATTGGAATCTTATTAAAACGTACCCATATTAACCTTCTAAAATGCTGATTTCACATATTTAAGCCTCTACTGAAGGTTCTACTATAGTTTGTTCAACGTAGGAAAAACCCTGTGACACATTTATTACCCTGTGCTGAATATCGTCCGATATAACATTGTAAAAACGTTCACTACCTATATTAATTTGATCAACATTAACAAAAGCCTCTCTTATAAATAATATGTCATTTATATTTTCAATGTTTTGAGCATTCACTTTGAGATCCATAATAAATTATAAATATTTATTTATTTATTTACCTTGTTTTCACATGGATCACGTAACAAAAGTTCTCTATTAGGAGACTGCAGTTTCGACTAACTCGTAGTCTTTGTCAATCCTTCTCTAGTTAAGAGATAACTGAGCTGCGTTGTACTTTATAAGTGGTGTAACACCTTTTTTGTAGGGGAGGGTGGGGGTGTGTCTATCAGGAAGGAGGAGATAGGTAGTGTTGCAAGGATGAAGGAAGAGATAAATACATAAAGTGGTTTAGGTATAAATTTATTTTTATTTTCTATTTTTTTTTATTTTTTTTTTTTTTTTATTATTATTAATATTATTCTTATATGTCGTATATATAATTTTTAAACTTATTTATTTAACGGAAACAATTTTAAAATTGGTGAATTACTTAAGGTATTTAGTTGGTTATTAATTATATCTTCTTTCTTATTAATGGCTTTATAAATTTCTAAGTATTCTAAATTATTTAATTTAACGGTTTTATTTTCTACATGTAATATGTTTAATACTTTTCTAAGTTGTACGAATGATTATTTTCTATAAGGTGGTTTGCGAATTCAGAAAAATTAGTGCTTTTTAGGCACCTTAAATGTTCTTTAATTCTAATGTTAAAATTTCTTGACGTTCTGCCAATATAAAAAGATTCACAATCTTGGCAATTTAATTTATATATTCAGAATTATTACGTTTATCATTAGTATCTTTATTATTTATAAGGTGGTATCCTAGTTTATTATCTGTATAAAACGCTGGCTTTATCTCATTTGGGAGTGATTTAATTATTTTATGGGTAAAGTTATTAACGTGTAGAATTCGTCTCCACATTCTATCGTCTTTAATATTTTCTTTAGGATACAAGTATTTATATGTTATTTATATATTACAAGTATTTATATGTTAAATACTTGTATCCTAAAGAAAATATTAAAGACGATAGAATGTGAGACGAATTCTACACGTTAATAACTTTACCCATAAAATAATTAAATCACTCCCAAATGAGATAAAGCCAGCGTTTTATACAGATAATAATCTATAAATAATAAAGATACTAATGATAAACGTAATAATTCTGGAATATATAAATTAAATTGCCAAGATTGTGAATCTTTTATATTGGCAGAACGTCACCTAAAAAGCACTAATTTTTCTGAATTCGCAAACCACCTTATAGAAAATAATCATTCGTACAACTTAGAAAAAGTATTAAACATATTACATGTAGAAAATAAAACCGTTAAATTAAATAATTTAGAATACTTAGAAATTTATAAAGCCATTAATAAGAAAGAAGATATAATTAATAACCAACTAAATACCTTAAGTAATTCACCAATTTTAAAATTGTTTCCGTTAAATAAATAAATAAGTTTAAAAATTATATATACGACATATAAGAATAATATTAATAATAATTAAAAAAAAAAAAAAAAAAAAAAAATAGAAAATAAAAATAAATTTATACCTAAACCACTTTTATGTATTTATCTCTTCCTTCATCCCGCAACACTACCATCTCCTCCTTCCTGATAGACACACCCCCACCCCCTCCCCTACAAAAGGTGTTACACCACTTATAAAGTACAACGCAGCTCAGTTATCTCTTAACTAGAGAAGGATTGACAAAGACTATGAGTTAGTCGAAACTGCAGTCTCCTAATAGAGAACTTTTGTTACGTGATCCATGTGAAAACAAGGTAAATAAATAAATAAATATTTATAATATGTCATTTAGGTAAATATAGGGTAACTTTTTTTTTTTGAAAATGGGGCGTAAAACATCGAGTGTAGCTTCGGCTGTGTGGCACGTAGCGCCGTCCTGTTGAAACCAAATGTTGCCAATATCTTCCTCTTCAATTTTAGTGAACAAAAATGGCCCGATAACGATCGCCATTGACTGTAACGGCCACTCCTTGCTCATTTTCAAAGAAAAATGGCCTGATTTTCAAAGTAATGTCGCAATATTTCCCAGCGTTGTTTCAAGCGTATACACAACCATATTCGTTCAGCGGAAGGATAAAACTAATTATCTGTGAAATCAGACATGAGCTAAGTGTTACCATTCACGAAATAAGCACTAGAAAACGTCAGTTGGTGGACCCGTTATATCACAATAAAAAAGAAAATAATAAAAAATAAATATATATTGTAACAAATTAGCAAAAATACGGCAGTTTGTAAAAAAAATAAAATCTGATGCATGTGTAGAAGGTCATCTCATATTGCTGCGAAAACTTATATCAATTATAATATTTTTTTTAAATTATTTTTATTTTTTAACCATATTAAGCTTAAATAATTATAATAGGGGATCCATTGGTATTTCGATAAAGTGATTTGTCGTAAATAAATGTATCAGAAAGTAAATTTGACACACTAAAAATAATAGCAAAGTCTCAAATCACTGTGAAATAAAGTCTGTAAAAGACGCAGCACAGACTCCAAACAAAAACGCTTTACAGTGAATAACTGCATCGGTGACTTTCTTAATTCATGATTGTTTACTGTATTATTTTCATTGCAGCTTCTGAATCCAGCGGAGGTGAGGAGTTGGAAGGCCTCCGTGAGACTGTGGCCGAGCTGAGCAGAGAAGTTGCCAAGCTGCAGACGGAGATCAGTTCTGTGAAACTGCAAGAGTTTGAAGCAACGGAACTTAACGTTAACCTATCACAAGTAAGTGAAGTTGGTCTTATTATATTATACGCATGGCGACCTGCTCCTGCATCCTTCCTCCACGCGTCCCGATGAGATGACGAACCCGCGACTCGTTGTCGCCTTTAAAAGATGTGGGATGTCAGTGTATAATAATTAAATATACACTAAATCGCTTGATATTTTTTTTTTGCAGTTTTGAAACTTTAAAAAGTATGTATTTAGAATTAAAAAGATATAGGGTGATTAGGAATGTCTTATAAATTTGACTGAAATTATAAAAACTATGTAAAAAATCACACCATTATACAATTTTTCACGCATTTACCACCTCTGTTAGCACCTCAATGTTTTTATAAAAGAAACATAGATCTTTACAAATATTTATATCCTCTTCTCTGAATTGGATATCCAACCTATGCGGTAACAGGATGCAGAAGCAGATTCCCAATACAAAGAACTTGTTTTCAAAGTACAATTCACGTTTATTTTAATGACTTGATTTCTTTGCCCGACCGGTATGGCCGGGCGCCAGTTGATTGACGACTCCGGAACACTGACATCTAGCGCCCCAAGGCAGTCGCGGCAAAAAAGTAAATTAAAGATGACAGTTGCACCAACATGAAATGGAGCAACTGTCATAACAAGTAAAATGGCGTATGCAAACGCCTGCGTAATATTCTATAATTAAAACTAACATTATTAGATGTGCATGTCAGGCGAGCGAACAAAAATAAGAGAGAAAAGATCGTTTTTCGAGGCTTTACGGCATCAGCTTAAAAGAGCTAAATCAAGCTGATATCAATATCATTTCCACTTATGATGCTATTAAATTTCGCTTAAAAATTGATATATTTTGTGTTTCTGTTTGATTCTTGTTATGTTTAGATGCAAAACGACAACGCTTAAACAATCTTTGGTCTGATGTGGTTTTCAGGAGTTAGAGCAGGAAAAAGAGATCCGTTTGGAAGCAGAAGTGCGTCTCCGGAATGCTCTGGAAGAGACGGAGAGAAACAAGCGGCTCGCGAGACACCTGGCTGCTGAAGTAGCGGCTTTCAGAGAGCAACTGGATGTCTGCAAGAATCAAGCCACCAAGTAAGTCATGTCTTTTGCACAATATTTTCATAAAAGATTTTGTATAAACAGTTGTACCTTGAGATACGAGTGCCCTAAAATACGAAATATTTGAAATAAGTCCCATTGAGCAAGTAAAGTTTTGTTTTGAATACGAGTAACATCTGAGATGGGTATTGCTTAGTGAGTAGTTAAAGCGTTTGTTTTCCAAATAAAGGTCGCGGGTTCAATTTATGAGCTCTAAAAATACCCCCGGTCGGTTTAAATTTGATCCCTCACATGTGAAATGCCAGTCATAGCGTATTAATCAAAATTGGTGGAAGACAAAAGTTGTCCCGTGATCACCACTTATTCATAGTGAATTCCTGTAATAATTGGATGATGCATGAAAACAAATAAGATCTCTTCACCACTATCCTGTATGTGTTAACATCCTCCTCTCTTTCAAAAGGTTGTTATTCAGTCGCGTGAGGGCATGATGAGGAGCAGGTCAGCAAAACAAAGACTTTTTCAGAAGCACATTGACATATATTTACGATAAACTTTACAAACTTATGGCTCAACCTAGTCACAGAATTCAGGCCGAGCCAAAATACAATATGCTCTCGCCGACTGGTGGCACACGACTGGCGCGCGCTCGTGATGGGCCGTCGCACCGCGCCCTAAGTGGCGATCTACGTGACTAGTCCCAAAATGCCAATATGGCGACACATGCATGTCGACAGTGAACAGAATTAAGAGACGAAAGATTGTATATCGAGGTTTTCAGTACCAGTCAGCAAGGGCTATAACATGCTGATGTCAGTATTTACATAAAATATAAATAAATGTGTAAATGATTTTGCATAAACCTGTCAATCCGGCGGTTTTTACAACCATGGGAGTGAAGAATCAAATTCATGTGATCAAATAACCATTCTTGCTCGTTTTCTAGTTCTATGTTTTTTGATATTAAGATCAATACACCACAAGACAGACCTTTAAGATATTACTTGTTACAAAATTTTCGTTGTTTCTTTTCAGCATGAAGTGTGAGGTGGAATCAGCGCGCAAGGAACGTGACGTTCTAGCGCACAGGAGCTCGGTGTACATTGAGAACTATCCAGACTTTTCCAACATTACGACTCCGGCGCAGGATGATATGTTGGCAGGACAACAGGCCTTGCTGCAGGAGTTGGAGAACCTCCGCGCAGAAATGGAGCAGGAAAGACTTAAACATGCCAAAGAAATGGATGAAATACAGGTCAGTAATCTTGGATTACCCATAACATAAATTAATAAATAGACCTTCTTGGCAGTAGTTCGTGAATGCCATGCTCCAGTTAGGAGAGCGGATATGATGATGATGATGATTAGTAAGCACTGAGTTAGATGGAAATCCAATGAGATATCTTTTTTTACACCTTAAAATGAAGAAAAATTATTAATTAATTTCTAAGCAATTTTTTCGTTTTTTTAATAGATAATTTATAAGATTTCCAAATCCTGCTAATCACATCAATGTAGTTTGATGCGAAGAGGTAGATTGACCAAAGCCATGACTTTGGAATTACTCATAACTGACTTTGAACTTTTTCTAATTAAGTTCTGAAAACTTTGGTATGCGTTAATTCAAATGCCGTGAGGCTGCGCTATAGCCAGGAGAGCAATCTAAAAGCAGGTACGACTCAACCTTGACCCGCTCCATGTGCAGTATACCTCAGACTGCGGTCTACGTAGAGAGTGGGACATTGTTCGACCGCTATGACCTATTGATTGGCGCTACGTCAACTGTCTGGTCACCCCCGGTGATAAAGAGAACCACACATATATAATAAAGGGATAACATAGGATAATAAAGAATATAATTTTGTACATAAACATACATACAAAAAAGCATATAAAAAATAAGAAGATGACAAGTGTCGAAGATCATAGAGATCTAGAAGAACAATACCATTGACCAAAGAGGAAAGTTTAATTTATTTTTTAGTATTAAATATAATTTTTAATTTTCAGGAGAAGCTAATCGACAGGGAGACAGATAACGAGATCTTCATTCTGGAAGAGAAGTTCAAGCTGGCAGAGGAGGATGCCAAGAAGGCGAGTGAGAGAGCAGAGAGGGCAGAGCGCCGCCTGGAGGAACTGAGCCTCGGGGGGAGACAGTCTGTTATGAGTCGAGTCTCTGTCTACGAGAACGGGCAGAAGAATGAACCGAGACCAGAAACCGTATCTTTAAATGGTAACTATATTATATTGTTCAAAGAGAGTTTAAAATAAAACAGAAATACAAGAATTGAACTCAAAACTATGGCATGTGTTAATGCGATGCTGCGAGTTGAGCCAGGAAGATCGGTTCTAAAGTGGGACCGACTCAAACCTCAATTGATCATTCAACCACATGTGAATATTAAAAATATGTTTCATTTTACAGTTTCTCCGGATTCAAGTGTATCCAGCAGTCGCCTGTCTCCGGAGAGTTCCATGCCACTAATCGCTGCCCCTCCGCCGCCCCCTCCACCTCCTGTACCTCCACCACCACCCCCTCCACCGGTGCCCCCGCGGAGGTCATCGACCTGTGACACTGGCAAGACTGGCAGCAGCGCCATTGCGGACATGGCAACACTGCTGGGACTGAGACAGGCCTCAGACGTTAAGAGAAAACCTTCAGGAGGTAATACATCAAAATTGTGTGCTATAAAATACTTTTATATTTTCATTTAACCCTTTCGTTACTAAGAATTTTCTTAGCGATCTAAAACGAAAAAACTAAGTGATTTTAGAGCATTTTTTAGTACTTTAAATTTTTTACATATTTGTCTCTTTTTTACGCTAGATTGTAACAATAAAAATAATGTTCATTCCAAACAGTTCATACTTTAGATAAGGCAAATAAAAATTTAATTAATAATAATTATATTTTCCAATAAAAAATATAAACATCAAAAAATAAAATATCCAAACTCTAATTTTGATTGTATTTGATATATGATGTAAATAATAAATCTTTATTACTGTCAACTTGTGTAAAGATGAGCCGAGAATATTCGACTTTCGTCTTTTTTTCCACGAGAATCGACAAGTCTTAGTAAGCAAAGGGTTAAAACATTGCTATATAATGTTTTATAATATTTCAGGTGCCATTGATGACATAATCAATCAGATAAAAGGTGGACGCTTCCATCTCAAGTCAACAGAACAGAAGGCAGCTGCAAAGAAGCCGAGAGAAGAGCCGGCGGCTCTAAAGGAGATGCTCAACATCCTCGGGACGCTCAAGCGGAGACCCAAGTCTCACAAGGAACCCAAGGAACCCAAGGAAGTGGAGAATAAGGAAAAACAAGTGATTGCTTGAGTTTTAAGGTTATGTAAATAATAGTATATAATATCGGAATTTCCGGGAGAGATCACGTCATGAACAATGAGGTTCTCAGCATAATCAAGGAAGATAGGCACTTTGTAAGAACCATCTCAGAGAGGCGATCGGTCACATCATGCGCCACGATGGTCTTCTTCACGACATTGTGGAAGGGATGGTTGAGGGTAGAAACTGTAGAGGGCGCCCTAGACGGGAGTATTTGCAGCAGGTGTTCGAGAACATGAGTTGCAGCTCTTATGCTGAGCTGAAGAGGATTGCAGAGGATCGAGAGGAGTGGAGATCGAGATGCAAGATTTTGTTGCTGCAAACCAATCCACCGGATTGATACTACGAAGAAGAAGTAATAAGAGAAGAAGTTATTCAAAAGTTTTTGGATTCTTTAGTGGAGATGAAATAACATAAGGAGGTCAATAAACTGCCATAGAATTAAGAAATGCAATTATATTATACTTGAAGTTTGAGGTTATGTATGTTTTTGGAAATCCAACATTGATTTTAAAATGGCATCCTGTCATAGTTATAGTTTTGTAAATTTTACAGTGCATAAAAAATGGCGTCATATGGATGTTGCAAATTAAAATTGTGTTCAAAATGACGAAAGTTTATGTTTTAAAAATAATACCACTCCTAATAATGGCAAGAAATAATACATAAAGTGTTATATAATAAAAAAACATTTGTAAAAACAATATATTTAATAAGGAAATAAGAAAAACAAAACACTAAAAAAATTCACCTGAAAACCATAGATGGTGTGAACTTGCGAATCTCACGCGTGTCTTGTAAAATAGATTTGGTGTTAGAGACAATTTTGATTAACGCTATACAGTCCGATTACACAACATGTTTGTAATCGCCAGGCCGAACGGTTAAGGCGGGTGACACAACATGTGTGCGATCATTCCGCCAACGCTTAATGGCCGACTACATACAGCTTGTGTTATGTTTTTTTGATGGCCGATCACACAACATATGTGTTGTTTTTACTTTCGACCATGATTCACAGATCTCAAACCTTTTCAGTGAGGGTCGTATTTAATTTTATTTGAATACATGACGATAAAAATTTAAGCGAGCATTTTTAGTAAAAAAATAATAATAATGTGAGATTAGACTTTATCTCGCTTGTTATAATTATTATTTTTAAATTGGGAAAACGTTTATCGTCTTTATCAATCAATATTTCGATTGTATGCATTTAAATTTAAAAAAAAACAAAATAAAAACTTTTTTTTAAATTTAATTTTATATTCCAATGCAATATATTTTTTATTGTTCTTAGTCTCCTTATATACGCTGATGCTTTGTCCGATATTCCCTCAGACGCCGAGGAGATCCAAGACAGCGACGATGATGGGGGATGGATTTTTTTGTAAGCAATTCTTTGAAAAAACAGTCGGCCTCAGGCGGTAGTTTATTCGCGTAACCACGCGGACTGTATAGTGTTAACCTCTTAAATGCCAGTAGGTAGAAGTGTAGCTGTGCACAGCAGGCCGTGAATTTTTAATCAGAATAAATCATTTTTAAATCATATTTTTATAAATTAAAAACATTACACCTTGAAAGGATATTTAAATGACTTACGAAATTTATTCAATGTCTCTGTGTGTTCTATATTTTAAATTAACCAAAAAATGGGACATATGATGACACAGAGGCTCAAACCAGAGCGAGAATACTCGCTCTTTTTCTATAGCCGGCCTGCTGGGCACGGCCAAGAATGCGAGTAATCTCGCTCTTGGCACAGAAGCGGTTAAGGACATTAAGTGATTCGAAGTTATATAAAGTATTTGGGAGGCCTTATGCAGTGCCTAAATAGACAATTGTATGTTGAATTATTTTATTTTTTTGGGAGCATCGGGCTACTCAGATGTACTCAAAGATGATGCTCCCATTGTGGCGCTCTAGTACATCACTAAACTATCTAAGATATTTTTTCTGGATTACATGGTGACTGTACGTTTCTACTATAAATAGGGGTCAGTTGCCACAGTGTAACATAAACCAAAACCACCATTTCGAGGTTTCAACTAAAAAATTGGTTGGCAGAGATCTCTAGTGGTGGTTTTTGGTTGGCCATTTGCTTCAAATCGGTAGTTGAAATGACTGAAATGTTTCAGTTTTGTTTTACTTGTATACATAGAGTTTTTTTTATGTAAACACATACAGGAGAATACCGACAGATGATTATAGTGATTCTGAAGTCTTTTTCATCTGCGGAATTCTATGGTGCATATGGCTAAGCGCTGCATGTGGTGTGTTGATCCACCAACGTCATAGACGACGCCCGAGATTCACGCATCATCCTTATTATTACAGGAATTTACTATGAATAGGTGGTCTTCACGGGACGACTTTCGTCTATTACCAATTTTAATTAATAGGCTATGACTGGCATTTTACAGGTGAGGGATCAAATTCACACCAACCGGAGTATTTTAGAGCTCAGAAATCTATAAAAAAAATTAACCTCTGTCGAGGATCCAACTCACGACCTTTGGCTTGCAAAGCAAACGCTTTGACCATTGAGCTATACCCGCCGGTATATGAGTGATTTACACTGCTGTTAGTTCTGCTAACTTATCGTCGATGGAACCGATGTAACGCCGAGATTCGTCGGCGGTTCGTGGGGCCTTTAGGCATCGAGGACTGAAACGTGTCCCGATGTACCGGGTTCTGGGGATTGGCTGATGTTAGCCTTCGTGCTTGGTGGCGTGTCCGTAAAGTGTTGCCACACTGCCTTAAATTATAGTAGGTATAGCTTATTAATTAGTCGAGGACCATGGCAGCTGACACAGCTTTGTGGTGGCAGTTTGTGATAGCCATATGCTCCGACTAGGGAGCGGATATGGAAGGATGATGATGATGATAGTTAATTGATTAGTTTATTATAAAGGTATTTTCTCACATCGTTAGTTTTAAAAAATATAGTTTTTATTAATTAAAAAGTTACTAATCAGTTTGTAATTAAATTAATATATTATTTAGTTTTTCCAAATCAAGTGCCAGTAAATGTTTGTAAATATAAAGGCCCAATTCAGGCAAGAACTCCACAAATTTGTATGGATGAATGATTTGTTGGAGTCTGTTTGATGAGCATTGGGACCTTCTGTTACTTGTCTTTATTGCTTTGTTTTCCTTAGTACTTTAACCTTAGTACCTATATTTTTGTATATATTCTTTATTTAATTATTAATTCTTGTAACGAATTTAAAAAAATTGTAATGTTATTGAAAGAAGAAAATAAATTGAAATTGAAATAAAAAATGTTAAATTATTATATATCGCAGGCTGAATTGAATAAGTAGATTTTTATATAATTTCTCATTAAATTATTTACATAAATAACATACAAAGTACCTATCTAATGTTATAAGTAGGTATCTTAAAAAATTTTTTTAGGATACCTACTTATAACATTTTTTAGGATTTTATATTAATTGAGGCAAAAAGAAATCAATGTCTATATAAATAAACAATTTTAATCTTGTATAACTTGCATCTAACCATAAGGTTATCAATTGACAACTGAGGTGAATCTGCATAATTATAATTTTAAATTAATTTTGATTTAAAAATAAACAAATTAAAAATATTTAGTTATTGATTAGCAGTTAGTTATAACTATTTCAAATTCAATAATATGCAATAACTACGAGTAATTATTGAAGATTGTCGCCAGGGAGTCCGAAACATGTAATCACTAAAAGTAAATTTGAATCAAAACTAAATATTTTTAATTTGTTAATTTTTAAATTCAAATTAATTTAAAATCATAATTGCATCTAACCATCTATCGCAAATTCATTTAGTTGTTTTATTAAAAAATAAACTACCTTGTAGGTATAGGTACATAATTATAATGGTTGGAAACAAAATAAGCTCGAAAATTCGAATACCACTATTTGAAATTGGAACATTTTGTTTTATCTGAATAATTTGATTCAGTCTGCAATATTTAAGTTGAAATTTTGTTAATAAATAAATCTCTTATATTATGGCTTTCATATTACAATGTACAGTGTTACCTTGACATACGAGTGCCCCAACATAAGAGTTTTTTGAAATACGTGCCGTCGAGCAAGCGATTTTTTGCTTTGAAATAGGAGCAAAATTTGAGATACGAGCAATCGGCTTAGCGATTCGGCTGGTTGCACACAAACCGGGCGTCACGCTTTCCAGAGTGAATCCCCCCGCCACGATCAGAGAATCAGTTATCAGTGTGCTCTCGCTGGCAACGCATCTTCTTGTTCAATTGATTCAATGAGGAAATTTGCTTTGAGATATGAGCAAGGTTATGGAACGAATTAAACTTATATGTCGAGGTACCACTATATTTAAAAATGTCATAAAAAAGTGTGTGTGACGGAAAATACTATTTTATGAAGGTTTTTATCAATTTTGAGGTTATGTTGATGTTATTGAAACAATTGATTTTTTAAATGTAAATTATACATTATGTAAAACGAATGTTAATTTGGACATCTCGCTTGTCTAGTCTATGTGTATGCGTTTTCTTTTTTAAAAATAATTAATTTAAAAAATGTTATCTGCATATTATTTGGTAGTGATAATAAAGTTATATTATGGCTTTTTAAATATTCAATTTAGTATAATATATAGTAGTGATATTTTTACATTAAAGTCTTACTATGATGTTAATTTTGTATAATTAACGAATATAATAAAATTGTTAACCACGCAGTGCCATCTTTAGTTAAAAAAAATGCTGTCTATAAAAAAATATGTATTTTATAGGTACTTTAGTAAAGGTTCTGCCGCATTTCGTCTTCAGACAAAACGTTCAAAGACTCATCGGTAACGACGTGGGGCGCACTGGATGTCTGGTGCATGAGACATTTGGTCTCTGGACAACTGGTGCATTGGATGTCTCACTAACCTACCCTAACCTAACCTAAGTTATTTCGTTAACGAGACTTAGGGATATCTTGACTCTACGATCACTGGACACATCTTTACGTTATGTTAGGTTAGGTTAGCGAGACAGCCAGTGCACCAGTTGTACGATGACCACCCCACGTTGTTACCGTTGAGTCGTTGAATGAATCGTCGATAACGGACGATAGGTCGTGACACCTTTACTAAAATGGTATAAAAGCAAGCATTAAAGTTATTTCTTTAATAACAATTTGATTTTTATATTTACTCATATTAGAATAAATAAATGCTTAGATTATTATGTATTTTCTTAAAAGGGTGTCTATATGAGCGATACGAATTGGACGATTGTTAGACTTTTTAATTATTTGATAAAAGTACTACAACGCAGGTAGTAAAAATGTCTCCCTCTCTTATCATTCCCTGATAGACACACCCCTACCCCCTCTCCTATATAAAATGGGTTTGAACACTGTCATAAAGTACTATCACAGCTCAGTTATCTCTTAACAAGTGATGTATTGAGAAAGACTACGAGTTAGTCGAAACTGCAGTCTCCTAATAGAGAACTTATCTTAAGTGATCCATGTAAAAACAAGGTAAATAAATAAACATTTATAAAGTAAAACTGTAGTTGTTTTTTTTTTGTCACTCTTTGAAAAACGTTAGACCTATACAGATTATTGAATAATTTGTTTATTATAAATTGAACAAAAGTGTCATTTGAATCACTCATATAAGTAGCCATTGATGAATGGATTTTTATGTAGTTTGAAATAAGAATGATATTTTTATTTTTGTACATACTACAATGTATTTTTTTTAAATAAATGTTTTTATACAAAAAATATTTTGTAATTTCAAAATACCCTCATATTTTTATATATTAATGTAAACATACACAGATGAGCTCTATAGCAGAGTGTTTCGGTATTCTAGTGTGATCAATGACAATATGCTCTACCAAATTGGCGGTATCCTGTGTGTGTCTTAAAACTAAGGCGTTTAACCAATGTATCCTCCCTGTATTAACTTATGGCGCAGAGACATGGATTCTGACAGCACGTCTTACCAATAAAATAAAAGTCACCCAGTGTGCTATGGAGAGATCCATGCTCGGAGTGTCGCTAAAAGATAGAATCCGAAATGAGGAAATACGCAGAAGAACTCAAGTAGTGAATGCTACCCAACGAATAGGCACACTCAAGTGGCAATGGGCAGGACATATCTGTCGAAGAGACGACAGTCGATGGGGAAGAAAAGTATTGGAATGGCGCCCAAGAACTAGCAAACAAAGCATTCGCCGACCCCCTACAAGATGGACAGACGATACAAGATGAATAGCGGGAGTGACCTGGATGCGGAAGGCCGAGGATCGAAGAGGATGAAGATTCATGCGGGAGGCCTACGTTTAACAGTAGACGGACACAGGCTGATGGTGTGTGTGGAAAGGATGAATCAGTGCCGATTTAAGGGGGTGGCTCAGTGGGTCAGCTGTCCAGGGCGCCGAATGAACTAAGGGCGCTAAGGGCAGCCTAAGATCCTACAGGGGGTGTTTTTTGAAAATTTCTCCTCCCACCCAAAAAAAACAGGGGCCGACAGATATTTTTTTCGCCCGGTGTGCCGCAAGGTCTAAAGCCAGCACTGGGATGCATAGTGGTTGTGCGTGTAGATATCGAGGATATTGTAAATGTTTATTAACGGTCCCAATTTTTCAAACACATCACTCAAGTTTGTCAACTTTTAACTTGAATATATCTCATGTGCTTCTGAAAAAGTCTTTGTGTTGCTCATCTGCTCCTCATCTGTCCACCACGTGTCCTAATAACGATCCCGGCGACGTGAAGTCATTCTTCCCTCAAATAAAGAGGATGTTACTATATTTTTTATATTGAATTTCAGATATTAGGGTAGCATTTTTTGTAAATTATAAATATTAAAACATTAAGATATATTTTATTCATATTTAATCAATATGCATTTTTTTATTTGTACATATTATTTAACATACAATATATTAATAATTATAGTAGCAATGTTGCTATTATTACATAATTATACATATTATAAAAATATATATGACATACTTAACAACATAAAGAAAAGGGAAAACTTCCATTACATTTTTAAGCTGTTTTAAGAACTAATGATTAACCGCCATTGGTTTTTAACATTGTAGTTTAAAAAAAAAAAATGTTTTTCTTGCGATTTTAAAATGTAGAAACAACTAAAAAATAATAATAATTTTCTTTTAATTCGCATTTAAGACGCATCACAATTCAATTTGTTTATTTTTTACTTAATCCTTTCGCATTTGTTGTCGGCATATGCCCTCATAAGATTCCCCGACCGTTGACATTAGTTGACGTGATATATCGTTTTGATACTTTCTTAGAATAGTTTTTTATGCATCATCTGTTAGCTAAAGGATACAAGAAACAATGTGATATATGAAAATAGACCAGATAAGTACATTTATGATTCAAATACTAGTTTTATAACTGACATTATAATTTGTATTCAAACCGAGTCATGAGGAAAGGGTTAAGTATGGTTTTGTGTGCACTGTACACTTATTATTATTGTATACTAAGGCATTTAATTCTCTTGCACTTTTAAGTATGACTTGAAAAATATGGTTATTTTTGATTTATATTTAAACAAATATAAAAGATAGTTACAATTATTTCGTGAAAATAAATGCATTCCTTTTTTCATTTCTTTTTTAAATTCCCTTACCACGTCACTTTAAAATGAGCCTTGTGTCGAAATATTCTTTTATAATTTGAAGGTTGACGAAGTGTGCAGAATAACCAATGCAATCATTACAAGATAGAGACACTAAATATTAAAACAAGGTAAAAAATATTTATTTTATGTTAAAAATAAATTGTTAAAAATAAAAGTCAGAATTTAATTAGAAACTATAACAAACTGAGACAACAATTATTTTGTTGAGAAAACCATTTTACACAAATTAATATAAGTTCTGATACATCAAGTCTTGATTTTATTGGTAAACAGACTCCACAGCTAAACTTTAGCACTATCTGACAATTTATATACCTGTAGATACATGGAGAAGACTCACACTAGATCATAGGTGCCGCGATGCTCAGTTGTAAGATTCCTAACTAGGAAAAATAGTAATTATCAGCATGTATGGTTTCTAAGTAGACACTTGCTTACCATACCAGAGGTCATGGGTTTGATCTCTGACGAAGATTAAAATAAAAAAATATTTTTAATAAATTTTCAAGCTCTGAATACTTCCAAGTTGATGTGAAATCGATCACACCAGTCATATATTAATGAAAAATTGTGGTAGACGAAAGTCATCTTGTGAATATCGCCAGTTTGTAGTGAATCATCTTCTCTCATCTGAAAATGGATGCTGTGTGAATGTAGAGCTATAGTCTTATGATAATATGTTGGTAGATAAACACTCTATATGTAACGCTTGGACAACTTAAAAATGGCATTTATTTATCACTGTTGGTATTGTGCTGTAAGTGTTAACATAAAAAAAAATTAGGAATCATAAAGTACGTATTCATCTTACTAGCTGGTACAGTAAAATAAAGAAGAATAATACAAGATAGATGTCGCAATGCTCATTCATGAGCTACAAGACTTTGAAGAAAAACAATGAAATATAAAAAATATTCAAAAATAATTTAAAAATAGTTTTTTATTATGAGACGTATTCTTTGACTGTGGCGATTATGTGGTCGAGTTTCTTGGCGTCGATGATGAGGACCTTCCTGTACGGGGCCATGGCGCTGTCTTCTTCCAACCAGTTCCCGGTGAGGCCGGAGTCACTCTCGGTCTTGACGGAGAACTCAAAGCTGTCGATGGCTTCGGGCAGAAGGATCTCCTCTTCGCCGTTGGACCAGATGATGTCTGGTTCTTTGTTTTTACTGTTCTTATTCGCTGCAACACGAGAAAAAAACATTTTAAAATCAGTCGGTTTTGAATAAAGAAGATGTAAATCAAAATTAACCTAAAGCGCCCAGTGGTCCCATACGGGACCGCAAATTTGCATCATTCAATGCCATGGCAGGCCAATGTTTGTAATGTTTCGTCGCCCAATAGTCTTTCATGAACTTACTTTAATACTATTATTACAAATTAATGTAATCCGATTGTGAAATGAACCATAAGAACTTGTCCTGTATGGGACCGTAGAACATTGAACGAAGCAAATCTGCGGTCCCGTATGGGATTACTGGGCGTTTAAAGGATAATAATCAATCAACTCTTCTATAACGTTTTCATAGGATCCGGATAATTAGCACAATACTTCAGGAGAATGGACCATAAAGCCCTAAGACACGGCTCAACTAAAATAACAGCATATAAAGGAGTTGTATGAAAAATCTCTACAAGCACTAAACAAAAAATTTCCATTACAAATAAAAAATATTGTGCCTTATAGAAGGTTGGATCGCACTTCCAAAAAAGAGAATTCCAAAGAAGAGCGTCGGGCTAAAAACGCTGATTATTAAACACACTAATATTTCTCTGATACTACAACGCAGTCTATGCAAGTTCGCAGACTTTTTCCCTGGAGGCAATTTGAGCTTACAGAACTGTGAAACGTCAATTTGATCTCCACATACGGAGCTCAAGATGCAAGATTCTGTTGCTGCGAGCCAATCCACCAGATTGATACTACGAAAAAGAAGAAAGAGGGCTGATATGGTCAAGAAAAAATATATTTATATAAAAGAAAGACTTGTTTGTTACTCCGTTTATAACTCAAAAACTGCAGGACCAATTTTCATGATCTTTGATTCGTTGGATTCGTCTCGATCTATTATTCTCTTATTCATCGTTGTAGTGTATTATTACTAAAATGAATTAATTGTGAGTATTTACCTAAATTATTTGCTATTTATTACATAACCATGTAACGTTTTTCAATGATTTTAAATATTTTATTAAATAACTACAATATAAACTCTGATACTACTTAATAGAAAATATTATATTATGAAATTTTCTTAAGTTTAATCTGTTCACTGCGTATGAACGCTATGAATAATAAACGAACATGCCCTCAGCGCGTATGACACATATAGAGGTTATGGAAGTTTCAAACTTATTTAATTGTATGAAGAATGATTATTGTTAAATCAAACCGAAAATACAAGTAATATATTGTATTTTATTATTGAACAAATTACTTTGGGTGCCAATTAACATATTTGAGTAGTTAAAAAAATATCACAACCTATATTTATAATTGAAAACGCAACAAAATCCCCGAAAAAGCAGCCGCATCTAGGGTATGTTCGCTAAATTTGGTGCCGCGGGCAAAAGGTTAAGAAACTTACATCTCTTGTGTTCTGTTTTGTACATCTTGCAGATCATCACAAAGTAATCGAAGTTGAACGGCATTCCCTTGCTCCGCGCCTTGTCCAGCTCTGTCTTCAGTGACTCCAACAATGGCGTGCAGATCTGCGGCGGGATGTTGACGAGACGCTCGTTGAGCAACAGCGCGTAGTGCGCCCCGAGAGCGCGCCTGACAAGTGCTTACGTTCCTTCACTTGCGTGTTTCTCGACAAGCTCCAAGAGAAGCTCTCTTATCTGCTGGATGCTCTCGCACTCCTGGAAAAGGAGAAGATGCATTCGATATATAAAGATGTTAAAAAGTGTGAGTTGAGCAACTGAGACAATATTTTTAATAATAAGCCCATATATAAGTGTACAGGCTCTACTTTTGCAACATATTTGGTTTCTAAAAATGTGTGCGAAAATACAAAGTTTGAAAGTAAGAGGGGCGTAAAAAATGATTAGAAATTAAGTTTAATTGATGGTAGACGAATGTCGTCCCGTGAAGACCACCCATTCATAGAAAATTTCTGTAATAATAAGTATGATGCGTGAATCTCGGGCTGTAGTTTATGACGTTGGCGGAGCAATCACTTCACATGCAGCGCTTAGCCATATGTAGCATGGTAAGCGTCATAGAATTCCACAGATGAGACTTCAGAATTACTTACACCATCTGTCGGTATTCTCCTGTATGTGTTTAAATAAAAAAACATGCACGGCTTGTGTTGGGTTTGTATGTGAGTTGGGGATTGTAAGTGTTTATTGATCTGATTTTTGACGAGATCCAGTATAAAGTGAGAAAAGCTGATACAGGAAGAGCATTTCAAGTATTATCAGCCTGTGACCATCCACTGTTGAAATGAGGCCTCCCGCATGATTCTTCAACCTTGTCGATCATCTACCTTCCGTATTCAAGGACCCCCGTTAATCTTCAACTGTATGTGAGTGTCAGCAAATGTGAGATAAGTCGGTAGTGGGTGAGTGCAGGTGGAATTAATTATTTGAGTTCATAGGAGCAGCTGCCACAGAAATAGCGATAAAAAATATAAAATAAATCAATCTTACTTTTGTCATCTATTGATCGCAGGTTGTAAGTGTACCCTTAATATATTATGTTGTATAATAAAGAAATACAATCTTACTGCTCTTTCTTTCAATGATACGACTGTTGTGATTCCAAAGACGTCATTGGTGTCATTGTACTCCTCGTCCATTTCATCGTCAGGAATGTCCAGCTCACTTTGCTTCACCACACTTCCCACATAGCTCTGTCCTGTAAACAACATCAGAAATTTTAATTAAATCAGGTTGTTAAACTGTCCTATAGAAAATAGTGAAAAATATTTGTATTTTGTATCCACAGTAAATCTACCTATAGTAACATTTTATTGTAATGATTAAGTCTATTAAATGTTAAAAAAACTTATATAATAAATAACAAATGCTTAGTACAATCAAAATAATAATATTACCCATGAATAGTGGGAACTGAGTACTGTGACAATACTGATACCCATCGACAAAAAATGTTTTGATGTAAATAAATACTCTAAGAAAACCAGAAGTCCTTATGGTTTTATAGAATGTAACATAACTTAACTAACAAAAAAATATAACCTAACCTAATAACATAACTCAAAAAATATATAACCTTACCAATAACCTAACCTAACATAACTTCAACTCAAAAAAATATGGATTAGAATAAAACACAATTTATGAAATTTAACTGATCAAAAGGTTTGAAATTGGTATGAAAATTATCATAAAAAGTATGAAAAACGCAATTTTTAACAGTGAAATAATAACTCTTTTCATGAGAAATGTTACCAAGGTACAATTTGCATAATTTATTATAAAAATATCAATGATTTACAAAATAGCATTTACAATACATTATTTCATCAAAGCATTAAAATATGGTGCAATCATACAAATTTAAATATTGTAACATTCCAACATTCGAATTTCCGGCAGGGAAACAAAAGAGAAGCTATATTCATGAAAATAATAACTTCCCATGATGAAATTATATTTCCATTAAATAATAATTAGAAACAGGACCGAAAAATAATAGAAATCAATTGAAAATATATTTATAATCATTTAAATAATAAGTCAATAATATTTCACAATAAAATTAAATATGGCGGAACAACAAGCGTTTTTTTTTAAGAATGAATACATGCTATGTATTTAGAATAATGTACTTGCCTATGATAATGTTTGCCAATTCAGAGAGGTTGACATGTGCTTTTAAAAACAGCTGCTGTAACAACGCCCTGATGCCATGAAAATCCGAATCCTGCGGACTTCTGCCTTCAAAATCAACCTGAATCTCCTGCAAAAGACCAAACATAAATATTACTCAAAGCGTAATGATAATAAAACAAACAGTATCAGATTTTGAGGTTATGCCTTATAAACATGTATTATTTATTTAATTGCTTACTTCGTTGCCCATGTAGACATCTGGGATGCTTTCTTCATCGGTTCCCTCGCCGTCGCTGCTCTTTTCGTCCCTTTTGGGAGGATTCTCTCCCGTCACACGTTTTTTTAGCGGATTCGACATTATTCGGCGAAGTGACAGCAACCTAACGTGTTATTTGGTTTACGGTGGTAGAATTGAGGACAGTGCTACTTACTAACGGCGTAGTGTTGCACATTGTGAAAATATAACTCACAAATCAAAATCACGTTACCTACATGTAGGTTTATTGTTATTTTATTATTTCATAACTTATAAATATTTTTACATTTTAAACTCTAATTTAGAGTAACACCTTTTAATCTATTCAACATTTACTTTCTTCTCACTGTAATTATAAAAGGCTGGTTTTGAATTTATATTAAAATAACGACAACGAAAAATTTTTAAATAAGAAATTTTATCTTTTGTCTTCAATGATAAGTATTTAACTTCACAAAATTCAACAACTGATAAAAAAATCAAATAAAAATGTTAATTGAAATCAGAGACCTTTGATGCTTAATTTGTTTTTTTAATTTTGCTCACGAAGAAGTACAAATACAACTACATACTTGCATAAATTTTTGGTTGGGAGAATTAGTACTAGAATATACATATTTTTATCATATTAGCTCCATATTTGGAGCATATAGACACCGCAAGTTGCCGTTTTACAGAGGTCGAAATGGGAACAAGCAAACTTCAATGCGAAGAAATTTACGAATTCCTTGTTTTAAGTAAGTTGTTTTAAATTGAGAACAATATGTATATTTTTAATTATTTGTGAAATTAGCCATATTTTCAGGTTTCGTATTTTTTTAAGTATTTATTTTTGTTTTTGATCGTTAATTATTGGTAGAATTCCAAATAAAAATTTAAATGTACTTATTTCACCATTTTTATTAGGTGATGACTTGTTTCGGCTACTTCGGGTAGCCATTGTTCAGTCAATAATTTGTTTTCTTTGTATACCTATAGTATAGATATGAATGCTTTCCTAATAATAATTCGTTATTTGCTATTTGAAGTGCATTTTTTATTACGTTGATTCTGCATTGAAAGGAATAGTTATAAAATCAAAATGCTATAAAATTTTGAACGAGATTTATTAACACACAACAAATCAATGAATATTTCACAAAATATGACTATCAAAGAAGTATTGTTATTTATTTAGTAGGTATAATATGTTTATGATTTAAAAATGTTTTAGATGTGCCTTAAAATTCATAAGACGATACAAATAAAATTACTTATAAATTAGTTTTTTGGTGGTTTTAATATGAAAATATTTCATTACAAGATTAAATAAAATATGAACCATTAATTGAATTTTAATTATTATGTATTTTTACTAGTTTTAGGTATTGATTGATTACTATTAATTATAATTATATGTGCAATAACTTGAGATAACTTCTGTATTTTTTTTTATTCTACTCTTTCATTTTTTGGAAAAATATTTTTGTTTTAATTTAAATTAGCGAAAACTGTACTAGTATTATCAAATACGTGGTAGCTGCTCCTGCCATCTAAAAATGGTAAATCTTACAAATATATATGAATTTATTTTTGCATAATATATATTCACATTAATCGATTGGAATTAGAAAAATATTTCACTGGTTTTAAATGCATATAAAATATAAAAAAAATACCGTAAAAAATAGTGTATTGTTGACATCAAAAAATCCACAAGCAGTAAATGTAGGCTTTCTATTGCTAACGTAAGTTGATATTTTTTCAATCTAAAATAGAAAAAACAACGATTTTTGAATTTCAGATTTCGATAATTTGATAATTGATGAATAATGTACAAATATTTTGTTATTATCATTTTTACTGTTGCTGCACGTTTTTTTCAGTTGGTAACATTGATTTAAATTGTAGTATTTGCAGTAAATTATTTACTTGTAGTATTGATTGTAAATATAAGTTAATAATTTACTTCATTCAATGTACAGCTTCCATGTATAATTGATAAATTGATGCTGAGTTGATTTTTTATTGTAAAACTGAAATGGAGATTGTTTACTTGCTTACTTGTTTGCGTGGATTGCCGGTAGGTATGATAAGTAGATATGATATATATGTATTATAGGTAGGTATTATAGAAAGTTAAATATTTTTGACAGCATTCTAATTAAACAAAAGTATAAATTCGATTCAAAAAATGAATTAAAATGTTTATTTACTTTTGTTGCAATTGAAATAATATTAATATTATTTTATATCAATTGTAGAGAGAAGTTCGAGGTATATAGCAAATTATTATGAATTATATAGATCCAAAATTCTAATACAACTCCATTACAAATATATTACATTCAAGTATCTTATGCAATTATTTCATAATCAAGACAAGTAAAGGAATAAATTTAAAAGGTTCTTTTAAATACCTACGATTTTCAAAATTGATGGGTCGGATTCATGAGTCAACATTTTGTTTATCAAAACAGATGTTCTCTTTGCCTTGAAAAAAAAGAATAAAAACATTTAAGCACCATAATTAACGAATAAATAAACAAGTAATATAAAATAATAAAAAAATTACCCGAACCTCGCTGTTGTTACAGATGATAATGGTCGTCAAAATGTTGGTCAAATGCATGAAGCATTGATGCAACGAGAACAACATGAAATGCAAAATCTCCACAGAATTGTTTCCATTTAAAAACCAAACGAGGATATTCAAAGAATAAAACATGTTGACGACAATTGTTATGAACGTTTCAGTGATGACCACTAAAATTATTGCGGAGAAGCAACTTCCTATGGCGTCGTAACAGTCGCATAACATGTCGTAAAGATTTAACAAAACTTTGAGCTTGTCGACAACAGCAAACGACTTTATTGATGTCAAGTTTTTTGTGAAGAAAATTCGCTGTTTTGTTCTTTGTGTTGTGCTTTTAGTCTTTTGTTGTCTAAATACGTAAATTGTTCATTGATTTCTGTTAGGTTTCTGTTGTTCATGTACGTTGTAGCATTGAAGAGAATAACGGTGGCTGTTAAAGCGTAAGTCGGTACGTTTGATGCTATGCACATTGCCAATGTATGTTTCATTCCCCAAGAAGAAATTTGCTTATAAGTGATTGCGAAATAAACGATATGCGAAGATTGATTGAAGAGCAACACTATTATATTGAACATTTTTATTTTGTGGTATTCTTTTGTGACTCCCAATTGCGTGAACACTTTATCGATGTCGCCTAAAAGCGTTATTATTTTTGTATAATTGCTTTTGTGATAGAAGACTGTCGGAAAATAGCAAATCATCAAAATGCATCCAAGAATCAAACGAATCCACTCGCTTATCTTCAGCAATGTTGATCTTTCGTAAAGTGTTCCAACAATTGTTTCCTCGTAAAACATTACAAGCACGATACTTGAAATGTAAAAAGTCATCATCGCTATTGATATTATAAGCAATGGCAACTTTAGATCTGCCTTTATTTGACCTTTGTCATCATATTTAAGATTATACGGAGTTAATCCGAAGAAATTGCTAATGAAAATCAGCGGCTTAAGAACGTCAAGTACTGAATCAGCAGTTAGCATCTTTTTTAAATATCTCATGACTTTCGACATGTTTATGATATGATATATTTACGACAAATGACATTTGAAAGACGCAAAAATAATGTATATATTAGAAATTATTGCTGCATTTTATTTTCTAAGTATTTAATTGTGTTATCGCTTTAAAAGCTCTCTTGTCATTAAATTCAAATCAATGCACATTAAAGCTCTCACTTGCATTAAAAGTTTTGATAGATCAATCAAAAAAGACAGGCTCAAAATTATTTTATTGATTTTAGTCAATTATAAAAGATAACGTGCATCCAAATGTATTTTTTTTTATTTATTTTTATGTAAACACATACAGGAGAATACCGACAGATGAATAAAGTGATACTGAATTCTCATCTGTGGATTCTATGACACTTACCATGTTACATATGGTTAAACGCTGGTGTTCCGCCAACGTCATATAATACAGCCTGAGATTCACGCATCATCCTTATTATTATAGGAATTTACTATGAATGGGTGGTCTTTGCAGGACGACTTTCGTCTACCACCAGTTTTAATTAATAGGCTTTGACTGGCATTCACTTGTGAGGAATCAAATTTATACCTATTTTAGAGCTCAGAAATCGGTTGAATTTTTTTTAAGACCGTTGGGAATCGAACCCATGACCTTTGGCTTGCAAAGCAAACGCTTTGACCATTAAGCTATACCCGCCGACAATGTGCCACTATTTAGATACACATTTAAAATTTGAAACAATATTTTTGGCATTAATATATTAAACATTGGTAAAAAATTATGTAATATTAATGAATAATTTACTCATAAACCTAACCTAACCAATTATTAATTATCATTCATTAATTATTTTATTTTATATTAAAGATATTTTTCTACTGCCAAATAATTATTTCATACTTATCTCTTTTTTAAATAATTACTGCCTATTAATTAAATTAAATAATGCCAAAAAAATAATTGCCAAATAAAACTATGTATCATCAAATCATAATTCAATTATTAGAGTACGAAAAAAAAGTAATGAATCGATAATTAAATATTTTATTAATACAATTAAGTTAACGTCCATTAAATTATTCATTACAATTTTCAAATCATGTTTTTTTTAACAATACATAAAATTGATTGTAAATGCAACTAAAAAGGTTTCACGTTTAATCTTTAATGGAACGCTTTATTGTTTGAAATATTCGAATTTCAAATATACGCCACGCCCAATGTTGAAGAATCTCACACCAACCTATAAAAATAAAAATAATATTTAAATATGATTGCTGATTACTTTATTTCTTTTAACAATTTTATCATTATTTTAATCGAGCCGTGTTGAATAATTGCTGATTTTAATTTACCATTATTGCATTTTAATAGGTATCATATTACATTATTCACTGTTCCATTGCAAATTGTATAATTGTAATTACATAAGTATTATGTAAAGCTGGCGATGAGTCAGATCGTTGAACTTGAAATACTAATTTATCGCTTCTGCTGATGATGCTACAAAATAATATGCATAAAAATATTATCTATTCGAAATAAATTTGCTTTTTAAAACATTTTCAAATGATTCTTCTTCTAATACATCACGAAATATGTCCATGAACCAAATATATACATTTTTACTTTTATCGGGGAATCATATTGGCTTATAAGTGTACAGAAATAGGGTTGATATTGCAACAATAATATTTGTAGGTCTTGTTTTTTCAATATTCTCACATATTATATTAACAATATATAACAACTTCACGTTGCCGGGATCATTATTAGGACACGCGGTGGACAGATGAGGAGCAGATGAGCAACACACAGACTTTTTCGGAAGCATATATATTTTAGATAAATTTTCGCTCCAGGGCGGAACTTGATTGCTTCAGGCTCCAGACCGATCACACTCGCTACCACTCGCGGTCGGCGCACGACTGGTTATTTGCCACCGGGTGCCCGTGGTTGGTGACGCCCAGCGCCGAAACTCATTCAGTGGGGATCCACAGAACTAATGGCGCACCAATGACAGACTAATGTGCAATACAAATGACACACCCGTGACCGGACTTGTCAAAAAACCATTATGGCGACACATCCATGTCCGATGAGCGAACAAAAGAGACGAAAGATCGCATGTCGAGGTTTTCGACACCAGCCTGCAAGGGCTATATCGAGCTGATATCAATATATTTCATATCTCAAACATCATTATTTCCATATCCCCTTCCTATATGGAGCATATGGACATCACGAGCTGTTGGCAGAAAGTTATGTGAGGTACCTTGTTCATCGCCTCATATAATTTAAGCTTTGCCTCCCGTAGCTCCACCGAGTACATTTTCATGGTTAGATGATTCACATGATCACTAAAAATTGTCGTCACTTTGTTCTGTCAGTTGCCACTGTTCATACCCTGTCCCAAGACATTTCTCCATCTAAAGATCTACCCGAGTACATATATGGACTTAAAGATACGGCTACTACAATATTCTGAGCCATACTTTGGGTGATTTGTTAATCGGAACAGGTAAACCTCCTAAAGCACACGCATTTTTAGTTTGTAAAGGAGATTCATTCAATAGTATTTGTCGATACTTATTTTTTACATAATGGTCCCTTTAATATGGTTATCTTAATCTCTAGTAAATAGCTTCTGAAACGGTGCGGTGGTACCGAAACAGGTAAATTGAATCTTTAACTCAATCGTTTGATACAAAATTTAACTTGTTTTATTCTTGATTATTTTAGGTTGAACCTTCTCTTAGGACTTGTCCATCCTTCGTGAGCATCAAGCTAATTATACTGCTTTATGAAAACTTTAAAAGAGGATTTACTGTATTTAAAGAGATCGATGTTCTTGAGGTCGGGACCATTTCAAATCGCAAGGAGCGATACAACCCAACTAACGACAAGCACTAAGAAATGCGTCTAAGTCTTAGTCTGCGACGAATGTTGCTTAATTTCAGTGATCTAACGAGAACCCACACTAAAATGCGCTATTATCGTTGGTTAAATTCAATATTCATAGCATGACGTAAGCACTTAATCCGAAACGTCAGAAGTAGCGCGAAAAATATTGCAACTCTGGGAATGTTTCATTTCTTAAAATAAAAAAACGCGTATATGTTTATATTACGCAATAATTGCTCAGGGAAAAAAGTGTTATAATTTATTGTGAAAATATAGAATTTCGTGATGTTTTTTTTTCATGTATAAACTATGCTAAGATGTTGTCCATACAATATTTAATTCATAAAAAAACACGTAGGTTCTTGACTTGCTTGCAGAGGTCGTTGACAGTAATCTTCAGAAGCTCTGAGAATGCTCGAGTCATTATACACATCTCTTTCGCACTAACTAGAGTTGAAGATCTTTGGTTGAGGAGCGCAGTGGTAAGCGACTGGCATTAATTCGTTCCTTGGTTCGAAACCGACACTACTATTGAAAATATTCTTTATTAGCTTACGGCTGACAAACAGCAAATTTTAAGCGTGTTCTCGTTCGATCGGCAATATTAAACGCGCACAAAAACTTGTATGTTAAATAGTACAAATTCATATTTTGTTTTAACGTACGTTTGTGAACGTTGGAGCTGATGAAGCTTTCATAGGTCACGAAACTGCAGACTTTCAGCTAGTGAACAGTGTTCAGAGTGATCTATGTTATAATACAAGATATGAAAATCTTATATATTTAATTTTAAAATGGATGTCAAAGTGAATGCTAAACATGTAAATACAACTCGTATGGGTTACCGCCTGTTGCTTACCGCGTCTCGATGGATGAGTTGAGTTGCTCCTTAGGATAAAGTGGTCCAGTCATCGATAGCATCAGGCAGAACATTCGTTCAAATATACTATTTGCCATTTAGCCCAAAGAGGTTGTTCAACCTAACTAACGACAAATCATACAATTGTTAGTACAATTAACGTCCAACTTTGATTAATTTTGGTAATACGAGGATGACATTTCCACTTGGTATCTGTTTATCAATTTGGTTTCGGGATTAATAATATTATTATAAATAGTATTTTTTTATTATGAAATTCAAAATATGATATTCAAAATGATGCTTGTCATATATCTGATATTTTTAACTAATAAATAGTACCTCACGTGCGTCTCGGATACTATAGCAGCCTAATTTTCAAGGCTTTACATATAATGTACAAGATGGATATTCAGGTGCAGAGATGAGTTCTACTTCTTCGATAGCTCGTGTGTTGCCCAGAATTAGGTCCTGAGATGTGCAGCTTTTTGGGCACATGTAGCAAGATCTTAGGCGTGAGGCGGTCTGCAGGTCTCCACAGTCACACAATAGTGTCTCTCCCTGCCGAAGCATTCCCCACCGCTCGAGGTTGTCCTTTTTTACAAACTCCGGTTCTTAATCTGTTCAGGGATTTCCAGGTGCGCCAGTCAAGGTTCTTGCTAGTTGGGAGGCCTTCTTTTGGAGTAATGAAGTCCTCTGATGCGATTTGTTGCCAGAGCTGGAGTCTTTCATTTTCAGGGCCGGATGTGAGATATTGTGTGGATCTCAGGAAGCTGCTTCGCGACTTTAATCTTGGCGTTGGGGGTATCTGAGATGAGTTGGCGCGGCGCAAAGATGGTTGCTGCTTACAATGCTAGTTCGTAGCGACCATATGCTCCAACTAGGCAGCACTTATGAAAGAAGAACTTGATTTTATTTTCTGAAATCATCAAGGAGCGTATGTTCCTTGTTTGGGATGTGAGAACGAGACGGGTGAATGCACCTGTAGCGGGTTTCGAAGGTGTGAAAGCGAGATGGCTGTATTTTACTCTTGAGGCTGATGATTTAACTGGGTGACCATAAAATCTGTAGCAAAAAGAAATAAATTATTTTATACAAATTTTGATTAAATATCTAACATTTACTTGAATCATCAAGCCTTTTTTTATTTCAACGTGCGTATGCAGACTTTTAAAATAAAGTATTTGATGAATTACTTCCCCCCCTTTTTTTATGTTTTTAGATGTCAAATAAAATAAAATTAGTCAATATTTTTTTACAAATATACAATAAATAGAGAAAATAATAAAAAATAAAAATCACAAAACAATAATTTTATTAGAACACCATCGACTTAAAGATTCCCCTGGTAGGCCATTTCGACCCGTTTACCAAATTAGAGACAAACACTAATCAAAAACAATGGAGCACGCAGATATCTGGAACATATTAACCTAAAATTTATTGTTATACAATTATATAAGTAAATCACACATAATTTTATTACGCACTTAAAGTTCCCCCTCCCCCTTTTTACATTAGAGACAAACATAATCCAAAAAATATAGCAGGAGATCTGAGTATTTACCTAATTTATTGATATTGACATCCCTCTCACTAAGTTAGTTATTGAATTGCGTGGTGGCAGGATGAGGAGCAGATTAACAACACAAATAATTTTTCTGAAGCACGTTGACGTATATATTTCGATAACCATACAAACTTTTGGCCCGGACCTAGTCACAGCATTCAGGCCGGGCCAACCGCAATACGACCTCGCCGCCGTCGGCACACAACTGAACTGGGCATCGGCCGCCGTGGTAGATGACACCCAGCGCCGCAAGTTGCGATCTATATAACTAGTCCTCCTAACGGCATTACAAAATGACAACACATGCGTGTTCGATGAGCGAACGAAAATAAGATACGAAAAATTGTATATCGAGGTTTTCGGTGCCAGTCAGCAAGTGCTATATCATGCTGATGTCAATATATATTAGAATTTTTAGTGTTTCACATATTTGCCTCAAATAAGTTATAATGTGCACTAAGTTGCAGTGATTTTAATTATTTTAGCTTTTAGATAAGTTCATATTGTAGTAAATACAGTTTATTTAGGTAAATAGCCAGGGATCATGCTAGATTTCTTGAGTAGATAATGTTTATCTGGATCAATATGGATCTATACTTCTACTAAGAAATGTTTCACTCTCTATTTTCAGTTTAACAACGGCATACAATTATATAAATTGATTTTAGATCTTTTTTCTCAACGAACTTAAACATAATTTATTATTTAAATAACGTTTGAAGAAGTTGAGGACATCCTGAGCCAGGGACTCAAACGAGACGTCCCACCACTACGAGACCAACCATCTCAAACCTAACCCATCAAAGACACAAGTCTGCTATTTCCACCTTAGAAACAGCAGAATGCTTCGGCAGGGAGAAACACTATTGTGCGACTGTGGAGACCTGTATACCGCCTCACACCTAAGATGCTGCTTCCATGTGCCCAACAAGCTGCACATCTCAGGACCTAATGCTGGGCAACACACGAGCTATCGATGTTGCCAGATGCTGGGAAAAAATAATTTGACGTCGCTGACACGAAGAAGAAGAAGATTATTTAAATATAGTTGACACATTATCTCCAGGTGAATAGCCGAATAAAATAATATTAATAATTATTTTTTCATTTTCCTCATTGGAATTTACTTTACGAACACCTAGTCAGGAAAAATAACAGTTTACCGTAGCAGTGTGAGTATCGCATCAGTTGCTTAGTTCCTCCAGAAGCGGCCGCTAGGTCAAGACCGAAACCCGCTGAGATTATTTAACATTTAAACTAAATCAAATTCATTCCATTAAACAATTGAATACCTATCACATTCCTTGTTTACCTACCTAATATATAAAATTCCAAATTCAAAAATACGCGTGATTCTTTTTTTTCGTAAACGTTTTAAAAGACTGACGAGTTTTTCGCGGACTGCTGATTATTGAATTAGATTAGTGAGACGTAAAACCTAACTGTGATTTTTAAGTGAAAGATAAATACTGGTATATTACTCCGAGCCTTGAATAAGGAAATAAATGAGACTTCATCTTAAAAGTAAGTACATTTTCATGATTATTATATCAAACATTTGTGACGTAGGCTATGATATGTATTTACAATATTATTTTATTATGTTTTGATCTCATTTAGTATCTTTTATGTCGTCATAATACTACCACATTAAAACAATGGAATTTTTTATAAGATGTTTGAAATTTTAAATAAAATATGCGTATAAATAATTTTCTGGTAATCAATTATTGATTGCACGTAACTATTAGAATCTTCAAATAGATTCAGCCCAATATTTGGCAACATCGTCATTCTTTCTGTTATCCAATATAAAGTCTCGGTAAAAGCTGCTAGTCAGTCACATGGGACATGTTTTCAGATTCCGATGCGGTTCGAAATTCTTCGCAATCGTACAACAGTGACGTTTCCTGTTGCATCCCTCTTAATCTAACAATCGTGGCTTATAATTCTTACAATCTGTCAAAAATAACTGTTATTTGTTTTGCTGATTTTATTTTAGAAAATAATGCAGTGTTCGATAATATAATTTTTTTGTTCATTTAGATCGCAACACATGCTTACGTGTGATTGGGCCACCTAGCGGTCAATGACTAAGCCCCTTGCTTAAAAAACTTTTTGATTATAAGTCTAACGTCATTTGATTATTTATAGAATAGTAATTACATTTACTTAAGTACCGCATAAATAGAAAAGTAAATATTTTATTCTTCTTTGAACTGGAGAAATTAATGTTAGATGTACAAATTAAGCGCTAAATATTTAGATATAATATTTTGATATTAACACAAATATATCTCTTCACAATGTCAGTTTCCTATATGAGGCATATGGCTGCCACATAAACTACATCAGGAAGTTTAATACTAAATAAGTGACGTCGAAACTACCACGCCATGACAAAACAAAATGCCTCATTTTTTATAAAATTGGAGCCACAAAATACCTTATATGCTTAATTGACTCAGTTCAAAGAAGAGAAATTCGTTTGATGATTAATAAAACATTACATCTAACCTGCAATCAATGGAACACAGGCGTAAGCGTGGTTCACTTAGTCTTTTCTACCGTTATTACCACGATCGCTGCTCTTCGGAACTTAAAGAACTAATTCCTCCTGCACCCACCTACAACCGACAAACTCGTCTTACACTTGCCGAACATACATACACGGTTAATGTGTGTCGACCAAGAACTGTCAATTTCCAAAGTTCCTTCTTTAATGCCACCGGTAAACTTTGGAATGCTCTACCAGCGTCTGTGTTTCCTCCTTCCTACAATCTGGATCTCTTCAAGAAACAAATAAATATACACTTGCAATCTCAAACACTTACACAACACACGTTTCTCTCATGCAGCGTCCAGCCTATCTGGCTGAATGTTATAGAGTGCACTGGTCTTGACTGGCTATATTCTCCTCCTGCATGAGCTAACACTTGAAAAAATATTCACTCTGTGTTGTTTTGTCCTTAAGTGGTGGCACAACCCTACCGGGTGCATGTAAAGAGTTTACATCGAATTAAATCGATTTAAGAAAATTAAGCTTGGTCGGGATGCGAACCGACGGCGTCTGAGTGAGAAGTAAGCGCTTTAACCACTGGACTATGCCGCCCGGCAGTAATTATATCCTGTAATAATTTTAATACAGGATAAAAAAATAATATTTATGGATTTAGGCGATTCTCACACTAACCTGGGGTGTTCGGTTAAAATTAGACATTAAATGCGAAACATATTATGCAGATTGAATGTGCGATAGTTAGTTTAAACGTTTTGATAGTTAAGTAACCATTAAACTGAACGACCGGCTCGCAGTTATGAGTCATTAACCAATAATCGTGGTTATTATTACGTCACTTTGACTATACACCGCTAAACTTGACTGGAATTACAGGTTTAACGAGCCTATGTGAGCAAAAACTTATTAAGTAAGCTTCATGTGAAGATTTTGCAGTTTTCATTGGCATTTTTATTATATAAGTAAACTGTCCTCTGTTTAAATGACATTTCAATATCACACTTTAAAATAATAAAACTTAAAAATATGCAAAAAGGAGCTACTTACGTAGTGCTACTAAGTAGCTCCTGACAAAGATGCTCTGTAACTGAAACCGGTAGAGTAATTATTTAAAAATTAAAACTCAGATTTCATACAAAAAGTTTTACTTGTTTTATTCTTTACATTTCTTCTTGTTCTACGAGCTTATATATTATTTTATGCTTCTGTTCTATGATTAACGTAAAAAATATTTTCATATTAAAGTTGGAGTGTTTCATCTTGTCGTAGTTCTTTAAAGTAAAAGTAGGTGTATATTATGCTCTCTTGCAGCATCATAAGAACATATCCCAGAAAGGTACGCATTCGTCTTTTGTCCCTTCGATGGAAGGCTGCCGTATCCGCTAATTTAACTCGCGAAACTTCACAAAATCAAACCAAGGTATTTTTAAAATCCTACGTCGACACCTGTTCTTAAAACTCATCATACGGCTGCATTGGCTTTTGGTCAGGTGTTAGTATTGGCAAGCGTATAAAACAGTGGGAATTGCAAAGGCATTGTGCTTAGAACAAGACGCTTAAAAATTCCCAAGGTGGAAAAATTTCAGTGCCAGTTCAATGTGCGGTCTACTGTCTACTCACTGGTTCGATATTCGGTCTACCTAACGATACAGAAAAAAAAGCAGGCACTCAAAGAAAACACGATAGTCACCCAATTTAATCATTGGGACTAGGTACAATCATACCTGCATACGATAATATGTATCCGATTTTGGAGTTAATTAGGCGTACTTTCAAAAGCAAATATTCTGAAATTCCTTGAAAGGCCGATAACAAAGACGACTAAGTACGCGAAATTCATTTTTACAAAATTCAAAAAGCCTTTTTTTCTCGAAATTACAGGATATCGTGACTCAAAGTGAATTAACAAAGATATTGGAAATATCACACATAGTTATCTAAACGATGATTGTTTACTTGTATACGTCAGGTGACTTATTCGTCCTTGACCGAAGCCTTATGCTGAAAATAACTGTAAATTTAAAATTCTCAAGCTGTACCTGCGACAGAACAATTTTTTTAAAAATATAATCGCTTACATATTTCCACTAATACGTTTTACTAACCGACTTTTAATAGCCAAGTTTTTTATTTTTATTCTATGGCGCCTTGCGTCTTTGATCATCCAAAATATAACCTCATTTAAATGTAATTTAATCGACCTACATCATAAAATTATACGTCAAAAAATTATCTTAATTATGTGTACAATGTTGTTATTGATATGAATTTTTATTTAAGTTTAAAAAACCTGAATAAATTGTATCATAAACTGTAGTCAGCTTTCAATGCTGTTTGCCATTAGAAAAGTAGCAAAATATGCATAATATATGTTTTTTAATATTTAAGCATATCACGGAACATTTAATCAAGGTTTCCTAAGCGTTAGTGTTTTGCTGGTAGTTTTGGGAATTCTTACTGTAAATCAGTGCTCCACAACCGGTGTGCCGTAAGCCGATACAGGTGTGCCGCGATCAAATAAGGCAATATTAAAATAAATAATTTGACAACGGTCCTCAAGCTCCCAGCACTTTATGTAGATATACAACGAGGTACTGGCTTTATTAAGTTGTAAATGAAATTAAAAAAAAGTGAAATTGATCAAATTAATATCTATTTTTGACTTTTGGTGTGCCGCGGTATTCAAGGTGAGAACTTTGGTGTGCCGTAGAATCCACAGAAGAACTTTGGTGTGCCGTAGATGAGAAAAAGTTGCGGAGCTCTGCTCTAAATGATTGAATCACTTTTAGTTTGCGGTGTCATGGCCATTTAAAGGTGGATTTTATGTCACATCATTATTTTTTCCGGCTCAAATTTAAGTAAATAATGTTTATTGAGCAAAAAATACAGTAAGCATTCAGGTGTTCGTTCACAATTAAGTTATTCAGCAATAATGTTGAGGTTATTTATATAATGTAACACAATATACAGTTTACCCTTTTATTACGGCTCGGTGGAATACAAATTATACTGTCTATTATAAAACTAGTATTGGAAGCATAAATGTACTTATCTGGTCTATTTTCATACATCACATTGGTTCTTGTATCCTTTAACTATCAGATGATTCACAAAAAACTATTCTAAGAAAGTAGCAACACGATATATCACGGCTACCGATGTCAACGGTAGGGGAATCTTACACGGCATATATCGGGTACGATGCGAACAGGTTAAATACTGTTAGACCATAGGTTCCCAAATTGACCCCCTTTTCCTGGAGGGAGCTGAGGAGGTAATTCTGGCCCTGGGAAAGAAGGGAATCGTTTTTTTATTTTAATAATTATCTTTATTACTCACTAAAGGCCCTGAAAATGAAAGACTCCAACTCTGGCAACAAATCGCACCAGAGGATTTCATTACTCCAAAGGAAGGCCTCCCAACTGGCAAGAGCCTTGACTGGCCGACCTGGAAATCCCTAAACAGATTAAGAACCGGAGTTGGTAGAACAAAGGACAACCTCGAGCGGTGGGGAATGCTTCGGCAGGGAGAGACACTATTGTGCGACTGTGGAGACCTGCAGACCGCCTCACACCTACGATGCTGCTCCATGTGCCCAACAAGTTGCACATCTCAGGACCTAATGCTGGGCAACACACGAGCTATCGATGTTGCCAGATATTGGGAAAAAATAATTTGACGTCGCTGACACGAAGAAGAAGAAGACTTACTAAAGTTGTTTCCTGGTTGTCTCGTTGTTGGATATATTTTTTAATGATTTTTGTTGAAAATAAAAAAAACTGCAAAGTATGAAAATATTGGTGACAGTACATCGCATGTTTGTCATACTCAGAAGTCAGCTTTTCTGAAATAATTCATTTTAATTAATACGAGTTTATAAATTAATAATCACTGTTGAAAATAGACTTGAATAGGTTTGAACCGCGTACAATAATTAAAAATAAAATAAAATGTAACATAAAATAAAATATTTTATGTTTAAATTATCTTAAAATTGTATCGTTTATTTTTCATATTGACAGGGATTCGTTAACCCTTTCGTTACGGCTCGGTGGAATACAAATTATATTGTCAATACGGCGTGAATTTTTCAAAGCTTTTTTTCTTTGCTTAAAACTAGTATTTGAAGCATATATGTACTTATCTGACCTATTTATATATATCACATTGGTTCTTGTATCGTTTAGCTATCAGATGATGCATAAAAAAGTACTATTCTAAGAAAGTAGCAAAACGATACATCACTGCTACCGATGTCAATGGTAGGGGAATATTACACGGCATATATCGGGTACCGATGCGAACAGGTTAATATCGTTAGTCGAAAGTTAAATCGATCGAATAAAAGCACGGATTGTAACTCGAGCAAATGTTAGATTCAAAATTCCATTAGTATTTCACTATTCGTCATTGCAGATTGCATATTTACATTTTGTATTAAACACATGATTAAGCTGTTCAAATCCCGAGAACAAATACATATGTTCCTGTCACTGTGATTCAATAACAAGAGTCAGTAAACCTAACCTCACATAACCGACACTGTTCATAAAAGCCAGTTTTTGTTCATCACATTTCGTCACTTACCTACATCTCCGTTGTGGCATTGTGTGCATGGAAATACCCAGACGTTCTAGAACAGTCACTGTTTTACCAGAGAAAGCATTTAATACTAAATAAGTGATGTAGATATTAATATTCCAGAAACATTTATGTACACACGCTGTGATTCAATCCGACACAGCAAACCTAACCTCACATAACCGACATTGTTCATAAAAGCCATTTTTTGTTCAGCGCTTCTATTTACCTACCTAGATCGCCGTTATGACATTGTGTGCATATAATGGAAATTCCCAGACGTTCTAGGTCGGTCATGCCAGAGAAAGCATTTCGCGATGGCGCCTCAGGCCATTAAATGGGACAACCGACGCATTCCGTGAATCACATGAATACATAATATTAGATAACGGCTTCGGTAATCGTTTTTGTAATAACATAAAGTCGATTTTGAATAACGACCGAACATTTTTGAATCCTGAAATCATTACCTAAGTGTGTCATATAACCAGAGATGGCCAAAGTTATTTTTTGGTAAATTATTTTTCAAATGTTTGATATCGTTAAGTCATTAATTTGATGGAAATTTAATAGAAGACTAATTTAATTAAGACCGGCGGGAATATCACAGCATTAGCGCGCTTCTCGTAAGATCACCGCATGGATTACCGCCTGTTGCTAACCGCGCGGCGTTGGACTGGTTAAATGTCTCATTAGGACCAAATGGTCCAGGCCTTTGAAGCGTTGGTTTTAAAAACCCGATCCCCTTAGAAAATATGATTTAAAAATCACGCAAAAACATGCCTCGGATACTACAGCTAACGCTTCTTCAAGTATTTGGAGTATGTCTAGGAGGTTGACGGCAACTATATATGTTCCCAGATGTACCTTCAGGTTCCGGTATGTTTTGGATGGACAGTGGCAGCTGACAGAATGGATTGGTGACTATATGTTCCAGATATGAGAAAAAAAAGTAAGGACCAAAGAAATTATTAACAACATTTTATGTAATCACGTAAATATACTTCTTGTTACGTCCAATAATATTCAAACTATAATTTGATGAAATTAAAGTAAAGTTGATTAACGTTTGTCTGTTCAACTCTGATGTTTCCATAGTAGAGCATTAAGGATAATTAAAAAATGGGAAAAAAATAACATTTCAATGGAAAGGAGGTCAATGGCATTTCGAGTCAAGAGTAAGGTCAATAAAGTGGGTCACAGCGATAATCGATTAGGATATTTTTTATAATAATAAAAAAAAAAAAAAAACATTCGACTTTAAGATAATGCAAGAAAAAAAGCAAAACCGAAACCTTACATAAAAGTAAACGTCCACAAATAAAATATTTCAAAATTTAAACTAACTCAGTTATATCATAAAACAATGCAATGATAATGATATTATAACGGGTCCGCCAAATAACTTTTTTTTTGAAAATGGGGCGCAAAACATCGAGTGTAGCTTCGGCTGTGTGGCACGTAGCGCCGTCCTGTTGAAACCAAATGTTGCCAATATCCTCCTCTTCAATTTTTGAGAACAAAAATGGCCCAATAACGATCGCCATTGACTGTAACGGCCACTCCTTGCTCATTTTCGAAGAAAAATGGCCTGATTTTCAAAGTAATGTCGCAATATTTCCCAGCGTTGTTCAAGCGTATACACAACCATATTCGTTCAGCGGAAGGATAAAACTAATTATCTGTCAAATCAAACATGAGCTAAGTTTTACCATTCACGAAATAAGCACTAGTTGAAAAAAAAAACGTTAGATGGTGGACCCTATATAACGTAAAATATTATTTATTTTTCATAATCGAACGAGAATTTTTAGCAAATGTTCCCAATAATATTATGATTCTAGTGGGTGTCGATGTTCGATATAAGAAGTCGTTAAATGTCAGTCTGCGTTGCTCCAAGAGTCTAAGAAAGGCATTCGATCAGGTTACAGTTACTTCGGAATAACGGCATCGGTCAAGGACGAACGACTCGCACAGGATTTTTTTTTTTTTTTTAAAAATCTTTATTCAATCTTGAGATACATGCACATAAAATTACAAATTAGGTATTTATACTAAGTTTACAGACTTTTTTAATCTTTTACTTAAGCTACATTTTTTTTTTTTTTAGTTAATATTACATGAAAATTTTTTTTTAATACACTGAGATTCTATAGAATCCTTGAAAAGGATTCTATTTTTTCCTGAGCAAAAATTAAACCTAGTTAACATACTTAACACTAGACAATTCAGACACAAATAAGAAACAAAAAGAAACAGTGAAAAATATAAGATAAAATAAAAAGAACACCATAAGTTGTGCCGCTTAGCGCTGATGATGGTGAGAGCTGCGCAAAGACATTGATTCCCCTAACCTTCTGATCAGGGGATTAGTGTGTGTTTTAGACTTGTAATGAAATTTCAGTGTTAGTTTTTGAAAATGTTGGTGGATAGTGGGGATTTTATTTTGGGTATGGAGGTGCTTGAGGTTAGCTCTAAAAGGAGTGTTGAAAATGATTTTAATGGCTTTGTTTTGTATGACCTGTAGTTTAGTAAAGTTAGATCGCACAGGATACGTCGGAGACTAGCCTACATAAACCTGCTTTCAGTACAGATATACCAGCCGACATTAATATAACAATACATCAGGTGTTTACATACACAATGCAGAGTTAGCTGTCAACAAAACAATCAGCATGCTTCCCTTAAAAACTTCACCATTTCCCTTCATCCACACCACTGAAATATCCTCTATAATAAAAAAACTTAAACCTCTAAAAGCCCCTGGGCTAGATGAAATTAAAAACATTCACTTAAAAAATCTTCCCCATAAAGCTATAATACTCCTAACAAAAAATATATAATGGATGTCTCATAAGTGGCTACGTCCCATTAACTTGGAAAATTGCTTTGGTTATTCCAATAAAAAAAACCAGGGAAAGACCACTCCAATCCCATAAACTACCGGCCCATTAGCATGCTATCTGCAATTAGTAAAATCCTAGAAAAGCCATTCTCAGCAGATTAGCGAAATTCCATGAAAAAATTATAATTCATGAACAATTTGGATTCAGACCCAAACATTCCACTATCCATCAGCTAACCCGTATCGCCTCTAACATCTCAAATAATCTTAATACTAAAATCTCCACAGGCATGATACTAATCGACCTAGAAAAAGGCATTTGATACAGTCTGGCACAATGGTCTGCTTCATAAACTCCTGCTTTTTGAATACACCCTCATATTTAATCAATGTATTAAAATCCTACCTCTGTGACCGAAAATTTACAACCGTCATTAACGATTCCAAATCGTCTCTCAAACTCGTCACAGCTGGTGTTCCGCAAGGAAGCTTGCTCGGTCCTTATTTATTCAATTTATATATAAATGATCTTCCCACTCCCCCACGATGTGAACTGGCGCTGTATGCTGATGACACGGCCGTTCTCACTTCCTCAAAAGACTCGACCACATAAGGTCACGTCTACAAAAGGACTTAGTCAACTAACTTCTTTCCTTGAAAATGGAAATTAAAGTAAATTCCAACAAAACAGAGGCCATTATATTCACGAAAAAAGGCGAAGCAATTTCCCCCAATATTATAACAAATTCTGGATCTATCGAATGGTCCAAAGAAGTTAAATATTTGGGACTTATTCTCGATTCACGTCTTCGGTGGGGTTCACAGACAGAAGTGGCCAAATGCAAAGGACTGGCCGCACTGGGAGCCCTGACACCAATTTTCAATCGAAAATCTCTCCTTTCACGTCATAATAAAACAATAATTTACAACTCATTAATCAAACCCATAATTACATACTCTGCACCGACCTGGATCGATAACGCAAAATCTAACTTTACTAAACTACAGGTCATACAAAACAAAGCCATTAAAATCATTTTCAACACTCCTTTTAGAGCTAACCTCAAGCACCTCCATACCCAAAATAAAATCCCCACTATCCACCAACATTTTCAAAAACTAACACTGAAATTTCATTACAAGTCTAAAACACACACTAATCCCCTGATCAGAAGGTTAGGGGAATCAATGTCTTTGCGCAGCTCTCACCATCATCAGCGCTAAGCGGCACAACTTATGGTGTTCTTTTTTATTTTATCTTACATTTTTCACTGTTTCTTTTTTGTTTCTTATTTGTGTCTGAATTGTCTAGTGTTAAGTATGTTAACTAGGTTTAATTTTTGCTCAGGAAAAAAATAGAATCCTTTTCAAGGATTCTATAGAATCTCAGTGTATTAAAAAAAAAAAAATTCATGTAATATTAACTAAAAAAAAAAAAAAAAAAAAAATGTAGCTTAAGTAAAAGATTAAAAAAAGTCTGTAAACTTAGTATAAATACCTAATTTGTAATTTTATGTGCATGTATCTCAAGATTGAATAAAGATTTATAAAAAAAAAAAAAAACACAATGCAGGGTTGAGCCACGAAATAATTTTTATTATTTAAATGAGATTCAATAAAGTGGGATAAAGGATACAGTTCTGGCCACACATTAAATGTGTACACAGGAATTTTCTGGCTTCAATTGGAAAACGTGTTTTTTTTTTCAAGTTTGTCAGTGCTTGCAACGCCTTTAACCCTTTTGCATCGGTTGTCGGTATATGCCGTCAAAGATTCCCCGACCGTTGACATCGGTTGACATGATATATCGTTTTGCTACTTACAGTACTCATTGTGACACCTACGGTAGAAAATTGGAAGTGCAATCATTTTCTGTATCAACCTACATGCATTCTTTACAGGCATCTGTAAAGCATGTAAATAAATATCGTTAGGTTTCGTCACAGGAGCGATTTTTCTATAAACCACATGTGTCAATGCCACCACATGTATTGAGTTACATAATGAACGTTTGTTACATATAATACTTTTTTATTCATCATCTGATAGCTAAACTATACAAGAACCAATGTGATATATGAAAATAGGTCAGATAAGTACATATATGCTTCAAATACTAGTTTTATAATTGATAGTATACTTTGTATTCCACCGAGCCATAATGAAAGGGTTAAGCAGGTTATTTTGGATGAATTCATATTTTCAAATATTTTATATTTGAAAATCTTTGTAAAAACATACTCTTTTCCTAATATGTAAGAGATTATTCCCATATTCGTTCCATATATGGAACATTTGGTCACCAAAAAATGCTGCCACTTATTTCTGTTATATGCCACTTTCCATTCTTCGTTCTAGGAGATATCTACACCTGAAGGTCCACTTGGGAACATATATGGTTCCCGAAAACCTCCAGAGCAGAAATCTAAGTGCTCATAGAGTTGGTATCCGAGGCATATTTTTGGGTGATTCTTTAATCGGATTTTTATAGGAAATCGGATGATTAGCTCGACGCTCTTGAGACTTGGTCCATTTTGTCATAAGGGGCCGAATTACCTATTTTACTTTCTTTATCTCTTGCTTATCGAATTGTTAAAGGCATAAAAGGAGCGTTTTCCCTTTTACGTATTAAATATTTTTGTTCTCCAAATATGTAGACAATGGTGAGGAATGTCTTTTTTGTGGTGAAGTAGTCAAGGAAGCAAAAAAGTTTCTGATTCTAATAAATTAAGAACTTTAAAATACTTATTAGAATAATATAATCTAATATTAAAACAAGTTGACCCGAAGACCTCGTGTTTCAAAAACGTGTAAAACCGGATGATTCTCCAATATTTTGGATCACATGTTTTATAAAAGTTGACACATTTACGAAGTTTATTTCACAGAACCTGTTTTTTTTTGCAATTCATAATAAATAAGTTCTAAAGTCAAGTTTATCGGAATCGTCATTAGTGCATAATAATCAGTTAAATTGCTAAGCTAATGTGTTTTGGATGCTCGAATGACTTTTTAATTCCGCTCATACATTAAAGCAGTGGTCTTCAAACGGTGATCCGCGGATCGATAGTGCTCAACGACGGTGTTCAGGTACTCAGTGAAGCATTACACCTAATATAAAAATCAGTTTTGGCATATAATTAAGTTTAACTAAATGTACGTAATGGGATAGTATTATGTTTTTGCCTATTTTGATTCGATGCGTGCCTTATATATCGTTTTTGATTACATTCTGACATTTTCGTTATTGCCAGTTACATTAATGGAAAGGATATCAAACACAACTAGTAGGATATTTAACAAATTTAAATGAATTAACATGAATTCTGTTGTTCGTAAGGTACTAATATTATGTAATAATTATAAATATTTATTTATTTACCTTGTTTTCACATATATCACGTAACCAAAGTTCTCTATGAGGAGACTGCAGTTTCAACTAACTCGTAGCCTTTCTCAATCCTTCTATTGCTAAGAGATAACTGAGTTGCGTTAGTACTTTGTAAGTGGTAGTGAGAAGGATTGAGAAAGGCTACGAGTTAGTCGAAGCTGCAGTCTCCTAATAGAGAACATTTGCTACGTGATTCATGTGAAAAGAAGGTAAATAAATAAATATCTATAATTTATAATGGATCTCAAATTGAATGCTGAAAACATTCAAAATAGCATATTATGTAAAATTTGAAAATATATTAATTTAATATTTTATTGTAGATTTGCATTTCCAAGGAAAAATTTTAACAAGTATTTTCAACCTTAATTTTAAATACCACATATAAATACTTGTCTATTTAATTTACACACATTAATTTTAATATATAAGTAAAAAACATTATTTTTCTGTATTGTTGATGGCATTGGTTTCCTGAATCACAGTGGTTTTTGGCAATTGTTTGACAAGGAAATTAAATATATATGTTGATATCAGCTTGATATAGCTCATTAAGGCCGATGCCGTAAAGCCTCAACAAGCGATCTTTTGTCTATTATTTTGGTTCGCTTGCGTGACATCTACATCGAATGTTAAGCGGTGTTTGCATACGCAAAAATAATTGTTATGACAGTTGGCCTATTGCCGGTTGGTAGGACTGTCATATTGGCAATTGGTACCGTGGAGATGTGAGATCGCGCCGTGGGCTGGCAGTTGAAGTTTGACTCGCGCCCGTCACAGTGCGCGCGTCCTGTGCGTTCGCTGTGGCGGGTGACGTTTGTGACAATAAACAAATAATATGTGAAACAAGTTTTTTATAATGTGAACCTGATCCTGCATCCTTCATCCAGTTAATCGATGTCCTAAATGGAAGAGGAGGATATCAATGTCTTAAAATTTTAGCGTACAAATTAGTTTATTGAAGTAAATTGATTGATGCATTACTCTTTATCGAACCCTCGGCGTAAATTTCTGACTTGATCACCCTTTGGCATAAATATCCGAAAATGTTAACAGCCACTGCTTTTATGGTTTATGAACGATTTCTGTCTTACCGTTTCCAAGAACAGTTCTCGCTGCTTCACCCAGCACACGTAACGGTAACATCTTCAGCCAATTTGTTTGGAATGACAGCAGCAGCAGGTAGGCGGTAATAAATAATTGTAATCGGCAATCGGCACCCACTATGTTAATCGCTGAGAAAAGTTTATCACGTATACGTAAGCTTTTCAAAAAATATTGTGACTTTTTTTTTCGAAAACTATTCGTCGGCAGTTGGGCTAATGCTCAGTAATACGAAGACTGCTGTGTATAGACGTATATGAATGTTTTTTAGTTGATTTTTTAAGAATATGTCTCAATTAATTAGGACATTTTTACCATTAGCAGAAAAAAAAACCTTAATACCACTGGTCAACCCCGGAATTCTATTCAAGTATTTGTGTTTCTTCCTTTATACAATTAAGATCTTATTCATTAAATATACATATACTATACATAAAATTCTTTTTTCAACGCGTCAATCCTAGCACAAAAATAACGGCAGAAGCGGGATGCGAACCGCGGACCTTGGAAACCAACTATGCCCAGGTATTCATACCGCTCAGCCGACTTGGCTATTGCTATGCCTAGACCGACTGACGTTGAAACTAGTATTCTAGTCATTGTTATCATCGTATGATAGATGAGGTACAATTATTCATCAGTAACACAGGTAAATGGTTATAAAATCCGAGTCGGAACTATAAGTAGTCGTTTCTCATCCATTCAGTCTATAGTTTGGTTCGAGACCCGAGTGGTACTTACTAAAATAAATAGACTGCTTGTGAATAAATGACTGATTGAATAATAAAAAATAAAAATATACATACTTTGAATATATACTATAGCGACATCTATCATACGATGATAACAATGACATGAATACTAGTTTCAGCGTCAGTCGGTCTAGGCATACCAATAGTTGCCGTTATTTGGATTGACGCGTTGAAAAAAGAATTTTATGTATAGTATATGTATATTTTTAATTTGAAATAATAAAATAATATTCTAATAAAAATTTAAAAATTCCATATAATTAAGATCTCTTCAAAAAACAAATAAATATGCACTAGTAAACTCCCCGACCCGTATCATCATCATCATCATCATCAGCCTGTGTCCGTCCACTGTTGAACGTAGGCCTCCCGCATGAGTCTCCATCCTCTTCGATCTTCCGCCTTCCATTCCAATACTTTTTCTTCCCCATCGACCGTCGTCTCTTCGACGATATTGCCCAAACTAGTATTCTGATTCTATCTTTTACCGACCCGTATACAAATACATAATGTCAAATATTACGAGTCAATTAAGTATAAAGTCGGTCTCGCTTCCAAAAAAGTAGGTGTGTAATGTATATATCAGGTCGGTATTTCAACGATAAACAACTTCTTCTTCTATTCAAAGGACAAATCCGACCAATCCTTGAATACGGCAGTCACTTTTGGATTGGAGCCCCAAAATACCTTCTAAACTTAACAGAATCAGTTCAAAGAAGAGCAATTCGTTTGATAAACAATGACACTCTAACGTCTAACCTGCAATCAATGGAACACAGGCGTAAGATTGGTTCACTTAGTATTTTCTATCATTATTATCATGGTCGCTGCTCTTAGGAACTTAAAGAACTAATTCCTCTTGCATCCACCCACAACCGACAAACTCGTCTTACACTTGCCGAACATCCATACACGGTTTATGTGTGTCAACCAAGAACTGGTAGCTTCCGGTAAGCTTTGTAATGCTCTTCCAGCTTCTGTGTTTCCTCCTTCCTACAATCTGGATCACTTCAAGAATAAAACTGAACAAGATAGGTTGCTGTCGGCGCCCCTAGCTTATTCGGCGCCCTGCGGCACAGACCCACTTCGCCACCCTCTAAAACTGGCACTGCATTTGGCTCAACAGACAGGCTTTCTAAGCTACACTAATATTAATGATAACTTGATCATCCACCGACGTACTACACTAATAATAATCTATCACGTGCTTACATAAAAACTTATTTAGTTATGTTGTTCCGAAGGGTTACAAATCTAATCTTATGATGGTTTTACACCACAAGTCATTTCTCATTACAAACCCACAGACTGTTCAAGACTTATTACGCTGACATTAAATATGATACTATTACTACTATTATGTCTTATTAAGCGGTAAGGAACGACTTATTCAAGGAGTTAGCAACCTTTTTCCTTTTTACTAACAGACTACTTTTTTCGCGGGGTGTCTTCTTAATTACTACGTGCTTCTTATATTCAAGATTATATAGCTGATCCCTGCATAATAAATCTAATAAATTATATTTACTTGATTGTGTCTATATAAAAGTTAAAATTATAGAAATTACTGAACGTTGGTACAACGTAGAAGTTATTTGTGGCAAACTTGTGAATCATTTCAAAATATTTTATTTTGAAAATACTTTGGAATAGTGACATATTTTTTTCGAATAACGTGAATCATAAAACAACATCCTTACGCAGAGATATTTTTTTAAGTTAACCATTTAAAAATTTGGTGATATTTTCTTAATAATAGTTTTTAAGACTTCTTAAATTTTCTGATTGAGAAATTACACAAAACATGCCTCGAATACTGCAATTGCCGTGTTTGAAAGACCCAGGGCTATTGCCCTTGTAGTGTGTTGGGAACCATACATGTTCCCAGATGGACAATCGGATGCAGAGAGTCTTGGAATAGAAACTGGCAAATATGATAACTAAGTGGCGGATATTTGTGGTGACCATATGCTTGACATATGGAACGGATATGGAACGGATATGGAACGAAAAGTTATATGACAGACAGTGAGATAATTAACTGAAAATATAGAAACATAGTAAATCATGCGCAAAAATTAAAACAATAATAGGCCTTGGTTTTTTCATTTCTTCGTCTTAGATTAGCACAAATACTAAAAATAAATTTAAAAAATAAGTATAGGATTCTCAAAAATAAAATGATACATTTTTACTTCAAAATAAGTGCTCGTAAAAATTGACGACGCGTGAATGCGAAGCTGTTATAAAGAAACATTGAAAAAAATTAAAAGTATTATATATAACCCACTGATTAGATAAGTATCAACGTATATCGGTATTTTAATTGATTTCTATATATCTTCTTTTTTTCTTCTTCTTCGTGTCAGGGACGTCAAATTATTTCTGCCCAGCATTAGGTCTTGATGTGTGCAGATTGTTGGGCACATGGAGCAGGATCTTAGGTGTGAGGCGGCTCCGCAGTTGCACAATAGTGTCTCTCCCTGCCGAAGAATTCCCCACCGCTCGAGGTTGTCCTTTGTTCTGCCAACTCCGGTTCATAATTTCTATATGTTAAAAATGCGGTGGGCTGTATTTGGGCCACAGGCCGTAGCTTGCTTTCACCTAGTTTACAGTTTCAGAAGTCGCGCGAGTCGCGCCATAACGCCGTTAAACGGGCGTTCAACAATCGGCGTTATTTAATAACGGGTGGATGCTAAAGAGAGCACATTGTTTTGTTCAGGGAAGTAGTTCTTTTAAGTTGCCATAATATTTATAGATTCGTATCAAGCGCTTTGTTTGTCAAGCCGTGTTTTTTTTATTAATTTCTTTATCTTAAAAAAAATGTAGAAAAAAATATATATATGCGTGTTGTACCCTGCAAGTTACACACAAGGTTAGATTATACGCTTGACAAATAGTTGAAGAACGTGGGAGCCTATTCCATGTCAGCCTCGTTAACCGCGCGTGTAGCCCCGACGATTTCCTCGATGAAGTTTAACAACAAGAGACCGTCAGAACTGAGCAGCAGTTCAGGAAAGCCGTGTTGACAGGTTTCCTGAGAGATTTTTTCGGGTTCTTTCTTTCAGCACTTCTGTGCAGTGGCCACAATTGTTCAGAGGGGACTCCCACTGGACTTATCAGTTGCTGACTGATCATAATCTGAATGGGCGCGTCATTAAGGAGACTTAACTGTCCTCCGGTGTGATGCGGGTGTGAGGCGGGTAAAGTGCAGTCCAGGTGTCCTGAGAGAATTGCGACAAGTACGGCAAAAAAGTATTTCTAACATTAAAATCAATTGTTCGCATGCTGTTTATGATTTTTTTAAGACATATTCGGTGATTACATTATCAAAATTTTTGTTCATTAACTAAATAATAATTAGACTCATTACAGACCAAACTGAAGGTCGTGGGTTCGATCCCCGATGGAGATTTAAAAAAAATAAAAATCTATGCTCTAGTAATAGTTGGTGTGAATTTGAACCCTCACCCGTAAAATGTTAGTCATAGCCCAGTCTCAGCCGGCGGTCGTAGCTCAATGGTCAAAGTGTTTGCTTTGCAATCCAAAGGTCGTGGGTTTGATCCCCGACAGAGATTAAAAAAAAAAAGTTCTAAAATACCCCGTTTTGTGTGAATTTGATCCCTCACCTGTAAAATGAGAGTCATAGCCTATTAATCAAAATAAATGGTAGAAGACAGTCGTCCCGTGAAGACGACCCATTCGAAGTAAATTCCTGTAATAATAAAGGATGATGCGAGAAACTCGGGCTGTAGTCTATGACGTTGGCGGATCAACATTCCATATGCAGCGCTCAGCCATATGTACTATGGTAAGCGTCATAGAATTCCACAGATGAGACTTCAGAATTACTATCACCATCTTTCGGTATTCTTCTGTATGTGTTTACATAAAAAATAACTAATAACACAGCAAAATTAGATAATACTACACTCAAGGAAATGAAATATTCAGCTATATATAAATATATGATTATATCTGTATATATTTGTATTTATTTAAAAGTTGAGCAATCTTGCAATTCGTGCCGCTCATGTGAGTAGCCATAAAAATAACTAATTAATTTAATGTTTTTATCTTCATGTCAAAGCGCGATATTTATTTATTCAATAACTTAAAAAAGCACAACAACGCAAAAAATTCAAAGAAAGTTCCAAAATCAAATGCCATGAAACAAAAGACAATCACTCATAAGAATAATATTTATGTTTAGCACCTACCAAATAATTGTGAAAAAACAATGCAGTGGAAAAGTGTTTATTTTTGTATGTAAAATAATTGTTAACAAAATGATGTTTTATTTAATATGTAGGTAAAATTATTTAGAAAAATCTATTGTTTTTTTACTATCTTTTGTTGTCTTGTAGAGGCTAAATATAATAAAATATATGGAACAATTGTCTCTGAAATTCAAAGTACAGTAAACTTGTTTTCAGAACTGTATTTTGTTTTATATTCAGGAAAAATAAGCATGTTCCTTGACAATGTATGATATTTAAATCAAACGATAAGTATTTAAAAAAAAAACCGCTCATTTTAACTTGACAGCTAATGAGTAGATGGTCTTAACTTGCAAATTTATGTCCAGGATTATGAATAATTACCACTTAAAATGGAAACCCAAACCAACCTAACCGATTATTAAGTCCCATTCATTAGTTATTTATTGTCAATTAATTATTTTTGCTGACCTTTTCATGTGTTTAAAACTGACCATTTTGTATATATTTACATTAATACTTTCATTACGGCTCGTTTTGAATATAAATTATCCTGTCAATTATAAAACTAGTATTTGAAGCTTAAATGTACTTATCTGGTCTATTTTCATATTTCGCATTGGTTCTTGTATCCTTTAGCTATCAGATGATGCATAAAAAACTTTTCTAAGAAAGTAGCAAAACGATGTATCACATCAACCAATGTCAACGGTCGGGGAATCTTATGACGGTATATGCCGACAACCGATGCGAAAGGGTTAATTGAATTAAAGAATGACAAAATAATAAGTTACCATTTTAATATATTTACGATGAGGATCATGTTTTCTTTTCTTGAGTTCTAATTCACAGTTTAGAGCAGTGCTCCGCAACCGGTGTGCCGCGGCACACTGGTGTGCCGTAAGCCGATACAGGTGTGCCGCGATCACATAAGGCAATATTATAAATAAATAATTTTACAACGGTCCTCAAGCTCCCAGCGCCTATCGCCTATTTATGTAGACATACAACGAGGTACTTGCTTTATTAAGTTCTAAATGAAATTAAAAAAAAGTGAAATTTATCAAATTAATATCTATTTTTGGCTTTTGGTGTGCCGCGGTATTCAAGGTGAGAACTTTGGTGTGCCGTAGATGAGAAAAGGTTGCGGAGCTCTGGTTTAGAGGATAAAAATAATGATCTTTTTATGTTTGCAACAGATCTCTTAGTGGATGCTCAAAAAATTACTTAAAAAAAAACAAATAAAATTATATGAGATATTCTCTTTTTATTTTAGAATTTTGATAGAAGCACAAAGATACCTTCAAAATGGTGTCAGCGAATCGATCAACGCTGCTGGTGTGCCTGACGATAGTCGTCTCATTTGCCAGCCTCACGGCGCAGAGCTTGGACACAAACCAAGTGGACGATGAAGACTCCAATCCCCTTCTGGAGATGGCCTCGACGTTCCTACAGAACGCTGGAGGAAACGGGGGAGGGATGGGAGCTCTTGGAGGCATCTTAGGAGGACTGATGCAGGGCGATGGAGGAAAACAGCTGGGGAGCATTCTGGGAGGATTCCAGAACAACAAGAACGACGCCGCAGCAGATGTTCTGTCAAGTAAGCATTTTAAGCATCTCAATTTGGTTTGGTCTATCTTCTATTGACACTTGTCAATGTGATTTTGACAAACTACAACTATAAAACATATGTGATACACTGCATCATCCATAAAAATTGACACATTGTTTGTTGTCGTTTAAGGTTTGAGTTTGTTCCATCTTTTTGGATGAATTATATGAACTAAAATATAGTTCTTAAGGAATTATTGCTGTTGAACTACATCAAGGATCACACGCGTGGTTTATAATGCTGAAATTTAACAGTCTATTGTTTTAGTAGTTACGCTCGCGTAGCCTTGCTTTGCGTGCAATTTTTAAATTAATCCATGCAACCATTCTTTTCTATAAAAAATATATAAGACTGACACAGTCTTATAAGATGATATTGTATTAATAGTCTTATGTGTCCATGATTATGAAAGTGGTGTAAGTCATGTTTCATTCCTTCTGATATATTTAAAGGTTTGTGTTTCGATATGATGATTAAAACCGAAGAAAGTGACAACTTCAAGTTGGATAAAATGCTATATTTAGATTTATTAAATTCATGTTGGATGAAGATTATGTTAATTCACAACAATGTGAACTGAAATCAATGAATATTATTTTTTCTCTTCAATTCCTTGACTTCCGCCACTTTCATAATTATGGGCATATAAATAAACAGTCTTATAAGACTAACATACTGTATTATCATTTCTCTGGTGCATAGATATTGACTTGGATTTAAATTTTTATTAGAATATTTTTTCAATGCTCTAATCTTCTTTTATAGATTGTTCACTATATTTTAATATTATTAGTAATTAAATATAGACATACAATTTTACATCAAATTTTATACGCATCAATTCAATCATAATTGCGCGGTGTAAAAGAATAGAGCAAAGGTTGCAAGGCTCGTGGTTCGAATCCCGTGTCTGCCGATATCTTTATTTTTAATTACTCATAGATATTGAGTTTGTATGGCTAGGCATTTGTATTTAAAAGAGTATAGGTAACTGTATAAGTATTTAAAAGACCAGTTAGAAAGTATTAAAAAAACTTGAAAATTATTCATTAATTATTATTTTCAGATCTGGGATCTCTATTCACAAACAAAGAGGGCAACTTGGACCCTAATGTTCTAAGCTCAGTGATAAGCGTCTTTGCCGAATCGGCGATGGGCAACAAGAAGCAAGAACACATCGAAAGACCAAAAAAAGTGTCACCTTCAACACAAGCAAGGCAGCAAAAACCACAGAGGAAGCAAGAGGAGCAAGGATTCGACATGGAGAGCATTCTAAACATTGCATCAGCGTTCATGAGCACGCAGCAAAAGCAAAACAATCAAGGCTCAGAGAGTGGACTGGAGGGTCTAGCAAGTGCGCTTCCACTTTTGTTGAACACATTTAATTCTTTCAACGGTCCTGAAGCAGAAGAAAGAGCTCACAAGCACGAAGATCACGCTTGGTTCTTACCGCCTCTAGTTGAAAAGATGCACGTGTTCTGGGATCATTTTATTAGTTCTGATCTGGGAAAAGCTGTGTGGGAGAATGCTGGATTAGGCGAGCTGATGAAGACGTTCACGGATGAGGATGGAAAGGTGGACTTTGAGACTGTTCTGAAGAGTTTGGAAAACCAGTCGTTCCGTAGGAGGTGGATCAAGACTGCGACAACTTATCTGGCTGAGTGGGCTGTTCACGTAGCAAACCCCGAAGTGCAACAAAGGTATGCATACACTTTTGATAAGTATTACTTGGATATTTTATTTTTAAGAAGTTCATTAAAATATCGTTTTTATCTTTGGAGCATAAGATTATTCAAAATTTCACAAAACAAAACTTCAAAAATTATTTCTCTATTACACCACAGATATATATGAAATGTTTCTCTGTATATCGATGATTATATATTTTATTTCTTAAGTGGTGTTGTAGAGTATATAAATTTAACCCAGTCATGCACTTTCTCCACCAAGAAGATAGCCATGGATTCTGTATCTTATAACGGTTGTTCTCTTCCAAAAGCAAGCTCCATCAACATCCTTGGAGTATCAATCTCGAATAATTTCAAATATTACGAGTCAATTAAGTATAAAGCCGGTCTCGCTTCAAAAAAACTAGGCATATTTTATAGATGACGTCGGTATTTTAACGATAAACAACTTCTTCTTCCATATAAAGGACAAATCCGACCTATCCTTAAATATGGCAGTCACCTTTGGATTGGAGCCCCAAAATACCTTCTAAACTTAATTGACTCAGTTCAAAGAGCAATTGTTTTGTTAACAATGACACTCTTACATCTAACCCGCAATCAATGGAACACAGGCGTAAGATTGGTTCACTTAGTCTTTTCTACCGTTATTACTACGGTCGCTGCTCTTCGAAACTTAAAGAACTAATTACTCCTGCACCTAATCAAGTACTACAATCTGGATCACTTCAAGAAACAGATAAATATACACTTGCAATCTTCCCAACCCACACACAAACACGAACACAACACGCGTTTCCTGCATAGAGCGTCCAGCCTAACTGGCTGAGCGTCATAGAGCGCACTGGTCTTGATCGGCTGTGCTCTCCTGCATGCGTTTACATATAAAAACAATGGGGCATATTCTACAAATCCATGCACCTTTAGATATGAAATATATATTAAAGAAATATATTAATATATGTCCCCATGATTATAAAAGTTGTGAATGTTAGGTTTCACTTGTTCTGTGATATTTGTAGGCTTGTGTTTTGATGTTGGTTGAAAACCGATGAAAGTGATAACAACAATAAAATTCTGTATGAAATATATTTAAAAAAATATATAAATAAATTACAATTTTTTAAATTTCTCAACTAATACCTCTTTCATAATTATGATAGAGGTATTTGAACTACATTACTATATACAGTAGTAAAGAACTAAGTCTTTATGCTTCATCTTTGGAACGGATATGAATGAAAATGTTATTATTCATTACTTTATTTTCATTTATATTAATTTATGTAATTTTTGATATCTCATAATATTTTAGGTGATTCATTATGTTTGATTCGATTTTAATAACAATAAGGTAACCAAAACAAGGTTTTCTTACTTCAGCAATTTATATTTTATGGTTATTTATAATATCTCGTTTGATCGTTCCAGGTATTTGACATCGACCCAGTTTGTGGTGAATGGTTTTCTCAAGTCGCAAGGATTCCCCAAGCATGCAATGTTCCAGCCGACCAAACTGTCAGAGTCTGTGACCACCATCGCCAACTATGTGCTGAAGAAATACCTCAACACACCTACAGATGTCAGCATTTATGTCAAGCCTGCTGCCAACTATGTTAAAGTAAGAAATTTATTAAGTGAAGGATCGCTTTCCCAATTCTAGCACGAAATCCACGAATTTGTTAGGAAAAATAATTTGTTGCAGTCGTCTGTTTGATGAGCATTGGGGCCTTCTGTTGCTTGTCTTTATTGCTTTGTTTTTCTTAGTACTTAATCATAAGGACATATATTTGTATATATTTTTTATTTAATTATTAATTCAATTTGCATTTCAGTAATGCCTCAAATTTGTACAAATTTGTAATGTTAGCGAAAGAAGAAATAAAATGAATTGAAAAATCACTTTTACAGAAATAATGAAAGATATTTTAAAATTTTATGATTATGTATTTTTTCAGTTGATTGAAAATTATTTATGCTATTTAATGTTTCAACAGGGGTTAAAAATGCAACCTCCTACATTACAGTGAGTTAAGATATTTAGCCATATTAAGGCAGCGATTCTCACCGTTATTCCTTTTTTGGTATATTTATTATTTCATCACTTAACAGAAAGCGAAATCATTCCTTACAAATTTAGTAAGAAAATATATTTAATGCAGCAAATGAAAAAAAAATCACCTCCAAATTTTTGATAAGCAAAAAAATGACACCATTCTAAAACAACTGGGTCTTCTAAAAATTGATGCTTACCTTTAAAAACACATAATTCCCCCAGAGTTTTAAAATTACCTTTAAAGAGAGAACTAAACATTGGTGGTATACTCCTTGGAACTACTTATTTTGACTTTTATCTTGTTTCTAAGCTAAATGCTGTTTCTAAGTTAATCAATGTGACATTTTACTTGTTTGTTCACTTTTACGTTGTATTTTTCACCAGGACATTTTAAAGACTGCCCAGTCCACCGGTTCCTACCTGACTCGCATGGATCAGAGTCTACTCAGTGACAAGCTCACCGATACCCTGAACTTGGAGATCATCGAACCGGTGCTCCGGGTGTATCGCGCCTACAGATTCGCCAAGAAGGAACCTCACTGTCAGACACATGTGCTCTGTGTCATCAACAGACATGATCCCAACGAAAAATTGGGTAAGTGTGAAAAAATCTATTCAATATACGTGTTGTGGCAATACCATACTGACATGTAACCAACCAATAGAATATAAAGACTACCAACAAGCCAGTCAATCTCTAAAACCCGGCATGCTACAGTCTCCAACACCAAAAGGACCTCCGGGCCGCTGAAATCTCGACACAACATGTCCTCCATCGATAATTAGTTCGTAGAACTAACAGTGTACTTGTAAAGCTTATATAGAAATTTTTAGTTATAATAGATTAGAAAAAGCGTTAGCTAGTTCTGTAGATTTCTTAATCAACTATTGCATTGTTCACTAAACTCAATAACTCTTGAATTACTCCGTCTGAAATGAAACAGTTCATCCACATATACGTTGACTAGCATACAGGGCGATATTCCAGTCGACTCACAGTACAATATGATTAGACTAAAGTATTTTTGATGAATTATTTTATTATTTCTATTTAATGATCTGGTTTGGCTATATTTTTTGCTTTGTATATTCATAATATATTGGTTTGGACATGACAGATTTTAATTTGTGGATTTTGATTTCAACGTAGTATTCAATTAAATCAAAATAATTTATTTTTAATAAAAAAATATTAGTATTTAGGTTATTTAGTTTTTAAAATAGTGAAAATTCAACTGGGAAAACATTGAAATAATAAAGGTACTTAAATAAATACACAATTTTACATCGTAAATTAAAAAAAAAGAAGAAACAATTTAATTTAGAAAAGTACTAGAAAGTCCCAAAGCTTGCTAAATAGACAACTCCAGAAAATTATTCTTAAAAAAATATTTGTGGATATAGAGTGTCTGAAGTGAATTTCCCTTGCGTGCAATATATCAACATTCTCAAGAGGCATATTATCTGGCAGGTTTGTATCACACCTAGGAAGAATGAACAATCTGTGCCTCCTTTAACTCCAACTTGTCATTAACTAACAAACGCCTAAAAGTATGCTTCCTGTAGGTTGGGCTGTGTACTGAATAGCTATAAACCATGTATTGATTTCAACATAGCATTTAATTTTGACATTACTCCAGCATACAAAAATCATAATTGCAAAACAACGTTTGCGGGTAGTCAGAGATTGATAATATTTGAAATATTTTGCTTTTCCAGGTCTGCCGGGATTCAAAGCCGGGTTGACGAAGTTGAGCAGTTTTGCAGCATCAGCAGCTCTGAGCTATCAGGGAGGACATGGATTCTGGGACCTCTACACGGCCATACAAGACGATACCAACTGCATGGTAAATAATTAATACCATAACTTATCCCATTATACAGTCGTATTACTTTTCCATCTATAATTATTCTCTAGTTGAAGCATATAAATATACTCATAAATATGTATTTTTTAAATATAGCTACTACGTATGAATAATTTTATTTATGGCCTGTCATAAATTACTAGAAATCATTATCTTTTTTATTCATTGTCATCACTGACTTTATCCCATTTATATAAAACAATGAATAGGTTTTAATATATATAATAAAGTTATGTACCAGGTAATATATATATATAATATAGTATATTGACAGCTGATTTTTTTAGTACCAATACTAGTAAATATAGACCTGAACTACTTATAATAAAATGTTATTCTTTATATGAAACATAGAAATCTCCCATTAAAACATATAATTATTTCTTTAACTACTTACTTCACTACAATGTTTAATTATATTAACTTCTGTGATATAATTTATTATATTATTTTAATTTAATTTTATTATATTTTATTATTACTAAGCTTTCGTTGACGATATGGATTTACAATTGTAGTTGTCGTTTTTAAATAATAAATACATTATTTTAGATATATTTAATCAATTTTATTCTCTCTTCCTAATGAATGGTTTAATTATTATTTTGTTAATGTTTTTCACAACTAAGGATAAATAACGTCACAACTTTTAAGAATCATATTTATTTTTCCACGTAAATTATTGCATTAGGTCTATTATTATCCCTTTCGCATTGGTTATCGGCATATGCCATCAAAGATTCCCTGACCGTTGACATCGGTTGACGTGATATATCCTTTGGCTATTTTCTTAGAATAGTTTTTTATGAATCATCTGATAGCTAAAGGATACAAGAACCAATGTGATATATGAAAATAGACCAGATAAGCACATTTATGCTTCAAATACTAATTTTATAATTGACAGTATAATAAGTATTCAAACCGAGCCGTAATGAAAGGGTTAAACAAGCTATAATATTTTTATCAGAGGACGTTATTTCACTTACATATAAATACTTTTTAATGTAAAATCCGAAGGTGCTTATTGACACAAATTAATCAATGAGTGAGTATTTGCAGGAATTAATTTTGATATATATTTGTTTCCAGGCGAGGTATCCTGCAGAATGCGACGAGTTCCATGAAGAGGAGATCAAAGTAACCACAGAGTATTATCACAACGAGCTCTAAACACCAATCTAACCTAATAATTATGTTTGTAAAATCACGTAAAAGCACAAGAGGTGCACTCACATCATTCACCAATCATCAAGATTCATCAAGAGTAAGGAGAAAAAGATTTTGTACACACAATATTTTATTCGTACGATTGTATTTAATGTCTGTTTTAGTTTAATATAAAAAATACATCTGTGAAGTTGTCTATTATCAGACTACCAACAGATGGCTATACATATTCATTTATACCTAATTACACGGAAATAGGTAGGTATACTACTAATGCATTCTAATTGTTTACCTACTGATATTAGGGGAATTTTTGTTAGCAGTTTATTATTACTGCCTCTGATTTTGACTTAAATTTTGCAGTGACATATAAAATGCTCCTAAAATAAAGTTTTATATGACATTTAGACTGAAATATGTTGTTAATGTATAATTTATGAAATTATTACATTTTAGAAGTATTTTTTTTACATGATCATTGTCTAAGCATAGAAAAAAAAAACATCTTTTTTAAAAGTTCTATTTTTCTTTGTCTTGCTTTAAAAGTAAATAAAAAATTTGATAATTAAAAATTAGCTAAATCTGATATATAATGTTATTTAAAGAGTCCTTTATCTGAAGGGTTATTATTTAATTGACAATAAGTATCATAGATTGAATAATATTTATATAATCTGTTTGTGCAGTCAAATAAAAGGTGGCAACTGTAGTATTATTGAAAAAATAGTGGTGTGTCCGGGTTCTGGAGACTGACTGGCGTTAGCCCTCCTGCTTATTTATTGGCGTGTCCGTATGGTGTTGCCACAAAATAATGTTTATTACAAACTTGACAGATAGAAGATAAAAACCTGAGAGAGATAACAAAAATATTTTACATCACTTGATGATTATTTTTGTTAAAGTGATTGAACATTGAAAAAAAATTTTTAACCTAAAAACAGTAAATAAATATATTTTTTTATAATAGTTGTAGAAATTTGTAGGCATTTTTTAAATATTGTGTGTACCCAGAAATTGGCATATTTAAATGTCCTATAACATGTTTTATAATGTGTTGTTTATTTATTAAAGTATTTAATTAAGTATTACGTACAGAATTAATGTATCCAACAATGTGCATTATCATTAAAACGTCATATGTGCCGATCTTGAATCAACGATAAAATTATAATAAAAAAGTTGTTAAAATATTAATCTTTTGTTTAATAAACATATATTTTTTTGTATTATTGATATTTATTAACCCTTTTCCTGCCAAAGAAATATACTCTGTCAACTATGACACGCCAAGCTATTTCAGGATTCGAAACATTCATACTGGCGATTTACGTCTATGCACGTAGATGGCAGTTAAGGCACGGATTGCTTTTACGTCTATGCGCGTAAATGGCAGGGTAAGAGTTAATATAAAAACTCCCACACGAGTCTCCATCCTCTTTAATCCTCTGTCTTTCGCATCCAGGTCACTCCCGTTATTCTTTTTATGTCGTCAGTCCATCTTGCAGGTCGACCAATGCTTCATTTGCCAGTTCTTGGGCGCCACTCCAATACTTTTCTTCTCCATCGACCGTCATCTCTTCGACAGATATGTCCTGCCCATTGCCACTTGAGTGTGCCTATTCGTTGGGTAGCCTCCACTATTTGAGTTCTTCTTCGAATATCCTCATTTCGGATTTTACCTTTTAACGACACTCCAAGGATGGATCTCTCCTTAGCACGCTGGGTGACCTTTGTATTATAGGTAAGACTTGCTGTTAGGTTTCACGTATCTGCGCCATAAGTTAATACAGGGAGGATGCATTGGTAAAACCTTTTCGGTTTACCTAATATCAATGATGAAACATCTTTTTTCTAAAGATATTCATCTTTCTTAGCATTATCATAGTCTATTCAAAAAACATGAACAGGGACTTAAATCATTTACTGGGAAAAAAGGTAAAATAAAACATTACTTTATAAAAAATATTTATTATTAAATTAAATAAGCCACAATGATAAATTAAAATAAATAGTTGTAACAATATCTAAAATAATAAATAGGTTGTAAAACTATTGATAAAAAGAACTAAACGTACAATAAATAAATAAATAATTTTTAATTTAGCAATATAAAAGTTTTATAAGGAATATAAAATATAAATTATTTTTCAAAACACTAAGAATCTCTAAGACTATATTTAATTTAATTAATTACGTTGTTTTAAAAGTCAAATATTTTTCTTAATACTAACCAATCATAAAATTCCATTTTTGTGTAATTCAATAAAAAACAGATAAAAATATGAAGATAAAATATATAAATATCTACAACAATTCGACCCTAAATATAAATATTTTTATCCATATGTATCATATTAAATTGTATGTATTGGGTACACTTGAATTATTTCTGACAGTTAAATAATTGTTTATTACAAATAAAATTAACAAATTCAATAAATAAAAAGAAGTAACAAATAATATTAAACAAAAATACAAGATTATTCACAATTATTCCACGATTTTTAAGTGGGTCCACACTTGGAATGACAAACATGTTGAGTAGTCACTTGTGGAAAAATTCTAAATAATATATACATTTTATTGATATTATGGTAGTCTATCAACAATTATCCATCAAGAAAAAGTAATAGATAAATTTTAATAAATAATACAACTAGGGAACATAAGCCATTAAATAAGTATGTATTCTTGTAAAAAAAATAGTAAATTTTAAATAATGCTTAAAGAAAAATATTACAATTAGAAGAAATGGCAAAACTCTTCGAGTATATTATCAGTATAATTTTAAGGTTGTAATCAATTTAATAAATAAAAAGGAGGCAGTGACAATAAATGAATAAATAATTAAAATACAAATGTTAAAAAAAACTTATCAAGAATATAAATTAATTGTGGCATGATTTAATTAATTAGTCAGGTCGCCTAAGAGATCATTAAAAACATAAATATTCTTGATAATTGGTTTCTTATGTGCAATTGAAAGAAAGTAAAGCAAGAAAACAATCGGTTTTTTTATGGAAACTATAAATACAACACAGTAACATATACTATTTTAAAAATGGCCAAATATAGGCATTTTAGTAGAGAAAAATAATAAATTATTAATTAATATATAATGCTCATAAGATGAAGATTATACAAATAATATAAAATATAAAATGCCCCAAGTTATTATTATATTTATATTATAAATTGTATTATTATATTAAGACAGACAGGAATATAAGTAAGAACATAAAAAAATAACATAGACAAAAAACACTAAAATCAGACGCATTTGAATGAACGACTAAAATGTCAATGTGGTAGGTATTTAGAATATACCTACAACCTACACTACACCCGTGAAATTTTTCACAGGTGTAACACTAGTAGACAAATAACTCTTATTAATTGAATGTAATATTTTTTTAAGAAGTAAAAATATATGAATGATTTTTCGAAATTGAAGAATCAAGCAAAGGATGGGCAGAGGGTCATTAATACATTAATTGAAGACTGCTAAGAATTGCTAAACGATTAATTTTCAAGTTTATCTTAAAAATTAGTAACTGTTTAATTATTTTCCATTTAGTTAAACATCCTGTAATCATTTTTAATCATCTAAAAATGTAAATTATGATGTAATTTTTCACTCACAATTTCATTCCGAAATATTGCCATGCAAATAGTACAGAAAACGGTTTTTAACGATTATTAAACATTATGTATTTTGTTATTAATTTCATGTTTACAAAGCTATTACTCTTTAAGTAAGAGTAATGCACTAAAAAAATTAAAAAAGAAGATAAATTAAAAAATAAGTTTGTCCACCTATGCTACTTGTAAAATACGTAAAATAATATTAAGTCATATAATAACTCTTTTTGTATATACGCTACTAACCTATAGACAGCTTTGTTAGAAGGTATTAACCTTGACATATTTGTATCTAAAGCTACATTAAGTAACTACTATGCTTAGTTTGCGACGTCCTCCTCGTCTCTGAGGCATATACAAAATGTAAATCAATATTTTCAATAATATAAAATGCTTAGCCGAAGCTCTTGTGGCTTGGATTATTTGTCCAAAGAAACGGCTCCATCCAAATAAAATAACTAATGATACTTAAGGCCAGTGCCGATTTTAGAAGGTGGCGAAGTGGGTCGGTGCCCCAGGGCGTCGAATAAGCTAAAGGCGCCTAGTGCAACCAATCTTGCTTAGATATAGGGCGCCAGAAAAAAAATGGCCTAGGGCGCCGCAGGGTCTAAAGCTGGTATTGCTTAAGACGATCCACCTGATGGGTAAACCACATTTCCCTGTGGCATTATATACCCAGTAGGTTGCTGATTGATACTTTGCGTAGGCTTGTATCCATTGTACGCCCTACTGGCTGCCCATTCCTTGGCGTAACCTTGACCGTTTCCAGCTCCTGCATAGCTGTTGTAGGCAGCTCCATACCCGCTGCTGTACTCCGGCCCACTTTCTGCACCCGCCCATTGTGCGTGGTGCGGAACGTGCGGAACGTGGGGCGGCATCTTGCAGACCTTGAGAGTCGATAGGATGGTCGGAAGGAAGAGGGCGGCTAGGACGATGATCTTCTTGATGAACATGACGGTGAGGAGGACAGGAACTAAGAGAAGCTTTACTTTGAAGAGAGACATCAGTGAGAGGAATGGAAGGAGGATTGCGAGCTTCTTCTTCTTGCCTCTGGCGTTGTCTTTGGCGTATGAACTGGAGCGGGCAACTTCTGTAGACAAAAAATAAACATATTATAAATAAAATGTTTATGTTTGATTTACAAGTGTTTGAAAACATGGACTGCTATTCGTATGCTGATAAAAGAGGGTAGAGCGCAGTGGATAACGAGATGTAATATTTGGTTGCTGTAAAAATCATTTCTTAAGATTAAAAATGCGAAGACAGCTATATTAAAAATCATACAGTGTTATAGATATCGCATTTCGTCCGAAACATCAAAATATTTAGTAACAATTTTTTTTTTCAATAATCAACTCTAGAAAATCATTATAATTATATGATAAAAAACCATCTAACAATTGATCTATGTCTTCACCTATATGAACACCAAGCATGTTTTTTACCATTAATTACTATAGGAATTGTAAATGAAGATGATTATTATATTGCTATTTATTGTATTTATTTTTTTAAATCATAGAAGTTTGTAAAAAACTTCTATAGAAGCATTGAGACGACGGCTCTCCAACTTACGAGCAGGACTGACAAACCGAGACAATATAAGAAATTCTGAAATGAAAATCATGCAAAGTGTGTAAAGATATCGTGCAATGGGGGAGATCAAGCATGCATTACTGAAGAAATCACATTTAAAGAATGCGTTCTGAAAGAGTGGTGATCATTGCAGCTGAAGAGATACCACTGGGCATTTGACCTTCAGGAAGACGACATAATAGATGCTTGTAGAACTACGTGCCATAGGTTGGGTTGAGATCACGGAAGTTTCGGGAAGCGTCAATTGAACCATCAGATCTTCTTATACGAGGGACTACCATCTCTTCCCTGAAATGAAGAAGCACCTGGGTGGAACGCATTTCAGCGATAGAGAAGAGCTGGAAGAAGCGGTTCTCAGGTATCTGCGTGGCTTGGCGGCAGATTTTTTTGACTCGGGTATTCAAAAGCTCGTATACCGCATGCAAAAATGCATTGACCTCAGTAGCGTCTATGTAAAAAAACAGGTTAAGTCTGAACTTTCCAAAAATGTACGCATACATGGAATTAAACATGTTTTACACTGAGAAAAATCACTGAGAACCTTTTTTTATTGATAACCCTCGTAATTGTAAATTAAAAAACGTTTAAATATGCATTGGATATAACAGATTTTTTTACTTGACCTTGTCTACTCTTTTACTCTTAATTATACAAAGCATCTAGAATAAATACAGAGATTCTTGGCGGAGCTAGGATTAATTGAGACAAGACTAGGATAATAGCAGCTGAAAGAACTGTGTGAACTTGTGACGACTAGATGCAGTCAAAGAGCGAATATAAAAAAAGAAATTAGTAACAAGTTGATCTCCATTTCATCAAAGACTCCCACAATTTACTGCAAATTTCTTCAAAGCATTTCGATCTGTTTTGTTCCTTTTTTTTTGCGTGGATTAAATTGTCAAAATTAAAAGTAACCCGTACACAATAAGTGTGCCGTTATGAAGTTAATCAAACATAATTAAACGTGTTAACAAGACATGTTAATTATGCTTTAATCTCAACACCACCTCTAATCCTTCTAGCGTGACACTTATGACTTCACATATAGTGAATAAAACTACATCACGATTCATAAATCCTTCATAAATCTCGGAGATATCATCGGAATTAAGTATGCAAAACAAACCGTACGTATATGGGAATAGTTTTTTTCTTCCTTAGGACAAAATAGTTCGTGAGAGTCGGACTAATCATACGATCTAGACTAGAAAGCCGAAACAAGCTTCGTATACTATAGAAACTTTCATTCCAAGCCGCCGGATCTCATTGTAGAATATTAATGCATCTATTATATATACATAAGAGTAGTATGTTCTTGTAGTAGGTTCTAGTAGCAGGTGCAGAGATGAGGAAAGGATAATTGCAGCTTACAGAACTGTGTAATCTTTACCAGGAATGTAGGTATATAGTAAAATATTTTTAAACCGTTTGGAGATGTTTGAAGTTCGAAGCTGCTGTAGCTTGGATTATTGGGTCTAGTATTTAACCTGTTAACCGGGCGGTCCGCTGTCCAATTACGCAACTTGTAACGGGCGCGAACTCTTTCACTAGGACGTGTCAGTACGTCACGCCCGGAGGACGTTATTTCCAACTTCATCAACTTCTTCACCATATTCATTCTCAGTATCACTCAATTCCCATATATTTCAAGGACGTATTCATATGTTTACGTTTGACGTATATATGCGTCCCGCGCGGTTAACAGGTTAAGAAGTAGCTCAACCCAATACATGTTGTTATTCCCAAACCTATCCACGTACTATCCGCACTTAATGTCGCTAAGCTTTGGTGATCAGATAAGAGCCGTTGATTTCTCTACATGATATTTCTTTTGGCATAAGTTAACATAAAAAAAACACATTAAATTTGTCCCAACGCAGTATTCAATTAATTTATGTCCCGTTTTTAAGAGCATTGCTCTTAAATACGTGATATTATGTTAGACTAATTGACTAACTGCGTGCGCATGCGACTGAAGACGTTTCTTTGCATCTTTTTATGAGAAAATCTGCGGCTTATAAATATTAAACAATTGGGAAAGGCGTCTAAGGAAATAATGTGACCACGATCTTAGATAAAAATAATGTTTGTCACTTGCAGTGAGTGATCACATTGTCAAAAACAATGTGATCACGAATTTTTTTCTTCCAATATTGAATATATTACTGCAATTTTAGTTTAATAACTGACCACATTCATATTGACACAGTGGCTACTCCCAATTCATTTAGTCTAATGCTGATTAAATGTTTTTCCCGCCAATTGATTTAACTTACTGCCAAAACCTTAAATTAGTTACTGTACAAAAAAATACAGGTCTACTTATTATATGAATGTCTTGTATTATTTTGATAGAATTAATCAAATCACTAGACATCCGTTCACAAATATATTAAGAGATTTTTTTCCGAAATGTCACAGGGATTAGTAAATTTTACTAAGTTAGATATGTATAATGACATTTAAGTTATATGTATATAATGTTTTTAAATAGTATTAGTTTGCAATAACTGTATAGTTTACCTTTCCCTTTACCCGATCCACTTTATGGAATTATGTTTTGTTTGTCATTACACAAGTTAGAAAAGAAACATTTTTTGTCATCAGATGCGACGTCAACGCAGTCATGATTGATGGCTTGTGATCATAAATCCAAACAGTTAAAATGTATTTAGCGTTTTTGTTTGACGAAAGAACAATACAAGATAAAATGGATCGCAGATCGTCAGAAATCTCTGCTGTTATGGCAATGTTGTTTTTTTTATAATTATTCATTGACTCGGTTTATTTTCCTCGCCATTTCAGGGTCAATCGTCACATGTATTGGTTTACTTTAAATTGAATATCAAACAAAGGTTTCAAGCGAATATTTAACTGAATGTCATTGTTTTAAGTTGTAAACTCTTTTCATTTAAATATTTGCAAATTAGGGAATTAGATCAATCGTGATGCACGACTATATATATTTATAAAATGCATCATTAGAGGTCACTTATGTGAACTGTTGTATCTATATATAAGGCTTCACCACTAGCAGCTAAGCGGCCTAATTGCGGATAATGATAAAGTCAAGCCTAGGGATACGTTTCCTTTATAGTTAATTTAATTTATTAAATATTGGGTTCCTCGTAATTATGATATTTTGGCTAAAACAGAGTGTCCTAATTTATTTCATGGCACGGCTCCCTAGATCTGAAAAAAATATCCTCGGCCCCCACAAAAAAAAACTTTTTCTTATGTTTATTTGACAATTTAAATTATAAGGCACATTTATATTAGGTAAAAAAGTATAGGAACTTGCTTAAATATAAACATTCCCTAAATATGTTACGTGCTCAAAACAAATATCATACGAATTTTGTTAAAGATCTGTTTCACAAATGTGAAACAGCACTTAATTAATTACAACACTAAAGAAACACTAAAATACGCCTTGAATACTATAGCTATCTTAATTCGAATCCGGAGGACGTAAAGAATTACCTGTACATAAATAGTATATACTTTACTAAAAACCTCCTGATGCAGAGATAAGAAAAGTGACAAACCTGTGCAACGGAAATTTGTTTAATTGCGATGTTGAAAATGCTTCATGTCTTAATTTTCCCAGGAATGCAGAAGCACAATAAATATTTAGTCTGAGAAATAAGAATATTGGGTATCCGGTGAAGATTCTGGTGCAAAGACGATTCTATAGAAGGTGATTTTAAGGACAGCCATCAAAACTACAATATATATACGGCGGAAATTTTTATCGCGAAAAAACATTTTTTTTTTATTAAAGCGCCATATCATGAGCAACGTAGATCAATGATCTAGTAGAATTTATTAAAAAGTGAGACAAAGTTTAACGTAGAAAATGAAATGCGATTTTTTTATCGCTGGATCAAACGATTTTACCAATCACGTGAAAAGGGCATTAGCAGATCAGCATAGCAGTTCTAGAGGCATGAAATTTAACAGGCATTTTAACATACAATTTGACTAAAATAAACGATACGTAGTGATTACAAACGGCCGTCTATTCAAGTGCTATTCACGTACAATGTTGCTTAACTTTGGTGAACGGACAAGGATCGGTGTTTTTAATATCGCATGGTCTATAATCAATGTGTCAATCATAACAATATGTCTTTTATAAAGTAACGCTTCTTTATTGTTTGTATTACTTTAAAGTACAATACTTGGGCCTAAATGTAAATACGAAGAGATTTAATTACATTAGTCACCGTAAATCAATTTTCAATTGCCTATTACACCGAACGTTTAAAAAACCAATTGATTACTTTTTACGTTAATGAAAAAGGGCTTTCTAAAGAAGTGAGAAATTTTAAATTAACTTTTTAAAGCAAACAACTTGAATATTTAAATACACAATACGCGAATGTCAAGTGAACGATTACTCACGTACTGTTTTTTTAGACTAAACAAACTTATAGAATAAAGTTTTAGTTTATTCATTATTTTATTTTCGTAGATAACATTCTCATGAAAAAAAAAGATTCATTTGAAAATTCAATTTCGAAAACGTTTCTTACTGCTTGTATTTTTTACATTGTCACTTTTGTTAATATGTAGTTTAAATACACAAGGGAATTTTAAGCGATACATATTCTCTCGAAACTCAGAGATTTTGTGATCCTAACTATTTTCGTACATATTTTTTTCACTTGTAAATTTAATTGGCAAGTTTATTTATTTATTAATGGAACATTGTTCCAATCGTCACATTAGAGATATAAAAAAAATGCATGAATAAAAAATATGTCAATATTCACCAGAAAATATAATTTAAAGCCTTAAATAAAGGCACTTAAAATAAATATGATAAAAAGAATAATACAAAAGATAAAAGTGAGATGTATTCGTATATATGCAATATTTTTTTTTAAGTAATCTCATGCAGGAGAGTACAGCCAGTCAAGACCAGTGCACTCTTTGATGCTCAGCCATGAAGGCTGGACGCTGCATTAGGGAAACGTGTGTTGTGTTTGTGTTTGTGTGGTGGTTGAAGTGATTGCAAGTGTATATTTATCTGTTTCTTAAAGAGATCCAGATTGTATGAAGAAGGAAACACACACGCTGGAAGAGCATTCTAAAACTTACCGGTCAACACACATTAAATAAAATCACAAAAAATAACCGTGTGTTCGGCAAGTGAGGGACGAGTTTGTCAGTTGTGAGTGGGTGCAGGAGGAATTAGTTTTTTAAGTTCCGAAGAGCAGCGACCATGGTAATAACGGTAGAAAATACTAAACGAAACAATATTATGCTTTTTTCACATTGATTGCAGGTTATTCGTAAGAGTGTTATTGTTTAGTTAAAATTAGTGTAATACAGATATGAGATACTCTAAAATCATAAAAAAACATTCGCTTTGGAAGAAAAAAGTGTTTGATTGAGAACTAGAAAATCAATGATATAGGCAAATGTACAAAGTTATGTGAAAAATTATTATGATCTTCTGAAATGTATTTATATAAGCGTCGTTTCAGTTGGAGTGAATTGGTTATGATGATGAAGCATTGAATGAGGTACCTAACAGAATGATTGGATACAGAATGTGATAGCCATATAATATCGATATAAGCCAAAATATATATTGGCTGTGCGAATATTCAAATTTCAAAAAAGCTTTGTTAGAAAAATGTGAATGTATAATCGATATTAAAAAATATAATGTATTCCAAGAGAAAGTTTGACAGTTTTCGATCAAATTATCACATCTTTATGAAAATAATATTGAATCGTTTTTGCTATAGGCTATGTTGCGGTTTGTTTTATTTTTTTAATGTTCGGTATGTTTGGGTTTTTGCCTATTGAAAAACTCGCCAAATCCATTTGGGGAATAATCATAATAAAAAGGCAACACTTTGAAGAGCGAGAATTTTGCGGTCGGTTTTCGGAAAAAATAATTCGGCCTGACATGTTCGACCTTCCTTGCGGTGTGAAATCTTGGACGCGAAAGAATGATATCCGATTTGATATTGACCAATATAAAAAAAATACTTAACTATCATATAAAATTTAAATAGTGTAATGCAAATAAATTATTTTTTCTTTTTATTCAATGTCTGTTCTCTAGCTTGAGAAAATAGTTTTCTTATTTGTAAAAGCACAAATAACGAGGACTCAGATCTCATGATACCAAATACTGATTTGATTGTTTTACTATTAGTTATTAATTTGCTGCAGCAAAGATTTATTTGACATTTTTTTCTTTGCTTATAATTGTAGTGACAAGTGACAACATATTCAATGATTAACTTCTTAGGTTTTCACGGCCAGATTTGATATTGTGGCTTTAGGGTTTAGCCGTGTGTGGCGAATTTCTTCTCTCCGATATTTCGACCGCCATTGCAGGGGTCTTCTTCAGGGTTGATGACTTTGTTGTCAAAGTCATTAAAGTGAAAAAGTTATCAACCCAATGAAGCTAACTTATTATTTTTACACTTATTTATGTACGTATAATCGTTTCTAATTTTTTCAAAACCAATTGACAAAGCAATATGATGAGCTTTCGATTTTCTTATTAATATTTTTCGATGTAATTCTATATGAAAAACGTTCATTACTATGAATCGATAAAATAAGTATAAATAGTTAATTCCGCTATTATAGTTGTAGAACATGAAGTATTTTTCATCGAAGATGGAACATGTAATAATAGACAATAAAATTGTGGGATGAATTATAAATTCTGCTTTCGTTAACCTACATTAAGTATTATATTTAAAGATTTAAAATTAAGAAATGATAACAATATATGCTAGGTTCATATTTTAAAATTATGTGTAAATAATATATATTTCAACGGTTTAGTCACACAAGAGCTCCATTTTTGGGCAAAATTACTTCTTCATTCCAAGACTACCTGTACTTCTTTTCTGAATAATTTGACAATAGATATCTATTTTTAGGTCATAAACACAATCATTTTCAATGAGTCTATTCCGATACAGTTTTTCTTTATTGTGTAGATTGATGAGTCGAGCCGTCGCTTCTCTAACCAAATGGTCCAATCCTCTCGGATCCTCATGATATATTATTCGCAGCCGACGTGTATAGCGGTCATGAACTTTGCACGGAAATTGGAGCCTATTTTTACAGCTAGATTAAACTATTGTAATTCTCACAATAAATGAGTAATATCTACATAAAATGAAACATGAATATTAGCGAAAAGCAAAATAAACTATGAAACAGCCAACCACTGTTACAAACCATATATTTTTCATGCATTTATTGTATCATCATTGGCTTCCACTCACTTTTCAGAACGTGGTGCATCTTTAACATCTAACATGCCGAATCAAACAATTGCTTACCGCTTTAACACTGGCGTTCTGTCAATACATATATTTTTTGCACATTTTTTTTTACCTTTTCGACTATATATTTTTTTCTTTTCACTTTTCATGTTTGAAAGGGTGCCAAGCAAAAACTACTGCCTAGATCCCAACAAGCTTTTTCCCAAGCAAGCTTTGCTAAGTGTCAAAATTCAAAGATATTATACAGATTTAACGTGAAGTAGGCTTTAAAATAATCTAATTTGTTTCCGCAAAACTTAATAAATAATAATCTTCTTAACAAAGATTTGCGTTGCTGGTATGTGATATTCAATACTTTTCTAGGCTTTAATTATATTATTAAGGTTAAACCGCAGTTTCTGCATACATAATATTGCATAGCCGGATGCAATCGATCTGTTGAAGATTGGCTTTATTATTATCTGCACTTGGGTGCGGTTAGAGAACCTACGGTTTGTTTTAAGTTCTAGTACTGGAGCCCTAGACGCGCGGTGAAGCGTCAAACCCATCCTAGTTCCAATGCAAAATAAAATGAAAAACATTTAACTAGGTCTCGATAGTATATAGTACTTATTTATCGAGAAACTAGTGCATATTTTTTAATGATTCATTGTAAAAAATATAAAATATACATGTGTACCCTAGGGCCAAGAGGATAAGTTACGTATGTTTAAAAGTTAATAATATAGAAATTCACGTTATAAATGTTTCAGAAGCCAATACAACCATTAATTTCCATTGTGATTTTTATCAAACGAAAGAAATAAATGTCATACATATGGTTATTAATCTTGAATAGTATGGCGTACCTAAACTTAAGCTTAAAATCTGTGCATCACCACATTACTAAAGTTAGGATTGTTAGGATTTTTTCTTTTGAAAAAAAAAACATTGGTTTTATAGGGCAACAAAATGATTAATCAGAATTAAAATCAATTTATAATCCAAACTAAAATCATCTTTAGGTTAGAACAAAACATAAATTGTGACTGATGAACTAAGATGAGGCAAGGATAATAACATCTAAAAGAACTGAGTGGTGAAAATTTTAATAGATCATAAACTACATCGGCAAACAAAAAAAGAAAAAGAAGATTATGAATTATTTTCTAATGAAAAAAGTAATAAGATAAAAATACAGCTTTAAGAAAATTTAAAGGCTTTTGTAGATTCATAAATCTGCACATAAAATGTATCATTTAACAAAAATCCATTCAAAATAGGTATGCAGAATCAAAAAAATAAAGAAACCTAATGTTTTAATTGACGAACTACTTTACCAACCTTTTCGTAGTGTTGAAACAATTTGGTAAAGTAGTTCAATATACAAATCATATATCGCAAAAGAGAATACCTTAATCAAAAAGAAAAGCAATACATAAAATTTAAATTCCTTACCGTTGTTCTCCTGATGCATCTTCTTCATACTCTACTTCGGATGTAGTTGTAGTAGCTCCTTCGGGCAAAGCAAAACTGATACCATGGCTTCCGAGGAAAGCTCTTGCCTGTCTCATGCCAAACTTTATCAGCTTGTCAACTTCAGAGTCTTCTCCAATCTGCCGAGAATCACCGAAAAATGCGCTCTTGACGGGCTGTTTCAAATTTTCTTCGATCCTCACCAATTTCAAAATTGCGCCTTCATCCGGTTCCGACGACGGACTCGTCAAGGAGTCGTTGTTCCATCCACTTTCAGCCAAACCGGAAACGTATTTCAGAGCTCTGTATTTCAGGCAATTAAACGCGTCATGCCGTTTTTGGCAGGTCGCCTGGGCTTCTTGGACGTATTCGTCGTGGTGAAGAGTTTGGTTGGCACTTCCTCTATGCAAGATGGCGGCAAACGTCAAAATCAGAAGGACGCGCGACGCCATTTTGTAATTGTTGAATGTTGGTGGCATTTTCGAAAAGAAGAATTACAATCTGTAACAAAGATATGTATTTTTAAATATCATATGTGAAAAAATGGCAGGTCCTCCAGCTTGAGAGAGTAATCGAAAAAAAATGTTATTAAGATCAACGCTCTGTTTGTCGCATCTAATTATAAAGACCTTCTTTACAAGCAGAGCAAAGTTAAGAATTAGATCATATACTTACTTACATTACTTAATTATGAAAAAACATCTTCCGTGGTATGAAAGTAGATGTCAATCTTTACACTTTTGTTAGTGTGTATACTTAGAATTTTCTGTTCTGAAACTAGAAACGCCTAATAATCGTTTAAATGTTATTGTGATATATTTAAGAGTTTTTTTTCTACAATCTACACTACAAAAGTAAATTTTTCGCATGCTTTAAACATTTTCTTCCTATATATGTCTCATTTCTAGAACATATGGCCACCACCAATTTAGTTCTTTTTAATCAACATTCTTTTCATAAACGTCCATTCAGGAATATATATGGTTACCGATGACATCCTAGGCATATTTTTTAGTTATTTGTGAATTGGAATACTTAAGAAGATCTGATGAAGTCCATCGCTACCGAGCAATAGACAATTTGGTCTAAAGAGGCGTCTCAACTCAACCAACAACACGCGTTAAGCAACAAAATTTACCCCATCCATGTCTTGGTCCACGTGCAATGTAGCTCAACAAAGGTGATCTAATGAAAACCGCGCTTACACTGTGCGCGTGTTATTTGCACTGGCGTAAAAGTAGTGAAAATAAATAAAAAATAAAAAATAATATAAATACGATAGAATATAAGTTTTGTTTTTATTTTTGTGTTATAAATATATGTTATATGATGAATTGGGTTATCTGTAAACGTAAAATACTGAATTATTATTTATTTTATAAAAGCGTTTAAGAAATGTGTCATAAAATTTATGTTAAAATAAATTTTTCAGAGTAACGGCTGTTTAGAAACATGCATAGAATTGAACAATGATCGGGTGATACCAGACAGGTAAAAAATGTAATTGCTTCAGTTTGTCTATTCGGCAAAAAACATTGAATTTGAAAGAAATTTCACGGTTTAATCATGTCTATATCTAATATTCTAACATGGAATGCTGCGATCAAAGACTCTCAAAGTCTTTAGATTTTTAAAAGAATGATATTTCGGCTAGGTTTGAGTGTCATTGTCAAAAGGTTGTAAACGATTTTCGTATAAAATGTATTTTCGTTGTAAATTTAGCCATTTTGTATAAAACACGTTGGAATTGCACAATGTTGCTTTAAATTCTTTTAAATTTAATGTTCTTTATAAAGTTGAAAGTGTTACTTTTATCTTGTATTAAAAATAAATTTATGATCAATTAAAATAAATGTTATACGTAAGCGTCGGGACAAACATACGGTCCTATTAAAAACGATGAATAACAATACCTGTACATTAAAATGTGCGTAGAATAACACAGCTACCTATTCTTCAGGCCTTGTAATTTCGTTGTTCTGAAAATCTGCCGAAAACTATATGCAGAGTGTACTCGGTGGAGCATCGGAATGCAGAGACGATGATTTGGGCAATTTTGATGACGGATGATTTATTTTACGATGGCTATTTGTGGCAAGCATATGTTTTAGCTGGGAACGGATTTGGAAAAAGAAAATGGTATTCGTACGTACGAGTATATACGATAAGGTTTATGAAAAAAAAATACAAAAATTCCATTGAAATAATAATAATATTGGACTGCGCTGAGAACGCGGTTTCAATGGGTTATTTGCAATGTTTTTAAATATTATTGTTGCGCTGTGTTTTGCTTGTACGTTATCCTTTATTATGTAAGAAAAATAGATAATTTTGGTATGCGATATTCCTCTCGCACTTAGTTGTTAAAAGCAGTTGTAAAGTGTGATCCACAACAGAAGATGTAAGACGTGGCTATGCAAATATTATATTAAATAAAGCCCTAGAGCTTTATTATATTTTTATGAGTAATGGTACAAAATTTTACAAAATTATTCGAAATAAGATAGATCTTTATAGATGATTGTGTTTTATAAGCGTCCAATTTCTTATAAGCGTGTCAATTTTGAGAATCATATCAATCGTTTGGGCAGGCATTAAGATTTTTTAAAAATAAAAAATGTTCCTGAAAAACGGCAAAAAATATTGTTTTCTTCAACATAATTTTAGTCGTTAGAAAAATTTATCATAATGAATTTTGTAAAAGCTATCTAGTTGTGATACTTTTGTGATAATAATAAAGAAATTTGCATCATCAATGAAACTTTCTTATCCTTTAAAGTAATAATGCATGTTGAATGATTGTGTAATTGTTAACATATATTTTTCTTTTAAACTTAAAATCAATCCATCGAAATAAATTTAAAAAAAAAATCCAAATCTACTCGTAGAAGGGAAAAAGTGAGTTTTGAGGTTAGTTTAATATACTCTGATAAAACTTTGAGAACTTTATTGTATATTGTTCTGAATGTACTAGAAAATAGATGACCCATTTCGATCGATGCGAAAAAATAAAATTAATTAAGTATTCTGCTTTACAATATTTAAGAGATAGTACGTGTAGTCTATGCTCGGAGTATCGCTAAAAGATAGAATCCGAAACAAGGATATCTGCAGAAAAACTCATCTAGTGGAGGCTACCCAACGAATAGGCACAATCAAGTAGCAATGGGCAGGACATGACTGTCAAAGAACGACGGACGATGGGGAAGAAAAGTATCGGAGTGGCGCCCAAGAACTGGCAAACGAAGCATTGGCAAGATGGACTGATGACATAAGAAGAATAGTGGGAGTGACCTGGATGCGGAAGGCAGAGGATCGAAGAGGATGGAGACTCATTGGAGGCTTACGTTCAACAGTGGATGGATACATGCTGATGATGAATGATATTGATGAAATGTAAAATTAACAGATAACTATCAACTTATTTGATGTCAGCCCAGTACCGGCTTTAGACTCTATGGCATTTTTTTTTCTGGCACCCCATGTTGTTCACATTTAAAAAAATCTAAACAAGATTAGTTGCCCTCGGCGCCCCTAGGTTATTCGACGCCCTTGGGCACCGACCCACTTCGCCACCTCTTAAAACCGGCACTGTGTCTGCGTCATAAAATATATACTAACTAATTTGTAAATTATTCCAAAATGGTTCAAGCTTTCTGTTTGCGCTTCTAACTACAAAGGTTTGTAAAAGATTTTAATTAAACTTAACAACAATAAAATTGATATGATATTATATTAAAAAATGCTCTTCTTATCAATTTTTCATCATTGATATTGTGTATTTGAATAGATAAAAAAAATGTAATGGAATCAATATCGTCAACATTTTTATAAATATGATAATAGCAACGATAATATACTCCTTTCTTTCCCATATCCGTTCCATATCAGGAACCTATGGTCACAATTAGTTGCCGCCACTTAGTTCGATCAGTTGCTACTTTACATTTTTTGTTCTAAAACATATCTGCATCTGAAGATCCACTTGCGAACACAAATAGTTCCCGAAAACCTCCAGAGAAGAACCCGAGGAAAATAGGAGTATTATTATTTGTTAATCGGGTTTTTTAAGAAAATCCGATGATTAGTCCGACGCTCCCGAGGCCTTGACCATTTGTCTTAAGGGGCGACTCAACTCAATATACTTTCACTTATAAATAATTAATATTTTAGCGTTGATTGAAAATTGAAAATAGTAATTATTAATAATAGTTTTATAATATGATATGTTAATTTCTAAAGTTTTTTGAGATAATTTCTAAAGATGACCACTGTAGTAGCGGTCGAAATATTTGTGCCAATAAATTCGCCACACACAGCTAAACACAAAAGCCACAATACCAAATCAAGCCGTGAAAACCTACGAAGTTAATTAAACAAAGTTTTATATAAAGTTATCAAATTATTAATTCTAGTGCATATATTGATAGAAAATAGTTATATGGAAAATAATAAAAATATATAGGTACAATAAGTTTCCCATTCAATGAAAGTTTCTCATATACGAATAAAAAGACATTTTTATTACGATTAGACCACTTAAAGTAAGTATAGAAACACAATAGTATTAAAAAAGTTATAATAAACTCAAGAATAAAAAGCATGACCCCTATTTATTGTTATTTGTTGTGGGTATCTTGTTTTTTATAATTGTTATTAATTACAATTATTAACGTTTCATATATATGTCACAGATAGCTCGTAATTACTTTAATTGATTTTAAGCATTCTAACTTTCATACTAGCCCAGGACTTGTAAGAAACCAAGCAGTCAGGGTTTTTTCTTGGGTATTATACTTATATACTAAAAATTAAACACTAATATTTCCACTATTAAGTTATATTTCACAACTGCTGATGAGAATGCTTTTATAAAATTAAAGTAAATATTTGCGTATTTATAATTAATATTGTATATTATAATACAATTTACGTTAATAACATACTATATTATATTTACGCAGTTTAATCCTTTATTTACTGACAGGAATTATAAGTCCCATACCACAAAATCCAATATTGATGGTGTATTTTGCTGCAGTTGTGCCCTGACGGAACTTATAAGTCGGATTTATAAAACTATGAAACAAATGCTTATTTTAGAAAAAAACGTATGTTTTTTCCAATTTTTTCTCTATATCCTATCAACACTTATTCGTATTAAGAGAATCAGAAATATTTTAATTATATTTCATAAATTCAGTAAATCAAGGGTTAACTAAGATTTGTCGCTTAATAATTTAAGCTCAATAACTGATGGAGTTAATTGATAACTAACCTGTAATTTCGTTGGTTGATAGTTCGAATAAACACTTCACAATTCAATGAAACTTGTTGAATTTTGCACTTGCTGAATGTTCAATCTTCGATTTTATGGTCTCGATAAAGAGATGCGATACCTACTAGCTGATTATTAAGATTGAACCAATTCTATTGATGTGATTCTTTATATAGCGACATCAAGACGACAAACGCCTAGTATCGGATGTACAAGAGGGGATATAACTACACAGTGTACAATACACATTGATACTGTTTCACAGTGTTTCTTCATCTACTTGATAGTTAATATACTCAAGAAAATATAGCATGATCACTGAGTATTTATCTGATTAATCGATATATTATTACGATTTTTAGTAACGTTACTGATAAGGTTTTGCAGTTAAAAAAAATATATTTTCTTCTTATATTTGTTATACATCTGGAAAACATTGACACCACAAAAAGCAGCCTTTTATTATGTCAGTTATCAATGTCTATGCCTGGTTTAAAAACATATCTGCACCCTAGGGTCTACCTGGGAACATATATGGTTCTCAACGACCTTCAGAACAGAACACCGGGCATATGATTAGACGGCCGCTTGTATCCGATGCATTTTTTTGGGTGATTTGTTTTTCTTATCGTAAGATCGGATGATTTTCTCGACACTTCCGGAGCCTGGCTCATTTGGTTTTAACGGGTGGCTTAACCCAACCAACTTTAAGCTATAATAACTTCAGGGATGTAACGAGAATCGCGGTCGAAGTGTTACATTAAATAAAAACATAGAATAGAAAATACTACGCGGAATATGTACTGAAAATACGATGGTGTGATTTTGTGAGGAACGACGAGTTGAGGGAGCGAATAAGGCAGATTTTCATACTCTTACAGCCGATTTAGAGACTAAGGTGGACATGTTTGCAATATGTACATCGGATGCCACAGACGAGTACAAACTACAGGTGTATATCTATCAAGACAATCGGAAACTATGAATATTGACATCAGCATCATATAGCCCTTACTGATTGGTACCGAAAACTTTGATATACAATCATTCGTCTCTTATTTCTGTTCACTTCTCGTACATGATGTGTCACCATATTGGCATTTTGGACAGGTCCACTCACGGGTGTGACGTTAGTTAGATAGACCGCCGATTGTGGGGCTGGGCGACAGCCCATCACGAGTGCGGGAGTCGTGTGCCAACCGTCGGCGAGATCGCATTGTTAAGTCCCGATCAATCGAGGCGAAAGTAACGCTGTGTTACGATCGATCGGGGAAACCAAGTCTTATCGAAAATATAATGTGCTCCTTATCCTGCCACCACGCAACTGAATAACAACCTTTAAAAGAGAGGAGGATGTTAATATAATATACTCGGAGGAGCTCCGGGAGCCAAAGCTGACATTGGATGAGGCGATGACCATATCTGGCGACATATTTTGTGGCGGGAGTTAGTGACGACAATATGCTTCAATTAGGGGAGCGGATGTGAAATAATAATGAATAGTGATGAATGTTTCTCAGCGCTATTAACATTGAAACATAAACGTATATAAAACTTATTTTGATGATATTTGTTTGTAATATTGAGAAGCCCTGTAATTTATTCGTTTGCTCGCAAATGAACATCGAAACCTTTGTATAAATTTTAAAAACAATTTATAATGCTAATGGAAGCGGCAAAATGGTGGTCAAATCAACCACAAACGTTTTGAGAAAAAAATAATATAGGCCTAGCTTAAATAATAATGATCTTGACAGTTTCACTCATTTAGTTTATTTTTATGTGGAGACAACACAGGAGAATACCACGAGACGATGATGAACAGAATGCATCTGCTGATTCTATGACACTCTCACCATTTTTAAGATGTCTAAGCAATGTATTTGAAATTTTGCTTCGCCATTATTATATATTTATGCGAATCCTGGCATATATCAGAAAGCCAATTCAAGCGTATAATAGGTTTCAAGAACATTAAGGTGTCTGCGCTAAATATTAAAGTGGTAAAGTGTTGAGATGCCAGGGATACAACAGACAGTGAGACATTCTCTGATGCAGTGCATCATACATGAGAATAGGAGACGCGTTCTGCGTTGTCGGCTCAAAGTCTCTGCCATTTCTTGGAATGATTTTCCTGAACTGCTGCCTTCCCTTGCTGTTAAACTTTATAAAAAAAATCGCCAGGTAGTGCAGTTAACGAGGCTGATATGCAATAGGCTCTCTTAGTTTTTCAACTGTTTGTCAGACCCATAATCTAACTTTGTGTGTAACTTACAAGGTACCACGCGTAACTATATATTCATTGTACATTTTATTAATAAAATAAAAGAAAAATGAATAAAAATAAAGTGTTGGGATGCCACAGGGACGATGCTAGAAACTACAGCAGCCTGAAATTTCCTATTGAAATGGTATCGAGATTACGTGGACAAAAGTTACGTTTATTGGAAGAGATTCGAGTGTAGATGATTATAGATTAAATGACGAAAACTACGGTTGACAGAAGTTTATGGCGGTAATTTGTGGTGACTATATGCTACAACAAGAGTGTGGATATGCTAATGTCATTAATCATTAAATTACAACCCGCTACATCCTTTTTAAACTGATTATTATTAAATGGATGGTATTCAAGGGACGACTTTCGTTTACTAACAGTGTTGATTAATACGGTGCGGCAGCCATTTATACATGATATACTCGTACATTAGTATTGCATCAATATTTAAAGATGTTTAAATACTTAATAGGTATAAATAAATGATTTTGTATTAAATTCAAATATGGTAAAAGAACCCACAAATGTCACATGATAATCGTGTGCTTTAATTTCTCGACTGTATCTAATATTCGATAAATAATAGCAACAAAATAACCGTAATGGCTTTTTATAAACATTTATATTCCATTTTGCTCTTCGGTCGTTGCAGAAGAAACATTGTTTCATCACGGTTTATAAGCAAATAGTGTAGCTTTTATTTACTTTACTTTATTACTTACATAAGTATTTAAACATTTGGTAAAATAAATATTAAAAAATAATTGTAAATACAGTTTGAAAAAATAATAATCATATGGCTAAATAAAATTACAAGTTTCTAAATGAGAATGATAAATTTCGTAGATTGAACTTTTGATTCGAGCACAAACACAGGAATTTTTAGCAGTTGTCGTTCAGTGGCACATATCTACAAATACAGTACCGGCTTTAGGGGGTGGCGAAGTGGGACGGTGCCCTAGGGCAGTGCTTCGCAACTGGTGTGCCGTAAGCCGATACAGGTGTACCGCGATCAAATAAGGAAATATTATAAATAAATCATTTTACAACGGTCCTCAAGCTCCTAGCGCCTATCGCCTATTTATGTATATATACAACGACGTACTTGCTTTGTTAAGTTCTAAATGAAATTAAGAAAAGTGAAATTGATCAAATTAATATAAATTTTTGGGTTTTGGTGTGCCGCGGTATTCAAGGTGAGAACTTTGGTGTGCCGTAGAATCCAAAGAAGTACTTTGGTGTGCCGTAGATAAGAAAAGGTTGCGGAGCTCTGCCCTAGGGCATCAAATAAGCTAAGGGCGACTGAAGCAATATATATATTAAATATTTACAATACGGGGTGCCAGTAAAAAACATGCCACAAGGCGTAGCATGGTCTAAACCCGGCACTGTAGAAATATTACTGAATAAATACTAAAAAACTTACATTATGTTAACCCTTTATTTACAGACGGGACTTAAAAGTCTCATGGCACAAAATCCAATATTGATCGTGCATTTGCTGCAGCTGTTCCCTGACGGGACTTATAAGTCGGATTTATAAAACAATGAAATAAATGCTTATTTTAGAAAAAAAAAAGATTCTTCATTTTTCTCTATATCCTATCAACACTTATTCGTATAAAAAGAATCGGTACAGTCAATACATTATTTCATAATTCAGTAAATACAGGATTAAACAAAAAATATATTTATATTAAGCTTCGTTGGTGATAGAGCAAGTGATTGTTCGCCTTTGAGTTAGATGCTGTAACCTTTCGTTTATACCACTCAGCAAAATTCTTGGACGATACTGCGTTGATTGAAAAGCGCACATTGGAAAATGGAAATCAGATTCATGCATGACTTTCTTTACCAAGTATCGGTTTCAAATTGAATATATATAATAGTGAGTCTCTGCACTTTCATGATATTGATACGATTTCAGTGTTTTCATATATCGAGAGCTTGGCGCAAGACATTATCTGTATTACATACAAGTGTTTTCCAAAAATGGGAGGAATCATATTTTTGAAAGCGCCACACGGTAGAAAAGATTTTACTGCCAATCGATCTTTTTGAAGACCTTTTTTAGCCGTTCAACTGGTCAAGGGTAATATTAGTGAGTAAATTTTGTCAAAAGTGTGGAGCTAATGAATGTTGAAAAACACTGACGAATACATTTTTTTTTTATGATCATCCTTTATTATTACAGGAATTTACTACGAATGGGTGGTCTTCACGGGACGACTTTCGTCTACCACCAATTTTAATTAATAGCCTATGAGTGAAATTTTACGGGTGATGGATTAAATTCACACCAACCGGGGATATTTAAGAGCTCAGAAATCGATTAAAAATCCTTTTTTATAATCTCCGTCGGGGATCGAACCCACGACCTTTGGCTTGCAAAGCAAACGCTTTGACCATTGAGCTACGACCGTCTGCAAATTCCAAAAGGTGACAATTTAGCAATTGTCGCCCCTTAGAATTTGAATTGGTTTGACCTTTTTAAAGTCTTTTAAAAATTCGTAAACAATTAATGTGACTTTTTAGCTCTTATTAAAATAATTGTTTTATTTTCAAATAATTGAAAAATATACTGGACATGGGGTGGTACAGCTGCAATAGATAGCTTTACCGTTAAAAGTCTTTTTCTAGTGGTTAAGTAGATGTGTTTTTAGATATTAACAAAATAAAAACGAAACTTCGATTATCTTTACCTCAGAATACCTCCAATAAGGAAAAAATAAAAATCAATATTAATTGTTCATCCAGGGAGGCTGGACACTGAATGCGGGAAACGTGTGTTGTGTTCGTGTTTGTGTGTGGGTTGTGAAGATTGCAAGTGTATATTTACTTGTTACTTAAAGAGATCCAGATTGTAGGAAGGAGGAAACACAGACGCTGGAAGCGCGAGAGCATTTAAAAGCTTACTGGTGTCATTAAAGAATTTTCTTTAGAAACTGCCAGTTCTTGGTCAATATATATTAACCGTGTGCTTGGCAAGTGTAAGACGAGTTTGTCGGTTGTGGGTGGGTGCAGGAGGAATTATTTCTTTAAGTTCCGAAGAGCAGCGAATGTGGTAATAACGTTAGAAAAGACTAAGTGAACCAGTCTTACGCCTGTGTTCCATTGATTGCAGGTTAGACGTAAGAGTGTCATTGTTTACTAAAGGCATTGCTCTTCTTTGCCCTGAGTCAATTAAATTAAGAAGGTATTTTGGGGCTTCAACCCAAAGGTAAAGCACCTTAATTAAGTAATGTGGCAAGTGCATTTCCATCTGAAAATGCCAATACGCGCTAATCTATTTAAATTACTTAATTTTGCTGAAATATTCAAAATAATAATGTATGTGACTGCATTACTTGAAATAATATCGGTAAATAATATTTTGCTTTTTATTCACGATTCCTCTATTGCCATGACCTAAGTGGGTTGGTACAAGTAAGTACAATGAGCGACTAACGGATGCTAATCACTCAAAAGTGTTATGAATCTTGTTTATCCGACGTGATATGAGTGATTTAAAAAATGTATACATGTGATACAAATAGAGCTAATATACTATAAACAAGTACAAGTATATGCTGATATAGATTCACATTCATAGTAATAAAGCTTTGGTACTTTTAACTCGAAAATGTGATAGAGACATTTAATATATTACTCGTGGATATGTTTGAAGAGACTCTATAGAAAGTAGTACGTAAAAAAATGATATGATACTCGTAGGTTTGTTTTTAGTTAGCAATCAGTTATTTTTTATTTGCGGAACATTTTTTTCAATGGTAGAATATAGAAAAGCAGAAATAGGAAGTACAGCTACGATGTTTTTTTTAACATTATTTTTGGTTATACTCGTTATAAAAAGTTACATATAGAGTAAAAAAAAAGTTGGTGGCGGGTAAAGCACAGTGGTTAAAGCGTTTGCTGGACAAGCCAAAGGTCATGCGTTCGATCCTTGACGGAGATTTTTTTTAAATCGATTTCTGAGCTCTGAAATACTCCCGGATTGCGTGAATTTGATCCCTCACCCGTCAAATGCCAGTCATAGCCCATTAATCAAATATGCTGGTAGACGAAAGTCGCCCCGTGAAGACCACTCATTCATAGTAAATTCCTGTAATAATATGTATGATTCGTAAATGTCGCCAACTATCAACACTCCACGTGCAGCGCTTATCCATATGTAGAATGGTAAGCGTCATAGAATCTACAGATGAAACTTCAGAATTAGTATCACAGTCTCTCGGTATTGTCCTGTAAGTGCTTAAATAAAATAAAGTACAAAATCTGTTCTAGACTAAATTAACATGTAGGCGGAAAATATTATGTGATTATTTTTTTACATTATGGCCAAATAAAAAAACCTTACGTACGATAAAAAATGTGTCTCTTCCAATTTACGTACCTTCCTTGATTCAACTGGTGCACCTAGAATCACGGGCAGGCCTTAAGCCACTCTCTAACAAGTAGCTTTTTGCGTGCGTCCAATAACGGGTCCCCGTCTGGGTCTCCAAAAACAGGACGGGACAGGGAGGGTTTCACCAAGCGAGTACCATCCTTGAATCCATAAATTTACGAACCATTTATTTAAAAAAAGTTTGTGGCCACATTTTGTAAAGCTTTGATTTAGAAATAATTCATTGAGATTCTTGAGCTTCGATGGAAATCGAATAGTTTTTACCATTCGCTAAACGATCTCTGCAATATTTTAATATTTGATAAGAACTTGAAAAATATCACATGAAGTTGAATGTCGCCTTTTAAATACAATTTATTCACTGTGAATAAATCCCCGTAAAAAATGGACACTTCGTAATTGTTAGATTTTAAATCAAATGTAGTTTAGTTAGCAGATTAACACACAGATCTTACTTATTAATAGAAAGCAAGGGTTATATAATCCATACATGATATGCATTTCTTTACCGCCGTATATTGTATAAAAATAACATAAGTATTGATGCCAAAAGCGTAGAAATGAGAAGCCACGACACTAAAGTAACACTCATTTATTGAAGAAAATACAATTATTAACATTCCACTACGAAATAAATTGTGTAAATTTATCTTAAGGTTGGTCCACAATCAAGACGATAAATATTGAGAGAGTTTGTCGTCACACACTGCCAAACATAAGAAAAAACAATTGGACACAACTGAAAAAATTCTGGATTGGATAGGACATATCTGTCGAAGAGACGACGGTCGATGGGGAAGAAAAGTACTGCAATAGCGTCCAAGAACTGGCAAAAGAAGCATTGGCCAACCCCCTACAAGATGGACTGACGATATAAGAAGAATAGCGGGAGTGACCTGGATGGGAAAGGCGGAGGATTGAAGAGGATGGAGACTCATGCGGGAGGCCTACGTTTTACAGTGGACGGACACAGGCTGATGATGATGATGATGAAAAAATTCTAAGACAAAATTCAAATTTTGTTCTAAATTTGAATCCAAGTATTATGTATATTGAGTGTTTTTCAGGGCTTTTCGTTTTGATAGGATGAGAGTTTTGATGCCAATGTCACACATGTGATGGGTGGTATCAAATTTATAATAAAAAATTTCAAAATAATATTTAATCGCCAATCAGTAATAATATCTTATTATCATTAATGCTTCAGAAAAAGTTCTGAAATCTTAAAAGTATGTAATTATGAAAGGAACGAAGAAAATTTGTAATGATTAGCCCTTCCATTACGGCTCAGTGGAATACAAATTATACTGTCAATTATAAAACTAGTATTTGAAGCATAAATGCACTTATCTGGTCTATTTTCATATATCACATTGGCTTTTGTATCATTTAGCTATCAGATGATGCATAAAAAAGTATTCTAAGAAAGTAGCAAAACAATATACCACGGTTACCGATGTTAACGGTAGGGGAATCCTACACGGAATATATCGGGTACGATGCGAACAGGTTAATAGTTTAGCTGTTCCAATAATAACATCAATTTTTTAAAATAGCAGAAAGTAAATAAATTTATAAATGATATACTCACATTATTAAAAAAATATCTGTTTTAGATCGCAATGCATTAATTCTTATACAAAGATACAAATGTGATTGAGTCGTCAATGACAATAATCGCAATCGTATCTTGAATCAAGTTATTTTCTAGGTTATAATAAAACCATCAAAGGCTACGGCTAGGTATAATAACATAATGGACAGTTAATGCTGGCTGGTAATATCACGCACGCGCGTCAATTCATGTAAGTAGGCAGAAAAATTATACCTATCTGTTTGCCATTTCACTCTGAATTCAATTATTGCTCTTGTTTCCCCGCAGTGATTTTAAATTGACATGGAAAATTATATATATTGTAATCTACAATACAAAATTATAACAAAAAATGTCATTTTTTAATGACTATGTACTAAAGTAGCCCTGCGTATTATCATGTCAATTGAGGTTAATATTATAATAGCGTGATAGTAGCTTCTTCCTCTTCTTCTTCTTCCTCTTTATCAATATTCACTCCCAAGATGCAGCATATGATCGCATTTTTTTCGCTACATAGTTTTGTCATGTAACATTACCATTGCTTCGTTCCCAGTCATATATATACCTGAAATTCCGTCGGGTGTCTTCATACTATGCATAGTTCCCGCCGGCCTCCAGAACGATTGCCGGGGGCTTGAAAATAAGGCAGTTTTAGCATCTAATGCGTGATTCGTCTTTTATTAATTTGCATTTTTCAAGAAGTCGAAAAGAATTCTATACCATTTGGTACTAAGCAAAACGACTTGATCTAACCACGATACATGGTGTAACACGGCAGTCCTTCATTCAAGATTTTTTACAATTTTGCTTAAGTTTCGGTGATTGGGCGAGAGCCTGTGTTTCAACATGGTATGGTCGTTGGTTAATATAGTTCTAATGGTCATACTGTAATATTACTTGATATTGAATAAAGGAAACTACATTTATTTTGAATTAGCAACAATGAATAAGGTATCTTTGTTGACCAATCATGCAATTCGTATCCATCATTGAGTAACCTTTTATCAAAATACTTAATTTTCTATTTCTGTAAAATGAGTCAAACTTATAAGACTGGAAAATTTATGGCTCTGAATGTAGTGAAATAATATTAATTTATTTGTCAACGACATCTATATAATTCACAAAAAGCTTTAAAAAACTGATTTTTAAGCAGCTATGTACTCGTTTTATTATTTTTAAATATGAGGCAAGTGAAATATTTATTAAAATATAAATATTTTTATTATGAATTTAATAATAACAAATTTAAAAGTTTACTTGACTGGTTGTTGTTTTACAAATAAAAAATGCTGGTTATATTCCCTGTATTACCGACGCGTCCGTCGTAAAATGTAAGCATTGCCCAGAGAGCACAAACGTCAGTTTCGCTTCAGCCACACTTTTGTCGTTGTCTGTCGAAAATTATTGTTATTCTAAAAGGCTCGTTTTCATGTCACTATGTAATACTTATCTTATATTCTATTATAATTATTTTACTTATGATTGAGCATTAAATTTAAAAAAAAACAAATCTATGGAAGGCCACTCTTTCCATATTGAATTATTAGTATTGCAATATATTGTACCGACTAGATTGAAGTATGGAGATTTTTCATATTTTTTTATCAATATAATACATCAAAATATGATGCAAGTACATTTTATCATTTAACTAGTTAATATTTTTAATGCAGTTCAGGTATTAATAAACAATTGTAGATGGCAGCACTTTTTTCCAAAATATCATAAATTATATGTATATTTGCGTTTTTAATACAAAGAAAATAATTTTATATCACTAACGTTAAATATAAGCATTATTCACAAAAGATATCAGGTACCAATGAACATTCTATAATTATACTGGAGGAAATAATACATTAATAAGTACCAACCTAAGCTTAGTTAGTTGGACATTTAGGTTTTTTTTGTGCTAATTAAATTAAATTAACTTTGTAAATGGTAATGAAATAATTATTATCGATTAATCTCTAAAAATATTTAAAATCATAAAATAATCGTCATATTTTCGATAAACGTTATTGAGATAAAGGTATCTTTTTTATGCTGGTAATGAAATTTAAAATCATCGTAGGAATTTTATTCAATAATCGTGTCATAAAGCTATTGACAACCGTTTGTTAGATGGCAGTAGTTCAATAATTTATTAATGGTATTTTAAATAAAATTCAAAAATTTCTTACGCGTGAATATATTATATTAGTTGGTAGGTTAAGACAGATGAAGTATTTCCGATTTTGGAAGATATAAAATTTGAATATTTAAAACAAATATAATATTTTGATATATGTTTGTGCATACGCAAGTTGGGTGGAATCAAGTCAATTCCTTAAAGTGATTTTATTTAATTTGGAAGATATTTTTGTAATGCGTGTGTTGTATCAGTAAATATGTATGTACTGGGTACTCGTAAGTGATGAGAAATTAAAAATGATAAAATTATCAACAAGTATATGTACTAATAGCGGACTACGCTTAAAAATAATATTTTTATAACAATAACATAGACAAGATAGTAAATTAAAAATAATTACTAAGCATTTAAGAAATATTCCTCGAACTTTATTTAAAGTTGATTGTTTTAACATAACCCTTTCATTACGGCTTGTTTGAATAAAAATTATACTGTAAATCGTTTTTATGTAAGCACGTGCTTGATTATTATTAGTGCAGTACGTTGGTGGATGATCAAGTTATCATTAATATTAGTAGTAGTTTAGTAAACCTGTCCGTTAAACTAAATGCAGTGCCAGTTTTAGGGGGTGGCGAGGTGGGTCTGTGCCTTAGGGCGCCGAATAAGCTAGGGCCGCCGAGAGCAAGCAATCTTGTTTAGTTTTTCTTTCAAATATAAACAACTAGCTGACCCGGTGAACTTTGTTTCACCTGAAAGGCAATAAATGAGCAGATTTTGGATTTTATTAAGTTGAATTTTTCGGTACATATGATATCATATATTTGGTCCATTCCAATTTTTTTACAAATATTTAGAAACATATATTTAGAATAGTATACATAAATATACAATAAATAGAGAAAATAATAAAAAATAAAAATAACACAATAGAATAAGAAGATGCCTTTCCATTTGCTTTTTGTTATAACATTTTTAACAAATAAAAGATTAAACTGATATTTTCACTAATATTTATTTTGTTTTTGTCTTTTTTTTCCTGCCTTTTGTTTTCTTTTTTGTTTCAAAATATTCCGTACCTTACGTAGGTACCTACTTACAATACCTACTGTTGCGTCATTTTTAGTTATGTTGCTGACTATGGCAACACCATCTTATCTGACAGCTGTCAAGTTACAATAGTCTTGTATGAAAACATGTTTACGTAAATGTTCAATATTTTTTCTTAATCAAATCAATTTTGAGTATACCATGGACGTTTTTGGGTTCTAAGCACCTTTCCACCAATTTTCAGCCAAGTCGGTTTGGCCGTTCTTGAGTTATAAAAACAAATATAACCCGACTTTCTTTTATATATATAGATATGGGGCGTCAAAAATATTAGTAATTATACAAGTACCGGGTTTTGGTGAGCAACACCACACATGGGTGTAAAAGTTAGTAGTTCAGACGTTAAAATTTGGACTTATAGACTTCTTCGCCGAAGGTCGCCGCGAATACAGAAAATGCATGGTAGTTGGGCTCCGTAGATATGAGATCGATATATCCAACCGGTCCAGACTTCTGTTGGATTACGCTTAGGAGCCTTTGCCTACCTAAATCTAATGTTGGACAATGCCACAGAACGTGTTCAGCGTCCTGCAAGGGGCTGCCGCATGGGCAGTCTGGACTATCAACGAGGCTAAACTTGAAGAGTTTAGCCTTAAAATTTCCGTGCCCAGTCATGAATTGACTAGTCCAGTGGTTTGGAATAAGCGATGGCATCTCCATTCTATCGAGGACAGAAGGAAAGAAGGAAAGAAGGAATATGTGTGTCTACCCTTGAGCGAGGTCGACCATCTGCTCTGCCATGCTGCGAGCGCCGCCAGTCCTTATTTACACTAGGAAGAGTCATATAATAATCAGATATTTTTTTGAAGTAAGCGCATACAGGAAAGCATAACCAGTTGAAAGCAGTGGGCTTTACAGCCAGGACGACTGAAAGCTCCATGCGGAAAATAAAGTATCTGTTCGTATATGAGTTGAAGAGTTTGCAAGTGCATATTGATTTATTTCTTGAATAAATCCTGATTGTATAAAGAAGGAAACACAAATGCTGCAATATGATTTTGGAGTGGCATTAAGGATTTTTTAAATTGTCTACTCATGGTTGAAATTTTTTAACCCTTTCATTACGGTTCGGTTTGAAAACAAATTATAAAACTAGTATATGAAGCATAAATGTACTTATCTGTTATATTTTCATATATCACATTGATTCTTGTATCCCTTAGCTATCAGATGATGCATAAAAAACTATTTTAAAAAATAACAAAACGCTATATCACGTCAACCGATGTAAACGGTCGGGGAATCTTATGACGGCATTGCCGATAACCGATGCGAAAGGGTTAAAATAAATTTACGTTCCATGGCATTGCGAAAATTCCAATATGGCGGATAAACATCCAAATATCGTCTATCCTTTGTTGAATGTATGCCTTCCTGCATGAGCCGGGGCTTGAAAGAGATTCGCCCGAGCCCCTTGTTAATTTTGATTTATTGTAGCAAATTGTTAAATAAAGAAAAACTTTTTCCATTTTCTCTGGATGCCGTAGGATTCATAAACTAAAATAACTTTTTTTTTGGGTCACAAACATTACATATAATTAGCTACTCGATGATATGATACCAGTACCGGCTTTAGACTCTGCGGCTCCCTAGGGAATTATTTTTCTAGCGCCCCAAAATGTTGACATTTAAAAAATTATATGAAAAAATTGTTCTCTTCGGCGCCCCTAGCTTATTAGACGCCCTGGGGCACCGACCCACTTTGCCACCGCCTAAAACCGGCACTGTATGAGACGAGGCTGCTGGCAGATATTTATGACGGAAATTTATGACAAACATATGCTATGAATAATGTGTATTGAAAAAAGAAGCATAATACGAGAGAAATTTGATAAGTCTTTGTGTTTTTTAGATTATTTTTTTGGGCGTTTTATTTTTCAACTTATTACAGTTTCCTTTTAGTTCCAACACATTAAGTCCAGCGTTTTTCTATTTTTTATACTTAACAAATAAAAGGTTTTCTCAAAGCCTTCAAAATAGGCGCTTGTTTCAGCAATAAGACTTTTATTCTCTTCAAATATCTTAAAGCGAAATTACTCGTATTTCTTCTGGCTTGGAAACTTGTAATTTTCGTATTTACAGCATTTTTATCACGAGTCCTATAAAATATATTATACACGTAGACACTATTATTTATAAATGAATTGACTACCGTTTATAAATATATAATACGTATTTAAAAATGCTTTTATTTTTGAAGTACGTTCATCAGTGGGAAACGGAAATACATTTTCAAAAATATCTTACGATTCGCTTAAATCGCGCCACGTCTTTGTTCCATTTTTAGGTTTTCATTCAGTTAATTTGACATCTGATGAGACTGGAGATGGAAGAATATTTTTTGTGAAAAGGAAATAAGAACGTTAAAACTGAGATTAATAAGGCGTGGCCTTCACTGTCGTCAAGAAAATAATTCTACTTACTGCTTTTCACGGTCGTCAATTTATTAGTATTTGTGGTTGTTTTCATGTAAACATGATGGTGAAATTTTTTATGAAGGAAGATGATATTTGTGTTAATTTGACTAAATTTCTATTAAAAATTAACAAATTAAAAATATTTAGTTTTTTTTCACATTTATATTGTACATGTTTCGGACCCGACGCAATTGCTTAAGATGGACCAGGTCTGGTCCGAAACACGTTCAATCACTCAATAATAAATGTGAAATAAAAGTACATTTTAAAAATAATTTAAAATTATAAATATGCAGTTTTACCAAGTATTGTCAGTTAGTAACCTTAAAGCTACTAGTGTAATAGTTATTAATATCACTAAATGTGGGTAAAAGTATAGTAAAGGTATTGTAATATCACACTACGGCTATCATGTGTTGTTCCCGAGCTACACCGCACTGACACACTAGTAACCGCCATATTTTTACAGCTGGTTTGCGGGTAATTGGATATTATTCGACCGATTGCATCTACCTAGTACATAAATTAATATTAACAATACGTATTTGTAACATGCCACTATTCCAGTAATAAAATATATTTTTTAAATTATTTTTATTTGCAAGATTAAAATATATAAATGCAACGTATAAGTATTATATATAACGATTGATTTAACATTTTTTTCTTATAATTATTGATGTAATCTTATGCAGGAGAACACAGAAGGTCTAGACAAGTGTACTCTCGATTGGAGAGATTGCAAGTGTATATTTATTTATCTATTTCTTGAAGAGATCCAGATTGTATAAAGCAGGAAACATAGATAATGGAAAGAGCATTCCAGTGCTTATCAGTGGCATTTAGGAAGGACCTTTTGATACTGATGAGTTCTTGGTCGACACATATTAACCGTGTATACATAGATGTTCGGCAAGTGTAAGACGAGTTTTTCAGCAGAGGGTGAGTGCAAGAGGAATAAATTATTTCGTTATTAGCAATATTTATTAGTTTTTATTTATTGTACATGGATTTAACAAGTCATGTTTTCCACCAGCAGATATGAGTATGCAAGAGAGTCTCTCATTATTCTTCTTATTAAATTCATACTTTTAAGTAACTTCTAAAGTGTAGAGTTTCGAACTGATTTTGATATGACGACTTTGGTAGAAGAATTGCATTTGAAAAATATGCCCTAATCTTTTGAATTCGCTTTTATGAGAATTGCTGCCGAGATATAAAAAAACGCCAGTACTGTAGCAAGAACATAAAATTTGGAAATTTATTAATTATTTGATGTTGTTTGCCTTATTCTCTTTCTTTTTCGTGTCAGCGACATCAAAGTATTTCTGCCCAATGTCTGGCAACATCGATAGCCCGTGTGTTGCGCAGCATTAGGTCTTGGAATGTGTAGCTTGTTCGGCACATATGGCAGGATCCTAGGTGTGCGGCAGTCTGCAGGTCTCCACAGTCACACAACATTGACGCTCCTTGCTGAAGCATTCTCTACGGCTCGAGGTTGTCCTTTGTTCTACAAACTCCGGTTCTACCATAATATGTTCAGGTATTTCCAGGTTCGCCAGTCAAGGTTCTTTCCAGTTGGGAGGCTTTCCTTTTGAGTAATGAAGTCCCCCGATGCGACTTGTTGCCAGAGCTGGAGTCTCTCATTTTCAGGGCCGGATGTTACAGGTTGTGCGGATCTCAGAAAACTACTTCGCGACTTGAGTCTGGGTGCTGGGGGTATCTGGTTCTTATTATTATCTTAACTTACTGTTATGCAATAACATTAAGGTTATCAACTGACAATACTTGGTTAAACTGCATAATTATAATTTTAGAATTAATTTTAATTAAAAAATTAATAAATTAAAAATATTTAGTTTTGATTCACAATTTATTTTAACGATTACATGTTTCGGCCTTCCTGAAGACCATCTTCAATAATATTATTATTGAATTATTGAAGATGGTCTTCAGGAAGGCCGAAACATGTAATCGTTAAAATAAATTGTGAATCAAAACTAAATATTTTTAATTTATTAATTTTTTCAATTTAAATTAATTCTAAAATTATTACTATTATGCTTTTAATTTCACATTGATCATATGAAGATAACAATCCTAAAAAATAATTAAGTCCGAAATGTCTCGTAACAGAAGATTTTTTTATTCATTATTCACTGGAATTAAGAACTTTTCATGCCAGATATTATTTATTCAACATTCCCGACTCCTATTCTTAAAGTGATCCACTTGGCTCAATGCATAAGAATTATAACAATTCATGAGTTTGTTATTCTTATTTTTTCTTAAATAAGCCGAAACTTGAAATTCATTTCTACATTGAATAATTTAATCTATTTCAGGTAAATTTATATTTTATTTCCATAAGCTATCTTATACGCGATATTTTCAAACACAGGCATTTTAAATTGATATTTTCTTTCACTCCACTGTGTTCTTCATTTTAAAAACATTTATTTCATCCTTTTGAGAGATCTTTCTTGTAAATGTGTAGGCGATATCCGTTTTACGCATTATTTCAAAGTGAAAATACCATTTTTGTTCCGGTTTTTGCCTTTCCTTCTCGCCTCGGGTATCACATATTTTCCGGATGTGAGAATTTCGGATACGGCCTTGTAGCAAATTTTCCAGAACGTTTCCGCGAAGATTCTCTTTCGAGGCTTCTCAATATTAATATCACGTTAAGAAATATCGAACGGGACTAAAAATAATCCCCGACCTCTCTGATAAAGGTCGCAAAGGGGAGGAAACAAGAAATAGAAAAAGGGTCGAAATATATTTGAAATTATGTAATATAACGAATTTCCGCAAACATTATCTCAAAGAAGACCTGAATGGTTATTAATACCAATACACCAATGTCATTTTTATTATTATTAAATAAATAACGCTTTGCTAACATATTTAAAACATATAATGAAATAATTATTGTTGATTAGTAATAGATTTTAATACCATTAATTTAAAGGTTCTTTTCGTAACGGCAGCAATGCTTTACAAAAAAGATTCCATAGATGGCTTTTCTATACTTTTCAAAATTTAGCATGATCACAGAATATATTTATATATTTAATTAACAGAACCGCAGTTCCAAGGTACAAAGAATAATAAAGAATAAGAATCATAGAGTAAACATAAACATACAATACATACAACAACAAAAAACATAAAAGAAGAAGTCGATGACACGTGTCAAAGATCACAGAGATCTAGGAGAACAATACAATCGTCAAAAGATGAAAAGGGTCGAGGTGTGCTGGTATGAAATTTAGTAGGGCCATTGTCGTTGTTCTAAATTGAGTGCTCGAAGCTCCACAAGTGGGATCAAAAACAATGGATGGCTACGAGCGAGGGTGTACATATCTGGAACGTAGAAGTTAAAACATTCAAGAATCCCAGGGTTGTGAATTGCACCGCGAAGAAGAAGGAATGAATGTTTGAGAGCAGCAATTTTCCTCTGGGACTCTAACGAATGGAAAGAAAACATCCATAGAAGAAAAAGGGTTGGGTACGGAATTGATTGAATTGAATGGATTGTTACCGTACATATAAAAATAGAGACGTCAGAGATTTTTTTATGAATTTTTCGAGCATGAGAATATATTTAGATTTAATATAACACGAAATGGAATGAAAATATTAATATAACACAAAATAAATTATACTTACTAGAATCCGGAGTAACATATTCAAAATGACTGAAAGTATGTAAACAGCATTAGTTATTTGGGGCGAACATGCCAAACATTAAATATTCAAAATAATATAAACTGTTAAAAAAAATATTCAGGAATCATGTTATACTTCCTAGAGTAGAAAATATGATTTTTTTCTTCATTTAAAATTGGAAATAAAATGTAATGCATTTTACTTTACAAATCATAGATTATGCAAACAAATACGAAATTATATATTCAAATTCAATCACGCACGTGATCGTAAATATGTATAATATTTTATGTTAATATCAACAATGAATTGTTAGGACTGAGCATTAGTTTATTTCACTGAAATTATAAAAATGGACCTCACCAAATGACAACCAAATTTCTAACTATATACAGTTTGAATTATTTGGTTAAAAAAAATGTAAAAAAAAGGCTTAATATAAAGATATTATTATTTCTCAAATTAATTATTTATTCGTATGATACAGAAATTGTTAATGATTACAATGATTATACTATTTTCATCCAAAAGCTTTTGAAAAGGTAATCTTTGTCCCTTGTCACTTTTTTGGGCTCCTATTGGTTATATATTACTTATATAAATTTTATGATGGTGTAATCCTGTGATATGTTATATTCATGTAATTCTTTGATATGGTTTGAGTAGCACTAATTACTTTACGTCAAACGAATTTTTTTTTTTATATATTCCAATAAGTCGTACACACTTCATGAAATAAAACAATCCTGTGAAATATTTTAAAATGCAAGGCGTTCTATAGATACAATGAAAACATCATTTAAAACTAAATAATGAAGCTTTACCAATAATAAGTAAATTACGACTATTAATTGCATATAAAGTTCTCGTAAGCTAACCAAAGTAAATTAATAAATCACTCAAAATAAACTTTTGATATTACAGCTACAGTTTCTTCAAGTACTCGATATCCGGGTGGATTTTCGGGTTCAGATATGTCTTATAATACAATGTGGACAAGTGAAACTGACAGAACCGAGTGTGGTGATTACATGTTTCAGAAATGTGAAAAAGTATAGTATTTTGAAAAACCATAGCGGCTAAACGTTAAAACAATTATAAGTAAGTAAACATAAATTATAAGCGGTACATATATGTAATCGTGTCGGAAACAACAGGGTAAGACCCTGTCAGCCCAGAAGTGGGCGACGTCGATGGCGTTACTCCCGGCCATCATCAGATCTTCCTGGGCGCAGCTCCTCGGACACAGCGCACACTCCAGAAGGCGTGACAGGGTCTTCTTTTCGCCGCAGTCACATTCAGTGGGTCCGTTGTAAAACTGCGAGGCATTCATTTGGGTCCTCGTCTTGCATACTCCGGTCCGAAGTCTGTTAAGGGACCTCCATATATTCCACCCTGGTCATGTCCAGGGGCTAGGTCCTCTTTAGGGGCAATCCAAGTAATAAGCGGTATAAAATATTATTTTAAATACTATAAAATGTTCTTTTTTCGTTTTTTTAGTTGTTCTTTTATTTTAATTTACAGTTGTATCATTCTTGACGTTTTTGTTCCATTTATTTTGTCTCTAGCTAGTTTGAAATATATATTGATGTGTAATTATTCAGTAGCATGTTTCGATGTGTAATGCGATGATTCTGTTATATAGTCATACATGCGGTAGTTAGAACAATCTGCTACAGAGTAAATAATATGAAGCCTCAGTGTTGCTAGACCACATGTTCCCAGAGGCGTCGACTATAATTATTATTTTCTGAAAAGATACTCAAAAGAAATGAAATAATCTGCTTCTGAAAGAAAAAAATCACTTCAATAAAAAATAAAAAAATCCCACAACTCACGACCGCCAGAGACTCTCAGCATACACTTGTTGATGACACATGTAAAGTAAGTTGTAAAAATTACTTTATTTTTATTCACAAACTGAAGCTATTTTTTTTTGTCACGTCTGACAAATAGTTAAAGAATGTAAGAGACTATTCCATGTCAGCCTCGTTAACGGCGCGAGTAGCCCCGACGATTTCTTTGATGAAGTTTGACAGCAAAAGACCGTCAGAACTAAGCAGCAGTTCAGGAAAATCCTACCAAGAAATGGTAGACTCCCAGGTGACAACAAAGAATGCTTCTCCTATTCTCATGGATGATGCACTCCATAAGAGAGTGTCTCACTGTCTGTTGCATGCCTGGATAACATGGACATGCGTCGCAAGTAGAGAGGCCAATTCTTTTTAGGAATTCTCTGAAAATTCTGTGTTTGAGATGAAAGTCCACGGAGTTCGTATTTTTCCACGTCAATAAGTGTTCGATGGACGGAAAGAAAGAAACTGAAATGATAAACTGAAACTATTAAAAGTTTTATTCCCCCACATGATTTTTGCAGCATGCTATGTCAATAATATCTCCCGAAGGTCCACCTAGTGCATTCTATGTATTACTCCGGGCAGTTTTTCAGAACGGCGAGATCCCCGTGGCTGAAGAAATACACCTGTAATTTATACTCTCTTGCAGCATCAGAAGTACAAGCCCCAGTCGGCAATACATTCATGTCTTAATCGATATTGTATTGACAGCTGATTCGTACGCTCAACTCCTCAAACTACGAGATGAGCTGTCCACAAGAATCACTCGTGGTCCCGACTATCGTTGGTCTTCTTCTTCGTGTCAGTGACCTCAAATTATTTTTTCCCAGATATATTATTATATGAATTTTTTAATTTTTATTAGAATATTATTTTATTATTTCAATATTCTAATCTACTTTTATAGATCATTGAATATATTACAATATTATTATTAATTAAATATACATATACTATACATAAAAATCTTTTTTCAACGCGTCAATCCAAGCACAAAATTAACGGCAGAAGCGGGATGCGAACCGCGGACCTTGGAAACCAACTATGCCCAGGTATTCATACCGCTGGGCAAACTGCGCCATTGTTATGCCTAGACTGACTAACTAGACTGTAAAATTATTCATCAGTAACACAGGTAAATGATTGGTTATAAAGTCCGAGTCGGAACTATAAGTAGTCGTTTCTCATCCATTCAGTCTATAGTTTGGTTCGAGACCCGAGTGGTACTTACTAAAATAAATAGACTGTCGGAAAGTAATAATATTAAGCTTGTGAATAAATGAAGACTGATTGAATAATAATAAAAATATACATACTTTGAATATATACTATAGCGACATCTATCGTACGATGATAACAATGATATAAATACTAGTTTCAACGCGAGTCAGTCTAGGCATAGCAATGGCGCAGTTTGCCGAGCGGTATGAATACCTGGGCATAGTTGGTTTCCAAGGTCCGCGGTTCGCATCCCGCTTCCGCCGTTATTTTTGTGCTTGGATTGACGCGTTGAAAAAAGAATTTTATGTATAGTATATGTATATTTAATTAATAGATATATTATCGTTGGTGATACACCTCAAAATATCCGAAGAAAGAAATGTTGGGAAAAATTGAGCACAACTGAATAAAAAAACTATGACATTCGAAAAACCGAATTAAATTTTTATTCCAAATTTTGAATTTAAATTTTGTATTGAGTATTATTTGTTCCCGTTACATATGTTATGTATTATCAACTAATAAACTTCTATGTCAAGCTATTTTTTCTTCTTTAAATTCGTCATGGACTTTATCATCCGTATATAAAAAATACCAGGTTGATAATTGGATGTGAATGACTCTCTCAATGTCTGCGATTTGGAGTATGCTAATGATCTTGTCATTAACCCTTTACGTGCGAGGTGCGGATATATCCGCACCAACTTGCACTGCTCTTAAGTGCGAGGTGCGGATTTATCCCACGCCCTGAAAAAAACACGTCGCTTCAGTGCGAGAAGCGGATTTATCCGAATACTATATTGAATATAATTTTGTTTCGTATTCCGACATTACTTCGTTATTTTTCTACGATATGTATTGAGTTGTGGGTCATTCTACACATGTTTCAAATTTGCCCTTTTTAAAAAATAATACCGGATTTCTTTAATTTAGTTCTGAAGGTGAATATAAATGCAGCACTGACCAATCAAAACACATAAAAAAAATCGTCCTTAAATAATCAAATTTATTTTTCATTGACTAATTGACTTATTTCGTGACTTTTTATGAAATATTATTCCGCACGTAAAGGGTTAAATAGCACTACTTCAGATCTGCAAGACATTATCGACAGAGACTATCCCTCTCCCAGGAGGCATAGTCTCTGGCAAGTTAGTATTACTCTTTGGGACAGCGAACAATCTGTGTCTTCTTATCTGAGGATAAAGAGGCACATAAGGGGTCCGCCATCTAACGTTTTTTTTTTCAACTAGTGCTTATTTCGTGAACGGTAACATTTAGCTCATGTCTGATTTGACAGATAATTAGTTTTGTCGTTCCGCTAAACGAATATGGTTGTGTATACGCTTGAACAATGCTGGGAAATATTGCGACATTACTTTGAAAATCAGGCCATTTTTCTTCAAAAATGAGCAAGGAGTGGCCGTTACAGTCAATGGCGATCGTTATCGGGCCATTTTTGTTCACAAAAATTGAAGAGGAGGATATTGGCAACATTTGGTTTCAACAGGATGACGCTACGTGCTACACAGCCAAAGCTACACTCGACATATTACTGCCCGCAGCGAATGTATACCTATATTGTGGATACTTATATAACTATATATTTCATAAAAAAAGTATAAACATTGTATTAATATTTCTAGATATTTTAGGTATTTTAGATAGGCTTTTTGCGCTGCACTGGTTGCTGAAAGGTGTGCAGTATACAGGTACGTGGTAGCTGCACCCGCCTTAAGACCGTCCCTCACATGGCTCGCCTCAGTGCTTCTTAGTTCTTCGTGAGGTGTCCAGCTGACATCAAAACTGTCATCATCATCGACAGCCAATGATTACCATCGTCAGCTATGTGACGTCACGAAACTGTGACGTGGACGACAGCCATCTGGAGCAAGAACCACGATACAACAGACAAACTATGAGAACAAGCACGCGAGAATATCGAGGATTAGTTTCATTACACAAAGGAGTAAGTTTTTTTATTTATTTAAATTTTCACTTAAAAGTTGAAGGAGTTTAGAGTAGTTATACCGACAGTAATAGCTTAGAGATAAGCGTTCGCTTTCCATGCTAATAATCGTGGGTCGATCGCCGAAGATGATTAAAATAAAACATATCTTCAATAGATTCTATGCTCTATTATATATCTTTTAAGCGTGAAATGGTGATTATCTTCTGAACTAAATAATTCAAACTTATCTCATGTGTAGAAATTGTCGACAATTTTTCACGTCTTCAAAACTCAAGCATGCGATTTCTCCACCTGAGAGATGCACGAGTATCATGTAACATGAAATAATCAATTAGTGGTAATCTCAGAATAAGTTAAACACTTTAAATCGATCAAATTAATGATAGTATTTTTTTGTAGAAAACATTGCAAGATGCATTAAACACGTTGTTTTTTTCATATAAATGCGTAACTGCTATCTCTACGTCGATTCCAAAATTACTTAATGTTTTTTGATACGGTTGTTACCTTTCAATCAGGAGCATCAAATTATCTGCTTAATTCAATTGATTCAACTCAAAGAAGAGTTGTGCGTTTAATGAAACAATAAAATACTGACGTTTTATTTACTATTTATCAAACACAAGCCTTCACTCGGTAAAATAAGTTTTTTTTATTACTTATTATGTAACTACTTCTGTGAGAAAAATTGATTATCTCCGATGCAATTAGAGACCACTTGTGGCCATTAAAAAAAATTATTTTCGCTTTTACTTCAGTGAGAGATATTATCTTTCATCTCCATCTCAATTTTACTCGTGAATGTGATTCGATTTCTTTCATGTGTTCTTTAGTTTAAGCACTTTTGTTCAGTGACCACAATTGTTAAGAGGGATCTCCCATCGTCAGTTGCTAACTGGTTATAATTTGAATGAGCTCATCATCAAGAAGACTTAATTGTTCTCAAATATGATGCAGGTAAAGTCCAGCTACTATAATGGACACTTCTCTTTCAAACCTTAGAAATTGATCCTAGGTGGGCTTAGTTCATGAGCTGAAAAGTAGTGAAACGTTTTCCAAGCACCAACTGGAGCATATCGCTTGGTGAAAACCCTCCCTGTCCCGTCCAGTTTTTGGAGAACCAGATGGGTACTCGTTACTGGACGCACGCAAAAAGCTACTTGTTAGAGAGTGGCTGAAGGCCTTCCCGTGTTTCTAGGTGCTGGCATTTATGAACTGTCACCAAAAAGCTCTGTCAACCGCCATAGTCTTCGCTTCATCCCACGTCTGCTCCGCCTCCCGCAGCTCCGCCGAGTACATTCCAAAAATACCCACTCTCTAAAATATCTTCTTCAATACTAAAGCAGGCAATGGTACTAGTATGATCTTCCAGAATATCTGCTTCTTGCTACATACAATCCGAATCCCTTCGAAAAACTTATAATTAAACATTTGCAATTCCATCAATATGCAGTTATTTTACTAAGTAGTAATTTTAAAAAATGTTCCCAATGATTCGATAAATTTGACTTTAAATAAATTGTGTTGGTCATACTGTTAAATAATTATTATATTTAATTTTATTTGATGAATGGTCCACAAGCCTATTTTATTATTTATTACCAAAATATGGAAAACCTCATTAATATGAATTTATCACACCAGCTGCCTTAATCGCCTTGCCTAATTTACGACTATATTATCCTTTGTCTTCTGGTTAACTATGCTCGCTTAAGGATAAGCCTTGAACTTTACAGACTAAATTGCTTATAAAGGTAGTTAGATGGCCTAAATATTACCTACCCTTTAATGTAAAAACACACCCTTACGCAGTGAATACAAACAATGCGCCATATAAATGAACATAGTACATTAGATAACCATTCAGAAACAATAATTTAAATAGAAAGCACTTGAAAGGTGCACATGAAGCGAAAGATAACGGGTTCGATACCCACGATTATATATTGTATTTGATGTATATATATATAATATAGTCCAGTGGTAAAGCATTTGTTTATTATTCAGACCCAGTCGGTTCGAAAGACGATCAAGCTTGATTTTCCTAAATTGGTTCAATCAAATCTAGACTCTATACATGCCCCCAGTAGGTTTAATTCTCACCTGACTATAGTCTGACCTCTTTAGTGTAAAAAAAATGTCCAGGCCTCTAGAGAGTCGAGCTCATCATCCAACTTCTTAAAAAAACATGATTATTGAACACCTCAATATTTCTCTCGTACTACAACATATGCAAGTTCGCGGGCTTTTTCCCTGTAGGCTCCCGGGAAACATTTGCATTCTCATGTGAACATCCAGATATAAAAGTGTTCTGGGACAAGATATAGACACTCTGAGCCCACAGAACTGTAAAACGGCAATAAGCGGTGTCCATATGCTCTAAATGCGGAGTGGATATGGTTAAAAAACATCGTCATATAAATATTTAGATACTTGTAATATAGTCGTATATATTAATGAATTTTTTTGAAGGATAAATGTGCAATGTGAACGTCATTTATTCACATAAAGTACGTTCAAAAATGCATCATGTGAAAATTTCGTAGTTTAATGACGTCGATGGATTAACATTTCATTTCATAAAGCGTTTATCAAATGTATTTTTAATGTTTTATGCATTTTGTTGCATGTAGAGTGCAGACTTCAATACGAAAAATGTAAGCATTTTTGTATTAAAGTCATAGTTATATGGATGTGACGAAAATCGAACGGCACACGGGCATTCCTGAACGTTCAGCATTGAGCAAGCTGAACACTTAACCAATGAAATCGGACCGCTTAAGCAAACAATCCAGGTGCTGCGGGAGACAATTACTGTGCCGTCCTTTGAAACACCTGAGCATACCTGGCGGTCCGCACAAGCGCGGCTATAAATCATCCATCCGTCTATAAAATTACGCCATCGATGTAGAAAGAGTTAGAGAAATAGATTAAACAAAAGACGGCCTTTGCGTCTCGAAAGCAAACAAACAAAAATGGAACGTTTCAAAATTTCAATCGTCAATTTTTCAGCGTAATTTTTCCAACTAAGAAACTTACAGTGTGTTTTTTTTTCCAGTAAATTTTACAGTTGTTTGAAAGGCCATTTTTTTATATAATACATAAAATTGTTCGAATATTTGTTTTACACAAAAGTTTATTGAACATAGAATATTTGGTACGTTCGTTAAGAAGTTTGGCTCCTCTTTTTATTACGTCTGTTCATGTGATCCTAGCAAACAGCAGACATTGCTTAAATGAGTGCTTCATTAATGACAATAAATGATGTTTTATGGAAGTTTTAGATATTTTTTGCAAAGACCTTGCTAAGTTGCAATTTAATCTACAAAGTCTACTGCTATTTACTACATTTAATTATTAATTTAGCAGAAATTTAATGTGCTATTTGTGTTTTGTACTTGCATTGTGTGAAATTTTCAGGGTACCTCACGCTACGACATGGTAGATTGTACAAAATTAAACTTAAATATTCGTCGTAATTATAATGCATTTAATAATATATTTAATAATACAAATATAATTATCCTAACAGTTTGATTCTTCCAGTTTAGAAGACGAAGAAGAAAAAAAGGTTGCGGATGGTTATTATAATGAAGGAAATGAATGATATTTTGTGACTGATGATGAATAGCGGTTCTTACCATTTGATAGTTGATGTCAGTTTAAATGATGGGTTGTGTTACGGTCTGCTTACTCAAGATGAAAAATATTACAAACCAGAAGTTGCTGAAGACGCCTACTAATCGTTTATCCAAAGGTCTATCTGAATTGGGCCTCCCTTGCGTGAAATATATCAACATCCGAGACGATTTGGTTGAACAGTCTGATCCCTCTCCCAAGAGGCTTAGTCTCTGGCAGGTTAGTGTTACTCTTTGGGAGAGCGAACAATCTGTGCCTCCTATTGAGATTTCTTCTCTCTTAATGAAGATGATTTTGAGGATATTGAAGATGATGTAGGATATGAACGAGACCTTGGAGCTGATGCTGGAGGAGCGGTGCTTCCAGCCTGTTAGGCGATGTTGGTTTGTGACCGTCACTAACGGGCAGTGTTGCGCTCTGTTTGCCTGTTTTGGCGTTCGCAAAATGAACTCGCTTTAACTGTAACCTTCGCACCGCTCCACGACTCTTCGTCAAGATCAAGCAACGCATCCTTGAATGATTTACAACTGAGAAGCTTTGCATATTGGAATAATGTACGTCCAAACATACCGCAGTTAACCACGTCACACTGCACCCTATGTTTGGGTATCAAAAGATAACCACGCGACATGACCAGGGGTGGAATATATCCCTTAACAGACTTTGGACCGGAGTATGCAAGACGAGGACACAAATGAAAGCCTGGAGGTTTTACAGCGGACAAACTGAATGTGGCGCGGAGCAGACTCTGTCACACCTTTTGGAATGTGCGCTGTGCCCAAATAGCTGCACCCAGGAAGACCTGATGATGGCCAGGAGTAATGCCATTGACGTCGCCCACTTGTGGGCAGAGAGGATCTGACTCTGTTCTTTCCGACTCGATTATATATATACCGCAGTTCAATGAAACGTCTTCAGTCAATCTGATCAATCGTATTTTTAATCAATGATATTGTCAGGTGTTTGAAGTGAAATATTAACCTTTAAAGAAGAAATACATTAATTTTCTTACCAGCTAGGATGTAATATCAATAAACATATTATTTATGTATTAACAGCATTCTCTTTGAGATCCATTTCAATATTAATCAAATAAATATTTCGTACCTTGTTAAAACATGGATCATACTGTTTAATCACTTGCTGGAAGATCGCAGTTTCACCTTTATAAAAGGATTCTTCAGCTCTAAATGTGAATCACTAGAATATGTTTACACGGATCAAGAAATGATGAAACCTTATTAAAGATGAAACTGCGGTATACCAGTAATTTACTAAGCAGTGCTCAGTAAGATCCATGTTAAAACACGGTACGAAGCATTCATGTATTGTATATATTAATTTAATATTAGCTGTGTGATTGCTGACCCTTAGGATTAAATGTCTCATGCCAATCAAGATCATTTGGTTAACCATCTGATTCCATTTAGTATTTTAATTAACAAATCACCCAAAATATGTCTCGGATACGACAATTGCCGTCTCTGCAAATCTTCGGGATTTTGCCCTGAAGTATTTTGGAAACCATACTTATTCACATTTATATCCTCCTCTCTGAATTTGATATCGAATTACTGGGTGGCAGGATGCAGGAGCAGATTGACAATACAAAGAACTTGTTCACGAAGCACAATTCGCGTTTATTTTAAAGACTTGATTTCTACGCCCGACCGGTATGGCCGGGTGCCAGTTGATTGACTACTGCGGAACACTGACACCTAGCGCCCCAAGACAGTCACGTCAAAAAAGTAAATTAAAGATGACAGTTAGGAGCAACTGTCATCTTTGACAATGATACAAGTTTGATAACAAGTAAAATGGCGTATGCAAACGCCTGCGTAATATTCTATAAATAAAACTAACATTATTAGATGTGCATGTCAGGCGAGCGAACAAAAAAAATATCGTTTTTCGAGGCTTTACGGCATCAGCCTAAAAGAGTTATATCAAGCTGATATCACTAGGTAGACATGCAGATTCAAGGATACGAGAATTTTTGGACAATGCGTTGACAATATCAACTGAGAGAGGTGAGTAGTGGCAATTTATGGTGACCATTTCCTCCAAATATTACAAGAAGTGTGCTTGCATTCATAAAAATTCGTAGTACATACAAATTGATTTCAGAGTAATTGAGGGGGGGGGGGTGCATCCTCCCTTTATGAACTTACGGCGCAGAGACGTGAAATCTGACAGCAAGTCTTACCCATAAAATAAAGGTCACCCCAGCGTGCTATGGAGAGATCTATGCTCGGAGTGTCGCTAAAATATAGAATCCGAAACGATGAAATACGCAGAAGAACTCAAGTAGTGGATGCTACCCAACGAATAGGCACACTCAAGTGGCAATGGGCAGGACATACCTGTCGAAGAGACGACGGTCGATGGGGAAATAAAGTATTGGGATTGCGCCCAAGAACTGGCAAACGAAGCATTGGCCGACCGCCTGTAAGATGGACTGACGACATAAGAAGAATAGCGGGAGTGACCTGGATGCGGAAGGCGGAGGATCAAAGAGGATGTAGACTCATGCGGGAGGCTTACGTTCAACAGTGGACGGATACAGGCTGATGATGATGAAATTGAGGCCCTCCACAAGATGCACCACATGTCTCGTCAGCTTGTGCAGTGGCTGCGGGACGAGAGTGGAATTGATTAGTAGATGTCGTTTTGATAAGGTGATTAAAAAATATGACATTTTTATATAGTATTCTGAAATTGTAGGAATTAATATCTTCTGTATAGCTTTATAAAGTTCAAAACAAATTCAATTTTTTTTCACAAATATTTTTGACAATTTTTTTTTTCAGATTTTTTTCTTTGAAGCAAGAAGCGCAATTATAGCAAGCAGTAAATATAAGGCGACTGAATTATTACACATGTCACCTTTAACTTACTACTTAGTACAGAACACTGAAGAAATTAACCATTCATGACGTCTATGAAGATATATCTAAAAAAAGTTAAAGACACATAAAGATGGATGATGATGTTTCTTATACTGCACGAAACATGGTTCAAACATACCTCCAAGTAAATTATTTTTCTATTTATATTGGTAAGCTTTTCTTATTATCAATTAAAATTGTATATTATCAATATTATTATGCCCACTTTGAGATATTTTTTCTTCACGTCACATTTTTTTAATTGACATGTATTTTTTTTACCTGCTCACGGCTTCATAGTACCATTTCAACACCTCCTTATTTTCTCTGGGTCTTTTATTGTACCCTTGTAATTCTCCAAAGCCCACAAGGGGCGTTATCCCACCGAGACACCCACGATAAGAAATTATAATTAAAATGATTGTGTTATAAAAATGTTAATAAATAAGAAATATAAATATATTTTTTTCTTTCATATTCTTCGTTTTAATTGAACTCGTTTACCGAGGGTGCTTTTGTGCTTGTGAAGACAAAATGAATGACGTGAAGTCTTCTTCGTACTATCAATCTGGTAAAATCTTGCATCTTGATCTCCACTCCTCTCGATCCTCTGCAATCTTCTTCAGCTCAGCATAAGAGCTACTCATGTCCTCGAACACTTGCTGCAGATACTCCCGTCTAGGGCGCTCTCTACAGTTTCTAGCCTCAACCACCCCTTCCACAATGTCGTGAAGAAGACCGTCGTGGCACATGATGAGACCGATCCATCGGAGTTGCCTCTCTGATATGGTTCTTACTAGGTGCCTATCTTTCTTGATTAGGCTGAGAACCTCATGTGAAGTATAATTTAATATATTACATTTATTATTAATTATTTGAAAAATAGTTACCTAAGGAGTGCTTAGTATCTGTGGTAATTAGTAGTACTTACCATGACAACATTTATAGGATCGAAGAGGATGGAGACTCATGCGGGAGGCCTACGTTCAACAGTGGACGAACACAGGCTGATGATGATGATGATGACCATGACAACTCAACTTAATACATTATATTAACTAGAATACAAGCTTAAATAAAAATAAAAATATCTGAAATCACTTAAAATATGTACAAGATTGTAGTAATTTGCAGCATTTATATAAAATATTACCAATTCTAATAAATATAAATAATTGAGGTAAGTACTAATGTTACATATTTCACATATTATTTAAAATTAATTTTGGTATTATTGCTGATCCTTACCTCTTACTTAAAGTATTGTTGAAAAAAATCTTCAATTTCTATATTTGTTCCTTAGCAGAGTATAAAGTCGCCACTACTCAGTTACCATTGCTAGTTTTATCAGCTGCATTATTCAAATCATATGTGCATATAAAGCTCTACTAAGAACATACTACGTACAGTTCTCAACAGTGTCGAGGAAGATAGCGCAAAATTATTGAAAATAAAGCAGCTGTTCTGTACAAGCCATATTTGAGCGATGATTGGCCCGATGCTCCCTGTAGGCCCAGATTACTTACTCATAAAGACCAGCTCAACATACGTGGACACTCTACACTGGTTAAAATTTTAACAAAAATAAAATAAAATAATTTTCAGTATGTAAATTAGTAACGTAGGAAAACAACTTTGACACTGATTATTGTTTGTAGTGTTCATTGCTTTTATACACTTTTATTGATTATAGTCAATATTGATCGTTTTTCAAGTTTCATTTAATTATCTGTTATTTATTCAAATATTTGCAATTCATAACTGAGATATATTAATGACCGTTATCACGTACCAAAGTCTACTGGTAGTTAAATGTTCAACTTCAAAAAATACTTTCTTTGAATAGCAATCTTCTAATGAAGATTTTTTGTATACCTTTTATAGAAGATCCATTTTGAGTAAGAAATATATTTCCTTTATTTGAATATGGATCACACTGATCAACTGCTATTCATTGAAATGTAACCATCAGTATTAGATTGAATATCGATGACATAAGAAGAGTGCCATATAGAGGGGGTCAAAATACACGGCTAAAATATTGATATGATAAGGTTTGCTGACGACATTGCTCTGATTGCTGAAACTGAAGACGAAATCACTGAAGCACTGATATCCATGGAAAATATATTTAATTCCAAGTACAATATGAAGATAAACAGCCCAAAAACGAAAGTCACGACAGTAAGCCGCAATGAGCAGCAGAAAATTAATATATCAATGCTAGGAGTAACCGTAAAAGATGCAAAAGAGTTTGTATACCTTGAAGTACGATCACCTGGGATGGCAGAACAAAAAGAGAAGTCAACTGACGCATACATCAAGCAAGGCTAGTGTTCTAGCAATGGCTGCGAAAGGTTCGAGTCGGAATTCAAGCGTCCGCGTTTTTTTTTCTCTAATAACGATGAGAGAAATGTCATAAAGATAATATATGTTGTAAATTTGTATGAGTATATTAATTTGTTAGACTTTAATGTAATTTGTGGCTATCACATACATTATCAGTTCTACTTATTGTTCTTCAGATATCCTTGATATAAGAAGAAGATATTCTCATCTAAAGGTATTAATCATGCGAAAGGCCGGAGGATTGATGAAAAGGTTGGTTTTAGTTCTGAATGCGGTTCTGCATGCCGTTGTTATGCGGCCAGTGGAGGGGGCGCCGGCAATTGAATCAAGCCAATTGGAGCCTGCGGGCGGCGGCAATTGGACTTCCGGTCCACCACTGTCTGGGAGCAAAGCGAGCGCATCACCAAGGATGAACACAATCGAACCAATTTTTTTTCAATCCTCGTCAAGTAAAGTTTCTGAGGGCCCTCCAAAATTATGAGTATCATCATCATTATTACCACGTCCGTTCTCCTAACTAGCTGGCGGGCATAGCTTACTGGTTAAAGCTTGCATACCAAACTAAAGGTCGAGGGTTCAAACTCCAACGAAATTAGAAAAAAAAAATTCTAAGCTCTTAAGGTTAGCATTAATTTGATCTCTCACCCGTGAACTTAGCTTCTTCATTGGCGAGGATAAGTGTAAAAAGAAGAAAATAAATGTCTTTCTAATACTATTGTTCTGTATAGTTAATATATATATTTAATTATGTTATTAAAAAAATCAACTATAAAACCTTGAAATTCGACAACCCTGTAAAGTGATCCAGGCAAATCCTGAGGGATCATAAGAGTTCAAGAGCGCTTGTTAATAGGGTCACCAAAACATTGAAATAAATAGTTCTTAAATTTCTAAACATAAATTATTTTAAATAACACAATAATAAATTTAATGATTCTGTAAAGAAATTATAAAAATTTACATTTTTTTTACTTAATTTATGGATATGTATGTTGTCTCTTTGTAGAAAGTTATTTATAATAAATAATAAGTTTTTTGTATATTTATTTATCCATTGTTCGTTATTTAAGTATCATCATCATCCGCCTGTATTCGCCCACTGCTGAATGTAAGCCTCCCGCATGAGTCCTCCATCCTCTTCGATCATCTTTCTTCCGCATCTAGGCCAATCCCCCTATTCTTCTTATGTCGTCAGTACATCTTGCAGGGGGCTAACGAGTGCTTGTATGTAATATATATATATGTAAATATCGAGGTTTTTGGCACCAGCCTGCAAGGGCTATATCTAGCAGATATAATAATAATAATAAACTTTTTATTCCAGCAGGATTGGGTGGGTTGTGCAATACCCAATCTGCCATATTTTTAGATACATTTTAGATACAAAATAATAATTATATATATATATATATATAATAATTTATTCATGGTGGTCGCTGCAACATCTTCATCCAGCGATGGCTCAGGGAGGAGTTGAGCCATTCAGAAACAGCCAGGATGATGGTGTTGTTGGACCTCCTTATCCTGCTCCAGAAGCCGGCAACACGGTGTCGCAATAATGCTGCGAATGAATGGACTCCGCCCTCCGCAAACATGTCAGATGCGCTACAAAATCTAGGGAGTTGCATAAGTTGGCGATATGAATTATTATACGCAACTTTGAGCTTCTCCCACTCTCGCTTAGGATAGCTAGACCAGATATCAGTACCTTAATTTTGATGAGTTGGCAACCCTGATCGGCATGAATGAATTTAGTCATATCAGTCTTGGAATATTGAAGAAATAATAATGTATTTACTTAAACATAAAATAAGATACAGGGATGGTAATTTGTATATTTGTTATTGTTAATAAACAGTAAGCAGATAACAATGTATGCATTTTGTAACATACGAGCATGCAAGACCAATTATATGAAACATTAAATTTCCTATTTATTCAATTTATGTACACAGGTTATCTAAATTAATTTGATCTTATTATGACTATTAGTAAATAGAGATATACTCGTATATGTAATAATGTCATTTTTCGTATTAATGCATACATAGACAAAGTGATTCGTTGCAATGACAGACAGTAATTTTATGTTATTTACATTTTTAATAGTATTATGAATAATTATGAATCTGTCACATCATGTGCCACGATGGCCCTCTTCACGACGTTGTGGAAGGAATAGTTGATTGTTTGCAGCAAGTGTTCGAGGACATGAGTTGTGACTCTTGTGCTGAGCTAATGACTGCTGCAGATGTGGAGATCGAGATGCAAGATTTTGTTGCTTCAAATCAATCCACCGGATTGACACAATACGAAGAAGAATATTTAAAATAAATTGTGAATTAAATATTTTTGTTATTCTTACTAAAGGGTCCGTCAAATAACTTTTTTTTTTTGAAAATGGGGCGCAAACATCGAGTGTTGCTTCGGCTGTGTGGCACGTAGCGCCGTCTTGTTGAAACCAAATATTGCCAATATCCTCCTCTTCAATTTTAGTGAACAAAAATGGCCCGATAACGATCGCCATTGACTGTAACGGCCACTCCTTGCTTATTTTTGAAGAAATATGGCCTGATTTTCAAAGTAATGTCGCAATACTTCCCAGCGTTGTTCAAGCGTATACACAACCATATTCGTTTAGCGGAAAAATAAAACTAATTATCTGTCAAATCAAACATGAGCTACGTGTTATTATTCACGAAATAAGCACTAGTTGAAAAAAAAAACGTTAGATGGCGGACCTAAAATCAATAAATAAATAAAAATAAAGAAAGATTCCAAAATCAACGACCTTTGGAATAAATCAAATGTATTTTTTTAACAAGTAATTCCGTTAGGTTAGCGAGACATCCAGTGCACTAGCTGTTCCTTGCGCCAATTGTCCCGTGCAGCAGACGTCCAGTGCGCCCTACGTCATAACCGATGAGTCGTTGCATGAATTGTCTGTAAGCGAAATACGGAGGAATTGTCTAAGATGTAGTAATTGTGCCAGTATTGTACCCACTACACAACCACCCCTACTTGTACAATTATGAAAGTGGCGTAAGCCAAGAATTACAAAGAAAAACATTCATCAGTTTTCAACCAACATCAAAACACAAAACTTTAAATATCTCACAACTGACGAAACATGACTTACGCCACTTTCATAATCATGGTGTTCCGGAACCGAGGTTGCGGTCCCGAAATGACGGCATCAGCTTAAATGATGATGCCGGAATACTAAGGTTCCGGCACTGAGGATAAGTCCAAAGACCGGAAATGAGTTGGTACTAATTTATTTGATACGAGACCCCTTTTTATACCCTAGTTTACAACATGAGTAAGCATTTAAAAAATTAAAATTGATAAATAGAATTTCGTACACCGCAAATTCTTCGATACCTGTTGTTTTGGACCTTGATTCCCTCAATTTACATAGAGTGGTAAAATGCCCTGTGTCGTACCTGACTGTATGAATCTAAGACAAAGAGTTTGATTATAACAATTGCTCTAAAGACTTTTGAACAATGGTCACATTTATAGGATGGTCAGTTCTTATTTGAAACGAGATTTTTAATTAATAAGTCTAGAAAGTATATTGGATCTTTTTTCAAACAACAACATTTTAAAACATAGTTATTCGTTTCCGGTTTATTCTTTTACGTTTACGTCTGTTACAAAATAGTAACATTGAATATAATACACGTCGTTATTCCGTGCTTAATTAGCATTGCTTTGTAGCGGCGGTTGTACCGTTTAAGCTACATTGATATATCCGTTAATCTAATGTCCCACCCCTCTACTATTCACACGAGTCACCCCATAGGGGCCGCGGGACTCTGAGCCGATGATTACCGCGAAACTGTCCCGGGTTCAACACCCGCTGGCGGAAAACATACCGTCACCATAATTCTAACATATGACACACTACTCCATTCAAAGAGAAACGGTTTTATTAATATTAAAAATTATGTAAATAATTTTTGAGGAACTACGTAACATCTAACGTAGTTCTACTTTTCAATTTAACCCTTTGTTTTTTGTATATTTTAAAAATACATTTTAATACTATAATATTTTATGGATTTTTCTTCTTCTTCGCTGGTAGAGACTCAAGTTCTGACAGCAAATCGCATCAGAATTTTATTTTTATGTAAAAATATACAGGAGAATACTGACAGATAGTGATAGTAATTCTGAAGTCTCATCTATGGAATTCTATGACGCTTACTATGGTGCATATGGCTAAGCGCTGCATGTGGAGTGTTGATGAACGTCACAGACTATAGCCCGAGATTTACGCATCATCCTTTATTATTTCAGGAATTTACTATGAATGGGTTGTCTTCGCGGGACGACTTTCGTCTACCACCAATTATAATTAATAGGCTATAACTGGCATTTTACGGGTAAGGGATCAAATTCACATTACCCAAGGGTATTTTAGAGCTCAGAAATCGATTGAAAATCCTTTAGGTTTAGTATGCATAGTTATCACGAGTTTTTGTAGACAAAATGTGTGCTTAGATAAAAATAAACTCCATATAGTAGATTTTTAAAGTATCATATTTAGTGATCCAGTCATTGTTCCATTCCAAAATTTACAAAACAAGTTTACTCATATACTTTTTAAATATTGTTCATTCTCGCATTTGTAATTTGAACGCAGTCTATTTTGAATCTCTAATTTGTCGAACAAATCAGTCCAATGATGGTCGACTGCCTGGTCCAGTAAAGGACGAGGCTTCTCCAGCGACGGAGACTGCTGCCTACTTGTTGCTTACATAACCCTGACAGCTGACACAAGTAGCTGACAGTGACAGACAACGCATATGAGAGCGATAATACTCCAGCAGATACCAGAAAACGTACAGGATTGCTTCTGAAGAGTGAAATTTCAACCATATACGGTATGTCTTTTTGAACCCATTTTCTTATGAAAACACACACAGGAGAATACCGACAGAAAGTGATATTAATTATGAAGTCTTATCTGTGGAATTCTATAACACTTACCATGGTGTATATGGCTAAGTGCTGCATCTGGAGTGTTGATCCGCCAACGTCATTGACTACAGCCCGAGATTCAAGGGATGACTTTCATCTACCACCAATTTTAATGAATAGGCTATGACTGACTTTTACGGGCTATGGATCAAATTCACACCAACCGGGGGGTATTTTAGAGCTCAAAAATACTGGTTTTAGAAATATTACAATGTTTAGTTTTTCAAGCTACTGAAATATTTATTTTTAAGTATTATGTATGTTTTTGCATCTATCTGGGACAAGTTATACAACTAGGACGAAGTAACTTCTCAAAAGAAATCGACAGGCTTAAACAACTGGGATGGGCAGCATTTGAAAAACTAAAGTACATTTTTAAAGCCAAAATTCCGCAATATATTAAAACTAAGGCGTTTAACCAATGCATCCTCCCTGTATTAACTTATGGCGCAGAGACGTGGAATCTAACAGCAAATCTTAGCCATACAATAATGGTCACCCAGCGTGCTATGGGAGAGATCCATGCTCGGAGTGTCGCTAAAAGATAGAATCCGAAACGAGGAAATACGCAGAATAACTCAAGTAGTGGATTATACCCAAAGAATAGGCACACTCAAGTGGCAATGGGCAGGACATATCTGTCAAAGAGACGACGGTCAATGGGGAAGAAAAGTATTGGAATGGCGCCCACGAACTGGCAAACGAAGCATTGGCCGACCCCATGAAAGATGGACTGACGACATAAGAAGAATAGCGGGAGTGACCTAGATGCGGAAGGCGGAGGATTGAAGAGGATGGAGACTAATGAGGGAGGCTTACATTCAACAGTGGACGGATACAGGCTGATGATTATGATGATGGTTTTGCATTGAAAAATTTAGTGTAGACGCATTCAAACAAGTGGTAACACAATACTTAGAGGTGAGAGTCAAAAATTGTAACAATAAAAACCGCTTCTAAAGTACATCAAATTTGATGCACAATAAAACAAGGTATTATTGTTACAAAATCAAGCATCCAACGTTTCGTACCTATCAATGCCGAAACTGAATTGGAAGCAATTTCACATAAAATATGTCAATATCTTCTTTTTAAGTTGTGGATTCGCATTAATGCGTCAAAAACGTATCTAAAGGTGGATAATGATACTTTCAGGCAACACTCCAGGTTGCATGAGAGTCTTATGCAAAGTCTCGATGAACTAGACTTTGAAGGATATAGACGGCATACGTCTGCTCACAACCTTCTTGATGGTCATTCAAGAGGAATTGAATCCAGAGGCTGCTGCTAAAAAGATTTTCAAATTATCAGCTGATATTTCTGGATATAATCCCACTGGTGTGGAGATACAATAGGCAACTTTCACTCTAGTAACCTTATTTGAAAAAATTGAAACGACTAAAATATTGAGCTAGAAACACCTGTTGCTTACCGCGTGTTTTGTAACGCCAGCCAAATTGACCAATCTTTGGAATCATCAGTATAATAATCCAATATCCTTCAAACTTATGATTAAAAAACACTCATTTATGTCTCGGCTTCCATAATTGCCTTCTCTATAAATCGGGAAACCGTTCGGGGCTATATATGTACCAAGATAGACCAAAAATTGGGAAAGAAATATAAGGATATTTTTGATTAATTAATCAAAGTTTTTGTTTACCTTAAATGCATGGATTGAAGGTTTTTTTAATACTTTTCTTTATTATTGCTCTCAAAATTAACTTTTTATGAATTTGACAGCTTGGTAGACGATACTCCAATAACTTTGCTTGACATATGGACAGCAACGGCACATATTACTGTTTTCCCGTTGTCATTTTTGAATGTTTATTTACATAAACATATTTGTAAGCATGCATGCAATAATTACTGAAAGTTTCATTGTAATAGGATGAACGATATGGCAATGCATACAAGCAAAGATTAAAACTATTTTTATAATTATAATTTTGAACTGCACCTCACTAAGAAGTTGGTTGGTTTATGTGTATTATATGAACGGATAAATAAATAAAAATACTGATTTAAATGAATAATTGAAAAGTTATTAAATATACACATACCATACATTAAATTCTTTATACGCATCAATTCATTCAGAAAAAATATCGGCAGAAGCGGGATGCGAACCGCGAGCCTTGGAACCAACCGTTGCTCATGTTCATTATCCTAGTCCACTCGACTCCGATCTCCTGCCCGAACTGATGCGTGGAATAAGCTGTATTTATACCATTGTTACCATCATATAACGATAGACGTCTCTATAGTATATATTCAGAGTGTGTTTATTATTATTTTTTATTATTCAATCAGTCAACATTTATTTAAAAGCTTTTTGGTTAATTAAATGAATTAAATAACTGAAAGGTTTATTTGAACATTAATAATATAATATCCAATTGATTATAAAAGCTCTGAGCAAGTCGTTGAGTGTCTGGAAGCTTTCAGTGCTCGAGTGGCGATGATTGAGGCGGGCGGAGTAAAGCTGTCGGTAAATTGTGTTAAATTGTCCCTGAATGAAGCACAAAAGCCCTTCTTGTGCGGACGCTGCTCTCCTCAATGGAATAAGTGGTCGACGAGAGGAATGCTATTTAAGCTTAATCAGTAGCGGACGAGGCCAGTAGTGATCCATCCTCCACATGGGAGGGGCCAGTGAACCATAAAAGCTCTCGTTCAAAAAGCTTAACTTCTAACAACTATAGTTGTGGTTTTATGTATCAATAAACGAAATCGTTTAAACAAATTAACGTCTTTTAACGAATCATTAAATAATATACTTAAAAAGTCTGTAGTCGTGATTTTACTTAAAAATTGTATCTATTGAAATGTAATTTAATAAAAAAATATTAATCGTTCTAAAATAATGCGGTAAAATTATTGTTTTTATTAAATTAAGGTTATCAACTGACAATACTTGGTGAAACTGCATAATTATAATTTCAAATTAATTTTAATTTAAAAAATAACAAATAAAAATATTTAGTTTTGATTCACGTTTTTTTTCATGATTACATGTTTCGGACTCCCTGGAGACCATCTTCAATGTTGGTTAAATTATAAAATGGCAGTGGCTTTTATAGGTATGTACAAGTATTAGTTCCTACGTAAGTGCACACATATTTACAGATTGTATATGTGTGCGGGTTTAACTATTGAAAAAGGCATTATAAAATCAAGCGGTGTGTGTTATCTTAATGTATTAAGCTATCATATAATATTAATTTTTTTGTGATTAATTTTTAAAATTCCTTGTTATTCAATTTTTGATCTTCAGCGTAGAAGACAGTTAGTTGGTAGTAAAAGTTTTACATAACAGAGCTTTATAACATAATATATTTTTTAATATATCTAGTTATTGATTTATTTATTGCTTAATAGGATCATATTAAACATCAATATCAGTAACTTGTTTCTATTTTAAATACCCATGAAAAAACATAGTTTTAATAACTGTTATGGCTCATTATTAAGATTAACGTAAGTGAATTTTCGCATTGAAATTTCAAAATGTAATAGTTAAATTTGCAATTTTGCAAATTACAAAATTGCAAAACAATTTTCTGTTCTCCAAAGATAATATTTCAGATATGTGTACAAGGGAACTCACTTTGCACATTAAACTAGTGAAATTACAAAATTTATATAAAGGGTGTGGTTTGATTTTATGCAATGCTTTATAATTTAAATATTTAGGAATAAACTATATTAGTTATTACTTTTCTTAATTAATAAGGTATTAAAAAAATCGTACTGATCATTAAACACGACTGTTTTAAACAAAAAAACAGCATAAAAATAAAACGAAAATGTAATATTACTTTGTTTTAAATACATCAGAGTAACTGTAAATTAAAAAACTGTGACCGCGGTTTCACATATAAGCATCCTTTTTCTCTCAAAAATAGTCTTTTGCTTTAAAATTATTTAATTACAAAATTATAAAAATATAATTAACATATTAAATGCTACAATTATTGGTCAAAAACCATTTTTATTCCTCCTTAATCCTCAATTTTAATAATTAAATAATATTGTTTTCAAAATAATGACAATCAGACGATCGTAATTAATCATGACACTAAACATAATCCAAATTAATTATAAAATCGATGATCATTCATCAATACTATATAATTCCGGTGGCAAAATTAATTAACATACTAACGAGTTTTACTCATCGAAAGTCCCAGAGCTTTCAGCGAGCTTAATACTTAGTGCAGTGACAATATGAATAAATATTTTCAAACTGTTTCCGGAAACAACTGAAATGCGAAACCAACATAAGTGAAAATACTTGATAAACAAGTTGAAATAAATTCCTGAATTGGTATATATTTATATTATATATTTTTTAATTTTTTTTCATCAATTTCTGATTATTAAAATGGTAGTATTTTTAAGTACGGACTGGATCGGTGGCGGATCGCTTTATATGCGAAAGGGGCGCAAGTTTGGGGCCTCTCTGTTTTTAAAGCACCTTAAAAATGATGTACGTAAATTATGTTTTATTGTTAAACAACTAAAAAAAGAGTGCCAGTCACTCTATATTGCCTTGGTGGCATTTCATAATACAATTACTTGAAAAAGTTTTTTTTCTGTGGAGCACTGTTCATTTTCAAGTTTTTTTTTTCCTGGAATTGAATTGTGTTAAAGTAGTTCATAAAAGCAAAATAGTCAAAAATAAAACAATAAATAAAGATGTTATAAGGTTTAAAATTCTAGACATGTACAATGATTTCCGCAGGAGAGCACAAACAGCATTTTGAAGCTTCCGGGCTCTCGCCATCCTAAATGGTCATTAGGAATTAAAGAAAAATATATCTTGGCGGAGCTTCACGCAGTAGTTCGTGACCGATATACCACCCCTAACAAACGGAGCGGACACGAAATAATAAGTTTTAAATTTTAATGCCATTTTTTTAAAAATAAATTGTGTTTTTAGCGTTTTTTTATCATTCGAATAATAGGGCACCAAAAATGTGTCTGAGGCTTCCGAATTGCATAAACCACCACTGTACTAAGTACAATATATTTATGTTCGTACAAAATATATGACTTTTTACTTTTATTCGCAATAATGTTTTATCCTTTCTAACTATCAAAAAATATTTATGGATAATCAATGTTTTATTAACCCAATCACATCGGTTGTCGGCATATGCCGTCATAAGTTTCCCTGACCGTTGAAATCGGTTGACGTGATATATAGTTTTGCTACTTTCTTAAAAAAGTTTTTTATGCATCATCTGATAGCTAAATGATACAAGAACCAATGTGATATATGAAAATAGACCAGATAAGTACATTTATGCTTCAAATACTAGTTTTATAATTGACAGTATAATTTGTATTCAAAACCGAGCCGTAATGAAAGGGTTAAAAACTTTTTGCCACTAGTTTATTCACCCCTCTAAACACTACTAAGTACGCCACTGCTTTCAGTACATTCGGCGCACTTAGCTACACCAATTGAGACATTGAGTCATTGTAAGGGTCACCAAAAAACGTGAAAATAATTATAATTATGTATATTTTTTTAATTAAACGCTTAAAAACTATTACCTTTAAATAGTGATGGAGAGATTTCTTGTGAATTAAACGAGTATTATAATTATTATAAAATTATTCTTGAAGTATTTCAGGACAGTAACACTATTTTACTGCCGCTAATTACCTTTTAAATCAATTTGTTTTAATATCCTCCTCTCTAAGTTTGTTATTGAATTGCGTGGTGGTAGGGTGAGGAGCAGATTAACAACACAAAGACTTTTTCTGAAGCACATTAAAATATATGTTTCGATAAATTTACAAACTTCTGGCCCGGACCTAGTCACAGTATTCAGGCCGGGCCAACGACAATACGATCTCACCGCCGTCGGCACACACTGACTCTTGCGCCGCGGTTGGCGACACCCAGCGCCGCAAGTAGCGATATATATAACAAGTCCTCCTAACGGAATTACAAAATGACACAACATGCGTATATGATGAGCGAAGGAAAATAAGAGACGAAATATTGTAAATTGAGGTTTTCGGTACAAGTCAGCAAGGGCTATATCATGCTGATGTCAGATTTAGCATTCTTATTAAATTTTCTAAATTGTTTCAAACGCATTTATATAGATTATAAGTTTTAAAGCTTTAAAGTGACTGTTTAAGAAGACTCGAAAAGAATATTCATTATCATATAAACATCTTCTTTATGTAATTGTTCGAAAGAAAATAACGTCGTTACACATTAATGATCTTCCATAATCACATAATTAATTTAACTTCCCGCGACAATAAACTTCTCAGGTTCATCACCCGCCAAGCTTGTCAATTTCGTAACCCTTTAATTTTTCGTACCCTCTATTCTTCACTCGTTCTATCTGTTCTAGAATATGGGTGCTTAGTTCGGAATCCCAATAAATCCAAATACATTATCTTGATCGAAAAAAATTCATAAATTTCTCCGACGTCTCTATTTTTATATTTACGGTAACTGTCCATTCAATTCAATCAATTCCGAACATTACCCAACTCTTTTTCTTCTAGGGATGCTTTCTTTCCATTCGTTAGAGTCCCGAAGGAAAATTGCTGCCGTCAAACATTCATTCCTTCTTCTTCGCGGTGCAATTCACAACCCTGGGATTCTCGAATGTTCTAACTTATACGTTCCAGATAAGTACAACCGTGCTCGTAGCCATCCATTGATTTTGATCCCAGTTGATACTTGTGGAGCTTCGAGCACTCAATTTAGTACAACGGCAATGGCGCTCCTAAATGGCCTACCAGCACACCTCGATACTTTTCTTACATCCTTTTCCTATTTTGTTGATGGTATTGTTTTCCTACGTCTATGTGATATTTGACACGTGTCATCATCTTCTTAATTTATTTTATTTTTATTTTTTGTTATCTTTTGTATGTATTGTTTATTTATGTATACTCTTTTCGTATTATTTTGTACCTTGGAACTTCGGTTCTGTGAAATAAATAAATAAATTATATGACAACCCTGAATCTTGATGACTAATTACGCTATCAGTAGTTTTGGTTAAACACCCCTATGTCGAAGAGAATACGATATTATAATACAATACGAATTTAATTATAAATAAGGGCCTTAGTCCTGCAGGGGTGAGCCAATTAAAAGTTATGACATACAAAAGTACATAACATCAGATTAAATTTGTATTCGAGTGAATCATAGCCACGCGGTCAAAAAATGTTATTAAATGAATAAATATTTGCATATATGAAACATAAATATAATTACAAATGAATATTTAATTCATTTTTATTATTTTATATTATTTTTTTTGACCAACTACATGTAGACACCGGTTCTCGTCAAATCGCCGTAGAAGCTATCTTCGCATAGTTTGATAGGTGACCGCATGAGAACACCGCATATCTTTGGTTGGGTTACGTAACTTTTTAAGACCAAATAGTACTCGTACATGCCTCGAAAGCGTCGGGATAATCAACCGATCTTTTTTCAGAAATGCTGATTATTATAATTTTTTTTTTTTACTACACAACATTACAAATTAAAAAAAATCAAATCGTTATTGATGTAAAGTCAAGACTAATATGCAGGTACTAATGATAAAGTACTAAGGACAAAGCAATAAAGACAAGCAACAGAATGTCACAATGCTCATCAAGCAGACGACGCCAACAAATCATTTCTCTAAAGAAACTCGTGGAGTTCATGCCTGAATTGGGCCTCCCTTACGTGAAATTTATCAACATCCGAGGCGATTTGGTTGAACAGTCTGATCCCTCTCCCAAGAGGCGTAGTCTCTGGCAGGTTAGTGTTACTCTTTGGGAGAACAAACAATCTGTGCCTCCTGATGTGTTTTTATGTTATTGATACTACAGCAATTTTCTTCGTACGTTCACTAAATTTTCCTGGTAGCCTTAGGAAACTTTGTATAGAATGTAGTCACTGTACTTTTGACTGTAAAGATGACTTGGAATGAGGAATTGATGAATATGTGTATATTTATTGTTCTTTTTTATTAAATTAATTAATTTATAATAATTAAAAAAAAAAGTTGAACATTAAGCCATTTCGTGTGATACCCTGCACGGTACATATATGTTAAGCCCGGTGTCAGGACCTATCGTTCACAGACAATTCGTTCAGCGACGCATCTCTAACGTCTTGAGGCGCACTGAACGTCTGGTGCACGGGATATTTGGCGTATGGGACAACTGGTGCACTGAATATCTCGCTAACCTAACATAACCTTATCGAGTTGTCTGTGAACGAAATGCGGCGGAACTGTAAAACCCATGTAAAGCGAACTATAATTAATATATAATAGACCATTCGATAAATGATTTCATAGGTTTTCACGGCCAGATTTGGTATTGTGGCTTTTGGGCTTAGCCGTGTTTGGTGAATTTCTTTGCACCAATATTTCGATCGCCATTGCAGCAGTCATCTTCACAGTTGACGATTTTAAGTTTTGAAAAAATTGACCCCTGCATTAGCGGTCGAAATATTTATGCAAGGAAATTCGCCGCATACGGCTAAGCCCAAAAGCCACAACACCAGACTATTTCATGTCATGTATTATACGTATTTCAGAAGGCTGCCTTCTCCGCCATCTCACCACGTCATTTCTCATAAAATCAAACCATCATGCTCTTAAAATTCTACGCAGTCATATTCATTCGAAATCCACTATACGGCTACTCTATGGTTTTTGATAATATTTATTTATATGTTTATTACACAGAACCGAAGTTCCAAGGTACAAAATAATAAGAAACAGAGTGTTCATTAATATACATTAAATACAATACATACAAAAGATAACAAAAAATAAAAATAATATAAAAGAAGAAGAAGATAACAAGTGTCAAAGATCATAGAGATCTAGGAGAACAATACCATCAACAAAAGAGGAAAAGGATGTAAGAAAAGGATCGAAGTGTACCGGAAGGCTGGAATTTAGGAACGCCATTGCCGTTGTACTAAATTGAGTGATCGAAGCTCCACAAGTATCAACTGGGATCAAAAACAATGTATGGTTACGAGCACGGGTGTACTTATCTGGAACATAGAAGTTAAAACATTCAAGGGTTGTATTTTTTAAATATTCAAAGATTCGCAGTATGTAGATGATATATGTATTTATATAATTTATCTTTTTACAGAATAAGGTGTTATTTGAACGACGTAAATGACTTAATAAAGGTACAAAAGTTAAATCTGTAGATGCTTACCTATGCTTGTAATATTAAATTTGATCTTTACAATGTAAGATCGTCAATTGTCACATTTAAAGTTGATCGCAATGGCCAAGGAATTCGTTTCTTATTCACTGTAGTGAATTAATCCTCTAAAGAGGCTTGAATGAATGGTTTCCGACAATCAGCACCAATTGTCGCCACCTAACCTCAAATATCCCAGACGCTCTGAAGAATCATCATTCTTATGGCCGATTTCGTTTGGAATTTTTCTGACAATCTATATCATTAGACCACACCTATATAAAAATATGTTTATTGCGCTTACGCAAAAAATGTGCTTTTATCTTTTGCGTTCTCTTTACTAAATGTAAACTACCATTTTAGTAAGACTTGTAATAAAGATGATATACCTCCATCTGGAGCGCTTCTTTGATACTTTAAAAGTATCTGCAATTGTTAATCCAGTTACACTGCAATAATTGATTACGGGGTCACTCCATGTATTAAAAATATGTCTCTGAGAGCTTCTATTATCTTATAATGATAGTTTTAATGTTCTTTTTCATATTCTTCGTGTCAGCGACGTCAAATTATTTCTGCTCAATATCTGACAGCATCGATGGCCCGTAAAGATTTTCGGTATGAAACGATCTGCAGGTCTTCACAGTAACACAGCAATGATTCTCCCTACCAAAGCATTCTCCACCGGTTAAGGTGATCCTTTTGTTCAACCTAATCTGATCAGAGATTTATATCTTCTTACTAATTGGAAGGCTTTACTTTGGGGTAATAAAATCTTCTGATTTGATTTGTTGCCATAGCTAGAGTCACTCAGTTTCAAGGCCGTATGTTAAAGGTTGTGTGGATCTCAGAAAACTGCTTGGTGACTTCAACAGTCTAAGTGTTTAAGGGTAGTTGGTTATACAAGCAGTGGGACGGTTGTTTATTACCTTACGAATTTTTTTGGCGCATTTAATTTCGCGTCTTGCTCTATAACCACAGAACTAAAGTAAATGATTTTTTCACATGTAGACGAACCACTATATTATCTTGAGCTTTCGAGGTATCGAGATGTTTGAGAGCTTTTTCGCAAATGGAATGCGCAACATACATTCCGATATTTAAAATAATACTCAGTTATAAATAACGTTTAGTTCTGAGAATTAACATTTCACCGGAAACGGAAACGCGAAAGAATGCTTTGGCGCGGTTCACTGGAATGTGAAGTACTCGTATACTTCAACGTCAGACTGTAGACTTTTGCTTTTTAAGATGGCCCGAGTCACTATGCATTATTCATCTTGGCATGCGTCATATAATCCACACCACGTTATCTTCTTTATTTTCATATATTTCATTTCATTTGATAAAATGCATAAAAAATAATTACTGCATTATATTAATAACTGTTTTACAGACAGTGATTGTCAAATTATAAATTAATAAAAATACAAGCATTCTACTTGTTATTAAAATTTAATCTGGCTTCCTAAATGGAGCTAATAATTGCCACAAATTTATATAAAATGCCACTATTTGTGTCTCGTCCCACGTCAACATTTAGAGATCCACCTAGTTTGGTGGATATAGCTCAATGGTTAAAGCGTTTACTTTGCAAGCTAAAAGCAAGTTGGCGAGACAGGCAGTGCACCAGCTGTCCCGTACACCAAATTTCCCGTGCACCAGACGTCCAGTGCGTCCCACGTCGTTACCGATGAGTCGCAGAACGAATTATTTGGGAACGAAATTCGGCGGAACCGATGAGATGTTAGGTTTCATGGGTAAATTAATATTTACAAGCCATTTACTTATCATTGAATACATCATTAAATTTGATGATGAACGAATTGTCCGTGGACGAAATACCGCGAAGACGACAAGTTCACAGTATTTTCTAACGCTATTATCTCTTCCGCAGTCTTTCTCTATCTCAGGAAATTCCGAGAATTGTTCTGTACGACCACATCTCAAAGGCCTCTAGTCTTTTTTTATCACTTTCAGATAAGCACCATGTCTCACAGCCATACATTAAGATGCTCCAAACAAGTGTTTTGACAAGTTGCTAAAGTAATATTCTTTGACTCAAGAATTTTGGCTTTTTTATTGAAAGCTAGCCTTGCTTGATGTATTCGACTGTTGACTTCTCTTTTTGTTCTGCCATCCCAGGTGATCGTACTTCCAAGGTATACAAATTCTTTTGCATCTTTTAGGGGTACTCCTAGCATTGATATGTTAATTTTCTGCTGCTCATTGCGGCTTATTCTCATGACTTTGGTTTTTGTGCTGTTTATCTTCATATTGAAGTTGGAATTAAATATGTTTTCCATGGATGTCAGCGCTTCACTGAGTTCATCTTCAGTTTCAGCAATCAGAGCAATGTCATCAGCAAACCTTATCATATCAATCTTTTGGCCATGTATTTTAACCCCCTCTCTATGGCCCATTTTTTCCCTGATGTTATTAATTGCATTTTGTATGTATACGTTGAAGAGTACAGGCAACAGAGAGCATCCTTGTCTCACCCCTTGACGTATTTTTGCTTCCTTTCGGACATTTCCAAGTGATATAATGGCAGCTTCTTCTTTGTAAAGTAAAAATATGAGTCTTCGTTCCTTGTATTTGACTCCAATTTCTTTCATTACATCAAAGAGCCTCTCCCAATCTACTTTCTCAAATGCTTGTTCAATATCCACGAAGGCAATATATGTATCTTGCTCCACTTTTATCCTATTCTCCAAGATCATACGCAGGGATGAGATTGCTTCTCTGGTTCCCATTCTTTTTCTGAACCCAAATTGATCGCTAGTGAGAGTCTTTTCTATTTGTGGTTCAATTCTATGTAGGATGATGTTGTTCAGTATTTTGGATGCATGGGATAGAATACTGAGTGTTCGGTATTGTTCACATTTCGTTGTTCCGGGCTTCTCCGGCAGAGTTACAATTAGACACTTTTTGAAGTCTTCTGGCGTTATTCCTGTATTGTAGATCATCTGAGTCATTGTGAACAGAGCATCTAGAGTTCCGGTTCCTGCCGACTTTATTAGTTCAGCTGGTAGGTCATCAATCCCTGGTGTTTTTCTATCTTTGAGCTTTCTTAATGCGAAGTCAAATTCCTCTCGGATAATTGAGTCTCTCAAATCATCGGCGTCCACATCAGTTCGTTTTCCACCAAACTCTCAAAGCTGGTATCATTCCTTCCATTGTATAGTGTTTCCAGGTGTCTATCTTGTATGTTAACAATTGGCAGATGTTTTCAAACTTCATAGACAAGCCAAACCATAATTTTGAAGTGACATGAAAATTTGGAGATATTTTCTTGTAGGTAAAATTACAATTTTATACTATCTCAAACCAAAGTACATTGATTAGTTACTACATATTTGAATACATGCAATATACTTTTGTTGATACCAAGTGCATTGTTATACCTTAAGTAGATAAAATGTATTTGGCTAATAGTCATATAATATCATATTGAAACAGTGGTTATCGCTCGATTACTGAAGTTAAATCAACATTAGACGCGGAACGTGGTTAGATAGTGATCGCCTGGTGTCAATCGCTTCTCGTTGCTTGTATTAGCTTTTTACAACCAAAAATAACCGATCTTATTAAAAAAAATATATTTAAAACCGAATACTAATTGCCATAGAGTCTTGCTCTAAAAGACCATCGGCAACTATGCATAGTATGATGATTTGGGACGAAGAAAAAAATTATGCGTTTTTTTCCAATGATTCGTTAATTTTTAAGGAAATCTGATGATTAGATTGAAAATGCCTGGACCATTTAGTTCTACGAAGGGGTTGAACCCGAACAGCCACGCGCCATAAGCAACATGCGGTTACTTAATCCAAGTTTTTGTCTGCACCAAATGATGCTTAACTTTGATGATCTAAAGAGAACCTCGCTAACAATTATCATCAAAATAAATAGTAAAAATTTACGTATTAAACTTTGTTCAGAATTAAAAATAAATAACTCTTTTTAATTTAAGATTGCTATAATAAGGTGAGTTAGCTTAGGATAGGTTAGGATAGGTCAAGTTGAGTTGGATTAATATATAATATAACTAAGTAGGTTGTAGAACGTGTTAAATAATGTAAAATAATAATAATTTTGTTCTATATATTGACCAAAATAATATTCATTCAGTCTGGTTTTTTTGTACGACATCCTGTCCACATTTGAGCATATGGGTACCGAAATTTGCCGCTTTTCAGTTCTTCCTTCAAGCTCAGATTGTCTATGTCTTGCTTCAGAACACTTGTATGTAGGAACATAGATGATTCCCGAGAACCTCTAGGTTAGGAGTCTGAGAACTTGTCCACTGCGGCTGTAGTACCAGAGAAATATTTAGGTGTTCAATAACTAGCGTTTTTTTTAAATCGGATGATACACTCGTCGCTCCCAAAGGACTGGACATTTTTCATTGCTCTTAATATTTTGAACGCGGCGTATTTTTGGCAGATTTTTAATAGTTTTGGGGAAAATTATGTGGAATGTTATGTATTTTCTAGTAAACAAATATATTTGATATTGCTTATAATTTTTGTCTGGAATCCAATATATTTAAATTTAATATTGTGTTATACAGTAAGTTCATTTTAAGCATTACAAAAATAATAATAAAGCTGTAACATGAGGCTACAAATTCCATGTAAATCTCATGATCGTTAAAGTCATCATACGCTGTTATTGGGTTAAGGGGTGGCTCAACCCTACCGAGGGAATTTAAAGAGCTTAGATTTGATTAAATGAATTAAAGAAAAAATGATCTTGGTTAGGTTACGAATCGAAGGTGTCTGAATGATAAACAAACGCTTTACCAATGGATTATGTTGCCTGGCAGAAAAAAATATTTTTTCAATGCGTTTTAACTTTTTTTCGCGCTCCACATTTTGAGCACCACAGGTTGAATCACTTTAAAATGTTTTAATGCGCAAACGTCCAGATAGACTGAAAATAAGAGATCGCCGGGGGTGGGGTGGTGGGGAGGGGATCCAAGATGGCCGCCGCGGCGGTATCTAAACGGTGGGTCTGTGTGCGACCTCTGCCCCCGCAGCGATAATCAATTTGACCTTTTTACTTTAGCTCTTCAAATTAGAATTGGAGCCAATTTAGTTTGATTCGGAGAGCGCTCCCGTCTGCACCAGCCGACGCATTCGTTGCCAACTTCATTATTTCTCCACCACAAACACGGACGACGCCATTTTGAATGGCCGCATCGAGAGTGATACGAAAACGTCTCGATACTCTACAAGCAACTTCACAAGATCACTGAACAACTGTACACCACCTGCAAGAAACGTAAACTCAAAATTATTAACACAAGTATTCACGTAACAAACATTCCCAGAAGCAAAGTAAAGTACATATATCGAAAGTACCACGATCACTGCAACAATCCAAAGAAGAATATTTCATGGATTTTTAGAATATTCGTAAGAATTTACGTACGATAAATCGACAAGTGCCGACTTTACAGCTACTATTATTCTTGGCATCTCATCAATGCAGCCGTATAATGGTTTCGATAGCAGTGGGGTGTGACGGTTTGACTTTGTGATGAGGTGAGCAGTTTTCCATACAACAGTCGAATCAAGTGGCGAGTATGAACCTTGTTGGGGCTTATATTTGAATGCCGCATGAGAGCATAAGCTAAGGCTGCATTTTCTTCAAGCCTTCTGTCTTGGAAGGCCGTCGAGAATGTGCGAGAAATACGTGAATGTACTCGGCGGAGCTATTGGAGGTGAGTTAGGATGAGGCGTGGCACACGAAGGCTTACAGAGCTTTGTGGTGACATCTCGTGACGAGCATATGATCAAGTTAAGAGACGCAAGACACGGTGATGATGATGATGACCAAGCGATGAAGAAAATGCGTTGTCAAGGTGTGGAGCTGGTGAAATTTTTGCGACAAAAAACGTTGAAATATATTTGAATTTTGGATGAAATAAAAAGCTTATTTTATTAACAAATTCTTTTTAATATTTGGGCATTGCAGAAAAAACCATTGAAGAAAAGCGTACAAAAGCTTTATCTACAATTCATAAGTGCTCGTGAGAAAAGATTAAGATTTTCACATGAGATAATTGATTATAAAGAAGCATTGAGGATCAAGTGGCACATATTATTCGATTTGGCATCGTGGTACAATGTGCAAAGTAAATTAGCTAATTTTTGACATTTACTATGTGATTAAATTACAAAAAGTATGAAGCGCATCATTCTGACTGTACTACAGTAATATTAGACTGCTGCTACACTGTTATAAGAGGAGACTAATAAAATACGACTATACTACGTCATTGATAAAGCATTTCTTCACATACTTTAACGTTTCAAAAATGTTTCGTATCTGAAGTATAAGTCATTTAAGGTACTTTTAATACTCGACAGTTGTAGTATCCGAGGCATATTTTGGGTGTTTCGGGCCTATACCATTTGGCCCTAAATAGCGGTTCAACTCTATCACGTATCAAGACAACAAGAAAAAAGAAGAGCTTCTGAACCATTCGAGCTGCAGATGCCTGATATGTTTCACGTAAGTGATTTAAATATTTATACGTTTTTGGATGTTTTTTTTTTTATAATTTGTTCCATTGAAATCAATGGAATTGTAATTCATATGTAAGTTATGTAATATCTAATTATAATTTAAATAATCTAATATAAAGTAATTTAAATATAAATAATGAATACTTAAACAGATATTGATAGTAACTTTTGTCATTTAGAAGTTGTGAGATAAGAAAGATATTATTAAACTGTAAAGCATAGTTGTACGTCATATATTGATTCTACATACAGCTCCACAGCAACTGATTCGTAGCTTTATGAGATTGTGGTTTACATGTAGTGTTTTTTTTTCACCATTAACTTACGAAACTCAAATCTGTCAGCTGCCATTATTATTGCCTCGTCCCTGTACTGGACAAAACTTTACCCGCCTCACACCCGCATCACACTGGAAGATAATTTAGTCTCATTGATGATGCGCTCATTCAAATTATGATCAGTAAGCAACTGATAAGTACATTGGGAGTCCCCTCTGAACAATTGCAGCCTCTGCACAGAATAAAGAAAAGAACGTGAATGAGATAAGAAACGCATTTACAGTTTAAAAGAAGATGGAGATGGGAGTTTGATTCTCTCAACGAAAATAGAGCGAAAATAGTAAATGCGTGGAGTTTTAAGCATCCTCAAAGTCTGCATGCCCTATAGGGCCAAGACACTTTCTTCGAATTGCATCGAAAACGACCACTCTTTGTCACTAAAGGAACTTACAGCTCCAGACAATGTGCTCTGAAGGGGGCTCCACAGTGTCAACTAAGGTCAGAAAATCAATTAAATGGGTTTTATCTGTCGTTTAAAGCGCCCAGTCTTTAGCTTTCTAGACCAGTGATCAGGGTTTATTCATTTAGCATTGTGTCTGAAATAAATGTCTGGTAAAACAGAAAGATTGTTCTACCTTTGGAGGAAGACGATCAACGCTTTTGCCATCCGCCTGTAAAGGTACAAGTCTTGGAAGTATCGCTCCGCTGGAGTACGATGTCTCTGATTCTAGAGACACAATCGTAATAAAGCTGCACGTTGCTGCAATTCTGAATCAAGAAGAGCAATCCTCAATAGAAACGGAAAGGCCTCTATCGAACATTTTTTAAAGGCTTTGGCCGTAGCCACGAGAAGGAACCTATGTCTACGAAGTAAGGTGCGACGCATTAGTTGACGGCGGTCACAAGAATCTGCCCAGCAACTAGCTCAATAGCAGAAGAAGCTCAGATAAATGGAACTCTTTCATTACGGCTCGGTGGAATACAAATTATGCTGTCAATTATAAAACAAGTATTTGAAGCATAAATGTACATATCTGGTCTATTTTCATATTTCACATTGGTTCTTGTATCCTTTAGCTATCAGATGATGCATAAAAAACTATTTTAAGAATGTAGCAAAACGATATACACGGCTACCGATGTCAACGGTAGGGGAATCTTACACGGCATACATCAGGTACCGATGCGAACAGGTTAAGGTATACCTTAGCCATACACGAAGATATTCCTAAATTGGTACTGGCGTCCCAAGTATTATCTAAGCTTGAAGCTCCTTCCAGTATTCGTTATGCAAAGTACCGAACAGCTTCTAAAACCATAACCCAGAGGTTCAGAGACAAGGCAGCTATTGTGTCCAAATTATTTTTGGACGTTTCTTAAAAAAAAACATCTGGGTGGGTCTATTCATAAGAAGTAATCGTTAATAAAATTCTTGATTTGAATATTTACTAAAGATTTGAAGATAATAAAATGCTTGATTGTCATAGGAGAGATCACAGCTTTGATCATCGGTTATGTTGATCCGGCAAGCCAAATAGATTAGTTTCAATAAATTCGCTGAATATGTTAAGATTGTTCAAAATGTCTCTGTTCTCGTAGGGAGTGGTCGTTCTACGACAAGTGCTTAAGATGGTTGTTAATTTAAATATGGATCATTAACTCAACAAGTATTTTCTTGTTAATTGCTTTAATCGCATAAACGCCTACTTGTCAACTTTAACGACCTCTAAATTAATGAACACATTCCTGAAATATATGATATTTGTCATATGCAGGCGATTTAGCTCAAATGCGTGGTCAAAGCATGTACATCACAATGGTCAAAGCGTTTGCTTTGCAAGCCAAAGATCATGGGTTCGATCCCCGACGGAGATTAAAAAGAAAAATATTTTTAGGAGGTAGAATAAAGTCGTATCGTGAACACCACGCACTTAAAGTAAATTCATATAATAATTTAATGATGGGTGAATATCGGGCTGTAGTCTATTAAGTTTTGCGGATCAACACTCAACACGCAGCGCTTAACCATATGTCGGTATTTTTCTGTATGTGCTTACATAAAAAAAAATAAAAGCGCCAGCGAACTCAACTACCAAGAATGATACTTTTATTTTATTATATTTTCATGAATTAAACATTGACCGTTCTTTAATAGTGTGCACATGGAAGAGTGTGCAACACAGTGTTTCCCAAAAAAGTTCTTCAAATAAATAATTATAATTATTGTCCCATCATCACGTCGTGTTGAATTACTTTTCTTGTTATATAAAACATATTTCGTTCGCAGCAAACACGTATCAGATATAAACTTAAATTTTGATGAAAATGTTGTTCGAATAAGGGCCGTTTGCTGAAGAAAACACAAACTAAATAATTATACTTAATCCATTGTTTTTCGTTTTGAAAAGAATAAATGTATTTGGTGAAACTTTATTTCAAAAGTTGTAATGGGACTGTAAAATGAATCTGGCTGCTAGCAGAGACCTCATGTTTGTGGTGGGCAGATCCTTTAATTGTAAACGAATTTTGATTTACAAATTGTTTGATCATCAAGAACATAGGTGACTTCTAGGCGCGAAGTTTAATCTAATTTAATGGGAAGAAGATAGTATGCTGATAAAACTGATATGTCCTTTAAGAAAAGGTAAAAAAATAGTTCGATTCACAAAGTATCCATCGTATATGACGCTTTCAATGCGCATAATTAACGTTCTTGTGATTTCTCGCCTTCTACAACCTTTTTTTTTATAACAGTATTTGCGATAGTGTCTGCACATCTTATAAGTTGTCAACTTAAGTTTTGAGTTCCAGTTGTTAGTAGGCTAACACTTGCTACTTTCTTAACTGTTATATTCCATACTTCCATACTTTTCCTTCTGGTATTTCATCATGAGTATCAAAATAAGACGTCTAACGTATAACTTTTAGTCAAACTCTGCTTTACTTTATATTAAAGAGAGATGTTGGTTCACTAACTTTGATGTAGGTTAATTTAGTTTGAAAATTAATGCCATTCTAGGTCAAGACGTAATTTGTGTATATAAATTAATAATTTGGACAACAGGAATCTTCAAGTTAAAGTTTGTTCTGATGAAGAAGAGAAAACTCAGCGATTATACAAAGTGTATTATTTCAATCCTGAAAGATATCATATATTTTCGATTTTAGTTTTCAAATTTTATGACTGAATTTTCAGATGGAGGAGTCACATAAGTATTCCTCTGATGGCATACTTTTTCAGACTATTCTTCAAAAAGAAGCGATCACAAACGTCCAACCACTAGAACGACAATGGATTCACTTTTGATACAAGCTCAAAAGAATGTGATCGCGATGAAGTGATTTTTTAAATGTAAGTAAACTTATAGTATTTTGGACGTTTTTCTATTGTTATACTTATCTGAAAAAATTAAAATTTAGCAGTTTATTTTAACATCCTCCTCTCTAAGTTCGTTATTGAATTGCGTGGTAGCAGGATGAGGAGCAGAATAACAACACAAAGACTTTTTCGTAAGCACATTGACATATATATTTTTTTTATTTTTTATTTAATCAAATATAAAAAGATACATTTTTTACACAGTAATTTACATTCCATCTTTTTTTTTTTTATATTTTTTTATTCTTTTTTTAAATTCGCTTACCACACCACTTAAAGATAAGATCTTGTGTGTGGCGTGGGATTCATCTATGTTATTTTACAGTTATATATTTATACAAAATTTTACATATACACATTTATACATTGACATAATTTTGATATGATACTAACATTATATAATTAAAATTTTAAGATACTATATATAGAATTAAATTTAAAGTAAATATATATTAATAATACATCTTTCGTATTATATATTTCGATAACTTTATAAACTTCTGGCTCGGACCTATTCACAACATTCAGGCCGCGCCAACAACAATATGACCAATGCCGTGGTTGGTGACACCTAGTGCCGCAAGTGGTAATCTATATAACTAACGTCACACCCGTGACCGGATTAGTCAAAAATGCCAATATACACATAAATGTACGACAAGCGAACAGAAATAAGAGACGAAAGATTGTACATCGAGGTTTTCGGTACCAGTCAGCAAGGGCTTTATCATGCTGATATCAATTTCATTAACCAGTGATAGTGAAACTGTTGCATAGTAAAAAAACTGATTAGTGTGAACGTGTTAAATATGAGTTATAAACTATTAATAATTTGGAAAATGTTTGAAATACCTACATATTACCTTAAATTACTTTGCTATGTTTTGTAGAATACCGCCGTTTGCAATTATGCGTGAAATTCAGAAAAAATTCGGTTATAAATATGTAATGGTACGATATCAGCTTGATATAGCTCTTTTAGGCTGATGCCGTAAGGCCTCCAAAAACGATCTTTTGTCTCTTATTTTCTTCCGCTCGCCTGACATGCACTTCTAATAATGTTAGTTTTAATTATATAATGTTACACAGCGTTTGCATACGCCATTTCATTTGTTATGACAGTTGTTCCATTTCATGTTGGTGCAACTGTCATCTTTAATTTGATTTTTTGCTGCGATTGGTTGCGGCGCTGGATGTCACAGGTTCCAGCACAGTTCAGTTAACTTTCGGACGAAAAGTCAAATCTTCAATAAAAATAAACGCGAATTATGCATCAAATGCAGGTTCTTTTGCTTGGTAATCTGGTCCTGCATCCTTCCTCCACGCAGCCACGTGAAGAGCCCGCGACTTATCGTTCTTTTTAAAGACGGGGGATATCAGTACAAAGTAAGGAACATAATTTATAGGGGCAATTTATGAAATCGGATGCTCCAACTACGTTTTGGAGTTGAATCAAAGAAATAGAGAAATTTAATCATATTAAAAGCTGATTCTATGAGTTACAAATATTTGTATATTCTTAGTCGTTCAACCATTGAGATAGGGAAGAGAGAAAAAAAGCTTTGTTAGCATCGGTTGTCGGCATATGCCGTCATAAGATTCCCCGGACCGTTAACATTGTTTGACGTGATATATCGTTTTGCTACTTTCTTAGAATAGTTTTTGTATGCATCATCTGATAGCTAAACAAGAACCAATGTGATGTATGAAAATATAAAACAAGATATGTAAATTTATGCTTCAAATATTAGTTTTATAATTGACAGCATACTTTGTATTCAAACCGAATCGTAATGAAAGGGTTAAACAAGTCTCAAGGAGACATTATTATATTATGTTTTTAGTTTTTATTAGAATATTATTTTATTATTTCAATATTCTAATCTACTTTTATAGATCATTCATTTCACATGTGTTTATTTTAGTACCGTCGCATAGTAATGAAAGTACATACTAAAGTATGTATATTAATTGTGGCATAATGTTTACTTATTCTTCCATATATGCTTCTTAGTTGAAACGCATCGCGAGCTGAATCGTGAATTAAAGGTTTTCATAGATGGATTGACGCGTTGAAAATAGAATTTTATGTATAGTATATGTATATTTAATTAATAAGGTTAGTAACATGTCGTTTACAAAATATATAAATAAAATTTCGGTTTAAGTTATGTTCTTTCCAATATTACGACCGCCATTGCAGGAATTTTCTTTGAATTATTAGTTGGTGTCATGAATGAAAATTTTAGCTTTAAGCTTAAATGTTGTTAGGCCACCCAATGGCGTCAGCACTGGAAATCTTATCACAACTTGTTTATTTTAGTACTGTCAAAAGATCAATAAGGGAAGCCATTGAAATCAAAAGTACATACTAAAGGGATGACGGTTTGATTGTCAAAACAGCATGGCTTCCACCTTTAGCACTTACATAAAACCTTCAGACAAGTTGACAAACAGTATCATGACGCTGAATCGAACATACCCATCTAAAGATTTTCGACATGAGATGGTGGAGGTACGTTATAAACAAGAAGTATACTCGTATAGTCATCAACCCTGAAGTAGACCCCTGCAATGGTGGTTGAATTTTTGGAAATAAGTAATTCAGCACACACGGCTAAACCCGAAAGTCACAATATCAAATCTGGCTGTGAAAACCTAAGAAGTTATTTATCAAATAACTTTACAAAGTTTTTTCTGTTTCTTCCTATATTTGATTTATATCGAGAATATTGTCAACACAAATTTCAGTTAGTTGCCCATGTTTTGTCCGAAAACATTTCTGCACTCGAAGGTCCTATCTGGAATCAGATATAGTTCCCGATGGCTAATAGAGCTTTAGCCAAGTCGACCATCTCCTTTTAACCCGTAAATACGATTCTAATATCTTTCACGGGTTCTTTCTCTTTAGCACTTTTGTGCAATGGCCACAATTGTTCAGAAGGAACTCCTACTGGACTTATAAGTTGCTAACTGATTAAGTAGACTTAAACAGACCTATGCTGTATAGCCCAAGGCCTATTTGCGTGTTTTTTAATCAGGTTTTTTAAGTAGGTCGGATGTTAAATCTGATGCTCCTATAAACCTGTACCATGAAATTGTATCATTCCAAAGAATGAGACACTCAGATCAGCCAGAGCAAATAGAAGCAACCTGTAGCTGACGGAAGGTAGTCCTTAGCACGGTCTATGCGGTACCAATGGCTAGGGACTAGCTGCCGGAAAGCATAAGAGAACTTGAATCGGAGGCATCCTTCAGAAGCAGACTCAAGACCCACCATTTTATTCATAGAGGCAAAGAATCGCTTTTGGAATGACCATTCGGTCATAAAAAAGCGCTATACAAATACTGATATAAAAAATAAAAAATAGTAATTTAAAATATAGATCAGATTCATTGGTCCTTAGATTTTTAGTAAGTAATGAAATATTTATATGATAAATTTAAATTAAAAAATATTTTTTTTTGACAGCCCTTGGTATAACTATCGTGGTTCAGAGGTCATCGAGCTTGTCCAAGATGTATTATGTGAATGTTTGCTTGTATTACATACACGCATGTTGTATTACACATGTATACTATTATGAATACTTGACACACACATGTATGTTTAATACGACAGTATGAATGGCTACTGTTTACACTCATACTTAAGCTGTCAACTCGATGCACACATACATGCATAAGCAATCTAACACTCTCATTTAATGATAGGGATTGACAATATTTTATTTCACCAAATTTATCGGTGGTAGATAACAGACGGTGGGTATAGCTCAATGGTCAAAGAGTTTGCTTTGCAAGCGAAATGTCGTGGGTTCGATCCCCAACGGAGATTAAAAAAAAGGGTTTTTAAACGATTTCTGAGCTCTAAAATCCCCCCGTTTGGCGAGTATTTGATTCCTCATTCGTAAAATGCCAGTCATAGCCTATTAATTCAAATTGGTGGTAGACGAAAGTCGTCCCGTGAAGACCACCCATTCATAGTAAATTTCTGTAATAATAAAGATGATGCGTGAATCTCGGGCTGTAGTCTATGACGTTGGCGGATCAACACTCCACATGCAGCGCTAAGCCATATGCACCATGGAAAGCTTCATAGAATTACACAGACGAGACTTCAAAATTACTATCACCATCTGTCGGTATTCTTCTGTATGTGTTTACATAAAAAAAGTCGCTGACACCGCCTCTTTACAATGCAATTAACGGAGTGTAAGTGTTCGGTTACAATTTTTTTCGAAGCCTTTATTTTTCTATAAACTGAGCCCACCAGCAGGTAAGGCTCAGTGGTTTTTACCACTAAGCCTTACCCACGTTTGCTTACAAAACCGACGTCCTAGGTTCGATCCCTGATGGAGATAAAAATATCGATTTCAATGCTTTGGAAATAAATACCCACGTATTAAGTTGATCCCTCACTCGTAAAGCGCCTGTTTGGCCTCTCTTCTTGCGACGCATGTCCATGTGATCCAGGCATGCAACAGACGGTGAGACACTCTCTCGTGGACTGCATCATCCATGAGAACAGGAGACGCATTCTGTGTTGTCGCCTGGAAGTCTCTACCATTTCTTTGGAGGATTTTCCTGAATTGCTGCTTAGTTCTGACGGTCCCTTGCTGTTAAACTTCACCAGGGAAATCGTCGGGGCTACAGGAGAGGTTCGCTAGGCTGACATGGCTCCTACGTTCTTTAACTATTTCTTAGACGTATATTCTAACCATGTGTGTAACTTGCAGGGTAAAACACGCAACTATATATTTTTTTCTACATTTTTTTAAAGTGAAAAAAAAAAACGTAAAACGCCAGTCATAGACAATTCATTAAAATTGGTGATAAATGAGAGTCGTACCTTGAACATCACTTATTTAAAACGAGTTTTTGTACAAAATTGATGATGCGTAAATGTCGGGCTTGTAGTATATGACGCTGGTGGATCCAACAATTCACATGTATTGCTTATACGAGTATGCAACTTAGTGAGCGTCATATAATCCACAGAAGAAATTTGTGCAACACTATCACCATGTGTTCGTATTGTTTTGTATTTGTTTTTATTATGTAAACACATACAGGAGAATACCGACAGATGGTGATAGTGATGCTGAAGTCACATCTGTGGATTATATGAGGCTTATCATGTTACATATGGTTAAGCGCTGCATGTGGAGTGATGATCCGCCAACGTCATAGACTACAGCCCGAGATTCACGCATCATCTTTAATTGTTACAGGAATTTACTATGAATGGGCGGTCTTCACGGGACGACTTTCGTTTCCCACCAATTTTGATTAATAGGCTATGACTGGAATTTTACGGGTGAGGGATCAAATTTACACCAACCGTGGGTATTTAAGAGCTCAGAAATCGTGTTTTTTTTTTTAATCTCCGTCGGGGATCGAAACTACGACCTTTGGTTTGTCAAAGAAACGCTTTGATCATTGAGCTATACCTGCCGGCAAAACTGTTGACATAAAAATAAAAGTTTGCAAATAATTGACTCCTGAAAAGCCATCGGAAACTATACATGAAATTTACTCGGAGGATCTTAGAGTGTTAGTGTTGGTATTTGAGAAAGACGGTAATTGGCAGTTTTTTTGCGACGATTTGTAACAACTATATACTTCAGTTAAGTAGTGTATGTGCAATGATAATTATTAATATATTTTCATGGTTCTGCACACCTTTTTCTAGAGCGTTCGCTCGAATAGACATTATTAGGATGAACATAAACGTCAGGGAGCTGCCACTGATTGTATTATTGGTAGCAAGAGAGCATAATGGTCTGAAAGCATTGCAATATTGCTCTCTTCCTGCTTAGCCTGTGCTTCCTCCCACACTCAATCATCAAGCACGCGATCGTCACGTGATGCAGAAAGACCTGACTCTTGCATAGTCTGCTTAAAACCAGAATGATTTACTTTCCCTTTTATCTGAAGTACCATGTCTTTAAACTGTCGCCAATACTCTTATCGGGGTGCCTCCTGTAGTTTTCAAGTAAGTCCGTCATATACTACGATAAATAGTGTTACATCAGTATCTGTAGTAATGAATTGGAAATTGTCTTTTGACAAATGCGTTCTGTCCATTAATTGGATCAATAGTCAATGGAGAACTACTGTATGGGGAAGGTTGAATGAATGAATACTATAACAGTGCCTCTCAACGTTTTTATTCCATTAACCCCATGATTAATTTTTAGAATGTTATTCACATTTGTAAGCCAACAACAAGATGTTATTTTTGCTTTTAACAATTTGATGAGATAAAATAACTTTCTCAATGCATTTCAGCACACTTTGATATACCTACTATAATATATGGAACTTATTGACCTCTAAGGTGGAAGCTGAGAGATTTGAAAAGAGAGCCTCTGGAATATCCTAGGCATATTTGGAGTTGATTTTTTAATCGAAATTTTGGTTGATTGGAAGTCGATAGTAGGGCAATAGGATACCAATCTGTTTTAGTCAGCGTCTAATGTTTCTTAACTTCAGTGATCTAACAAGAACCGCGTTTGTAATGTTCTATTGTCGTTGGTCAACTGATAATTATACTAATTTACATTGTATTTATTTTTGCGGAAAACCATACAGAACACTACAGACCGACGATGTTGGAGAAATCTTACAACGTGTGTATTCTATGGATATCATATATTCATTCTCAAAAATGAGCAATCTAGAGTGTTGAGTTGTTAAAATCATTCCGTCTCAACCCGACATTCACTCACTGTCTATTTTTAAGGAAATTTACTGTGAATTAGTTGTGTGCACAGAACTAGTTTCATCAACTACTTATTTGAGTTAACAGCTTACAAGAGTTTTTTGCTGGTAAAAGTATACATTTATTAAAGATTCATTATCTTTATCATTTCTGTGAAGTTGCCACAATTTTTTGGAGCACACTTCCTCTGAGACTCAATTTCAAAACTAATCATAATCTGAACGAACGCACCACCTTAAATTACTTAATTGTCTTCTAGTGTGATGCGGGTGTGAAGCGAGTAAAGACTAGTCAAAAAAATAAATAATGACCAGTCGAAACATTACGAATTTAAAGAAAAATATATATGCCCAAAGCAACGTTTGCTAGGTATTTGAGGGTTAAAGATAAAAATAATCACTGACGAAATCGCCCTAGTAGAAAGCCATCAATCGTAATAAGTGGTAGACAGTTTGCATTGTCGTCTCGTGTAAAACCGCTTTATATCCTTTCCCGCATACAGCGATCATCCTCGTTGACAAGCGTCATATAGTGAAGTCATATCCCGTTAATTGTTTGAATAGTCAATGGGAAATAGTGGGAGGGGACTTTATTATACTGAATGAATAGTACATATCAACATTATGACAATGTTTCACTACATTTTTGTATGAAAATATTGGTTGTTTAATAATAAATATTTATTTATTTACCTTGTTCGTACATGGATCACGTAAGATATGGTCTCTGTTTAGGAGACTGCAGTTTCGACTAACTCGTAGCTTTTCTCAATTTATAACTGTCAAGAGACAACTGAGCTGCATAGTACTTCATAAGTGGTCGAACCTATTTTTTGTAGGGGTGTGTATCAGGGAATGATAAGAGAGAGAGAGACAGATAGGGTTGCAAGAATGAAGAAGATAATGAAAAAGGTTTTTTTTTTGATAATGTTTATTTAACTTTTTTTTTAAAGTAAAATGAACATTTCAAAAGGAATACTGAAAACATTGAAAAAAATAATTTTGTATTTGAAAAGCCTAGAAAACTATATTTAAAGACAATTTTCATAAAATAAATACTCGTAAATGATTTATTACTTATTTTTATCAAAATAAACTTTTATAAAGTTATTTAAAAAAATATATATATTTAATTTTTTATTTTTTCAGGATGGTGTATATCATGGACAGTATTATTAGCTTTGTTAAAAACACATCATCAACTTACTGAGCTGCTCCATAAGTGTCGCTAAGCTACCTGGTAGCCACTGGTTGAGAAAACCGCTACGAAATTCTGCACAAAAATACAAACCGCTGCTTGCTGGTGCTACCATAAGACGGAAAGGTACCTAGGTAACTTTTATTAAGTAATCGACTTCTTCTAACCGTATGGGTTCCATGAACCCAATTATGAGTCCGTTGCGGGAAGCCCACCAGTGCCGTGAGTACACCGGTGTGTTATAAAACTGTATATTTTCGGTCAATGTTATAGCTTGGGTCTATAGCGACATCTGCTAAAAAAAAATGGTTAAAACTGGACACCATTTAGGGGTTCAAATCTTCGATAATCCACGAGGCGTTGCATAGATCTATTCAGGGTCATGGCATCTAAAGGGCTTGTTAGAGACTATTTGTAGTTTTTACTCGGAAAATTTTCGGGGACAGAAATTAGCTGGGACGAGGTAAGAATTTGTGGCGAATATATGTCTCAGCTACGCGTTGGATTTTTAATAAATTTATCAATAATTTAATCATATAAATGTTTACCCTTATAGTGTAGGCTCAGTGTAAGTAGAAATAGTAATTCTGAAAATATGTAATATTTTGGAAGCAGTTATGGCAAGAAAAGAAGAGACAAATCATCAGCTTATGAAGAGCTTCATCGACCTGTTTCTCCATGTTCCTAAGTACTAGTGCCGCAGGAGTTGTATTAGAATCTCCTGTAGTCCAAGTGCTTATTAATAGGAGAAACTTTCAACATCATTGTCTTGCTTTCATTGTCCATTCTATTTTTTTTATGTAAGCACATACAGGAGAATACCGACAGATGGTTATATTATTCTGAAATTTCCTCTATTGATTCTATGACGTTTACCATTTTACAAATGGCTAAGCGCTGCATGACGAATGTTAATCTACCAAAATCAAAGACTACAGCCCGCCTTTAACGCATCATCATTATTATTACAGGATATTATTAACTATAAAAGGGTGGTCTTAACAGAACGACTTTTGTCTATCACTAATTTTTTGGTTAATAGGCCATGACTGGTATTTTACGGGTGATGAGAGACGAAAGATAATATATCGAGGATTTTCGGCGCCAGCTTACAGAGGCTATAAAGAGTTGATATCACCAACTTTGTCGATAAAATAATTGACTCAAATTTGAGATTAAATACATGATTGATCTACGACATTAGCACATTGTAAGCGCGGTTTTCGCTATGTATACATCTTTGGAGTTAAGCGATATTGGTCCGACATTCAAACGAACATGGTATACCGCTTGATGCTTACCGATTGCCTTGGTAGGGTAGATCTTCTTTTAGGGACCAAACAGTCCTGGCCTCGGATGTGTTGGGCTAACCACTCGCCATCCATAAAAATATCTATTAACAAATCATAATTATGCCTCGGATAGTTCAACCTTTTCCGAGTCCTGAAGTTTTTTCTTGCTCGTTATTCATCATCATCAGCCTGTATCCATCCACTGTTGAACGTAAGCTTTCAGCATGAGTCTCCATCCTGTTTGATCCTCCGCCTTCCGCATCCAGGTCACTCCCGCTATTCTTCTTATGTCGCCAGTCCATCTTGCAGGGGGTCGACCAATGATTCGTTTACCAGTTCTTGGGCGCCATTCCAATACTTTTCGTCCCCATCGACCGTCGTCTCTTCGACAGATATGTTCTGCCCATTGTCACTTGAGTGTGCCTATTCGTTGGGTAGCATCCACTACTTGAGTTCTTCTGCGTATTTCCTCGTTTCGGATTTTATTTTTTGGCGATACTCCATAGCACGCTGAGTGAATTTTATTTTATGGGTAAGACTTGCTGTCAGATTCCACGTCTCTGCGCCGTAAGTTAATACAGTGAGGATGCATTGGATGCACGCCTTAGTTTTAAGACATTGGCGGAATTTTCTCTTTAAAAATGTACTTTAGTTTTACAAATACTGCCCATCCCAGTTGTATATACGCCTGTCGATTTCTTTTGAGAAGTTACATCGTCCTAGTTGTTTTACTTGTCCCAGATAGGAATAGTCGTGTACAACCTCTATTTGTGTTCTTCCAATAGAAATAGGGTTAAAGGTCTGGGAAATATGACTATTTATCATGGCTTTAGTTTTAACCATGTTCATTTTCAGACCAATTTTGTTCGACGCTTCATTGATCGTTATTCGTCGTCAGTTAAAATATACATTTCCATGTGGATTTTCCTTTGCAGCAATGTAGGGATGTGCATAAAAAATGGTAACTGACAGAACTGAGTGAGTAAAATTTGTGACCATATATGCTCTTGGTATACATGTACTATATCAGTGCGATGAAATAAGACAACTCTCATATTATTTATGTTTCGCTTAAAACTAAGCTTTAGCGCTTTTGAGTTAGTAACGAGCTTCAAATTACGACGCATCATGAAATATAATGTGCCATAAAAAGTGTCATCTAAAGGGACAACGTCCCGGGAGACAAAAACCCAATAACTCCAAAAGGCCTTTCATGCCTTAACAAGGTTGAAATTATCCATTATTTATGTTAGAATATAGCGCAGAATGAACGACGTCTTAATTCCTTGCGTAAATATATATAAACATAAATACAGGGTGACTGGGACTTGGTTCCAGATAAAATTAATTTTATTTATTTATTTCAGTTACCAATTTTTGTTATTTATTTATTTCACAGAGAGAATACTATATTCTCGATAAAAAATAATACAATAAAAATAAAAAAAACACAAAACGACGCCACTCAGTTTTATATCAGTTGCCGTTGTCCATGTCTCTTAGTAAGATAGGCCGGTGGTCATAGTTCAATGGTCGAAGCGTTTGCTTTGGAAGCCAAAGGTCGTGGGTTCGATCCCCAACGGAGATTAAAAAAAATAAAAATAAACAATTTCTGAGCTCTAAAATACCCTCGGTTGGTGTGAATTTGATCCCTCACCCGTAAGTCCCTTACGTCTAATCTACAATCAATGGAACACAGACGTAAGGTTGGTTCTCTTAGTCTTTTCTACCGTTATTACCACGGTCGCTGCTCTTCGGAACTTAAAGAACTAATTCCTCCTGCACCCACTCACAGCCGACAAACTCGTCTTACACTTGCCGAACATCCATACACGGTTAATATATGTCGACCAAGAACTGGCAGCTTCCAAAGTTCCTTCCTTAATGCCACCGGTAAGCTATGGAATGCTCTTCCAGCGTCTGTGTTTCCTCCTTCCTACAATCTGGATCTCTTCAAGAAACAGATAAATATACACTTGCAATCTCCCCAACCCACACACAAACACGAACACAACACACGTTTCCCGCATGCAGCGTCCAGCCTCCCTGGCTGAGCGTCATAGAGTGCACCGGTCTTGACCGGTTGTGCTCTCCTGCATGCGTTTACATAAAAAAAAAGCCAGTCATAGTCTATTAATTAAAATTGGTGGTAGACGAAAGTCGTTCCGTGAAGACCACCCATTTATAGTAAATTCCTGTGATGATAAGGTTAATGCGTAAATGTCGGATGGACATTAGTGGATCAACATTCATTATCAGCAGTAATTTTTTTAATTTTTTTTCACTTGTAGTAATTCAGTAGTTCATAGTAAATTTCTGTAATAATAAGGATCATACGTGAATCTCGGGCTGTAGACACTCCACATGCAGCGTATAGCCATATGCACTATGGTTAGCGTCATATAATTCCACAGATGAAACTTCAGCATCACTGTCACCATCTGTATTCTCCTGAATGTGTTTACATAAAAACAAAAAAAAAACAATAGAGATGACAAAGAAAATAAAAAATACAAATTGCGAATTTACCTCTTATCAATATCGTGAATTTTAAAACAGAATTAACAGCATTTAATTATTTATAATATTCTAAGAATTAATTATGAAGTCACAAATCACGTATAGAACGTAAATACGTCTTTTCTGCCTACTATGAGATTTATTAGACTTATTAATAATAAATAACTCTAAATTTACTTTTATTACAGTGAAGCAATATATTTTCATTGCTTTGGTTAACATAATGTTCATCATGCGTAACATTTAGTCAAATTGATGAAATATCCTGTAAATATATATAATACTACGTCTATGTAAACAGAAGCCTTAAGCACAGCGTGCCTTTAAAGTATGCATGCGATGAACGCAAGCCTTCTCAGTGTGTTATACTGTGTGACGTTACCGTATATTCCACTGGAGGCTTCCAAGAATATAGAGAACCTTTTACATAATCTTACATGTATATCCTGGTAAGTACCATCATATTATACTCAGTAAACGATTGTCATAAATTGAATTTATGATATTATTTGAATCATTTTTACAAGAACTTTCTGACCGTTTAAAATATACTTGTAGCGTCTGTTTTCTTTAATTTTTATTATATACCCATGAAAATGAACCTTCAGACTATTCATCTGATCATAATAAAAATAATCTAAAAATGCCAAAAAAACTACGCATACAACAACTAACTGCCTTTATTTTATCACTTGAAGCTTTATTTATTTATTAAGTAAGAAAATATATTTAATTAAACAGTACTACAGAATAAATAATTAAAGCTTAGACAATAAATTTGGACAAAACATTAACATGAGTAAATATAACCGACATCTCGCACATCAATAGAGGGATCTTCGAAATGCCGGAAAGTCTAGCTCGAAAAAGTCCAAGTCACTAGAGGAGTTAACCAGTCTACATATTCTCAAGATAGGAGAATATAAAACGTAGTTGTTTTTGGATGCCCTTACATATAGCAGGTTACTGCCTCTAGTGAAACGGGAGGGAACATTGAAGGCAATTTCCCACAATAAACTCGATTATGAAGTTCAGAATTTTAAAAATAAACAGCAAGTCAGTCACCGTTCTACGTCTTTCCAATATAGACACATTTAGTCGCCTCTCTATGTCTTCATAGGAGTAGCTACCTCTCTCAAGGCCGATCAGTCGTGCTACTCTTGACAGAAAGCGATGTTCTCCCTTGATCGAAACAAAGTGCCATCAGCGTCAATATCATCCCTGCTGAAAGTCATAACATTTTACTTAAGCCAATGAAGTCGTTTATTATGGTTAGATTGGAAGCAGATGTTTGCATATAATACTGTGAGTACAATGGTTTGGCTTTGTGAGGGATGACAAAGTAAGAGAGCATAGAAGGCAATTCTATACTATATTGAATCAAGAGACAAAGGCTTACATGACTTGGACATGCGTTTCAGATACTGCAAGAGAGGATACTATAAAACTGCTTTTTATTCAAGCTCCTGCGTTCGTGCTATTTTGAAGGCCGTCTGTCACTTTACATCGAATGTACTCAGTGGAGCTCTAGAAGGCAAAGCAAACATGGGATGAGGCAAATACAATGGCTACTAGTAATTAAATATACATATACTATACATAATATAAGTATAGTATATGATTATAAGAAGAATAGCGAAATTATATAATATATATATAAATAAATTCGAAAGATATATTTCAAACTTAATTCCGATTTTCTCACAACGACATCTATGAATATTTTAAAATATTAACAAACTAAAAAAGGATCGATATTTTTTGATAGTTTGGGAGATATTCAAGAGATAGTGTCAAGGGCTGGCATGTAAATATGTGGCGATGAAGTGGAAGAAAAAAAGCATTAAAAATAATTCCTGAAATCACTGAAATGAGCGACTTATAGATTATCTTATCCTGAAATTTACATGCACTAGAAGTTACACGAAAAAGATTCTCTTCCACTGGGTAGTCTTAAAAGCTTCAGGGGATACTTATACAGCAGGTGAGCCTTCACAAAGGGCCTCGTTACTTCGCCTTTGTGCTGCTCTGGGTGGAGGGCGGAACCAGCACATTGTTTGTTTACTCTGCAGAATGCTTCAACTCACGCAGGACAAATCTCAATACAGTCACTACTACAAGTAAGCTTTTCTAGCAAGATTACTAACGATTTATTTATTATTTGTTAAGCGGGGCATCGTTTCATAAAACCGTTCATACGAACAATGCTAGGTGCAAATTATCTCAATTTATTGAACAGATAAATACTTTATTTTAACAAAGCTTTCTCACATTAGCTTCACCCATTCCCCCTTTTTTACTTCTTTACAAATTTACTTATTGTTATTATTCTTATTTTTTCTTCTTTTTAAACTTACATAATGACGATGGAAGACCATGGATGTGGGGTTATCAGGCAATCACCTACACATCACTTTCAAATTTGTAATCTTGTTCTTATCAATAATTCGTTTTAATAATCTTATAGTTTCAATTCCACACGATTTTTTCTTCGTAGTATCAATCCGGTGGATTGGTTTGCAGCAACAGAATCTTCCATCTCGATCTCCATTCCTATCGGTCCTCCGCAACCCTTTTCAGCTGAGCATAAGCGAAACACGATTATATGTACATAATTCAATATTATAAAAAATAAGAAGGTTATTAAAAAACTATATTCTCATGTACAGTGGTGTCGTTGGCATGGCAGTGAATGTTTGCATATAGAAAATTATTGATATGTAGAAGAAAAAAGTGGGTGACAATACAGAGCCCTGTGGAACTCCACAGTGGGTATTGTGGCTGGACGAAGAAAACTTATCCTTCACGGAAACAATATTCAGATAAATATTGATATCCCCTCGTCTTTAAAAAGACGACAAATCGTGTGTTCGTCACGTGGCCGCGTTGAGGAAGGATGCAATAGCAGATTAACAACATAAAGAGCTTGTTTTTTTAAAGTACAATTCCCTTTTATTTTTTAATGAAGGCTTGATTTCCTCATCTGACCGATATGGCATTTCGCCGGCCAGACGAGAGTTAACTGACCGCTCGCGGAACACTGTGACACGCAGCGCCGCCAATGATCGCGGCAAAAAGCTAATTAAAGATGATAGTTGCACCAACATAAATGGAGCAACTGTCATAACAAATAAAATGGCGTATGCAAACGCCGTGTAATATTATATAATTAAAACTAAAAATTATTAGATGTGCATGTCTGACAGGCGAACAAAAATAAGAGACAAAAGATCGTTTTTCGAGGCTTTACGGCATCAGCCTAAAAGACCTATATCAAGCTGATATCAATATATTTCAACTTTTGGTTTGACTTTTTAATAACTGCTACCGCACTGGCATTGACCTGATGTCCCTAGACATATTTATTGAAGGATCCCTTTCATGACATGAAGCCTCGTAAACGAGAATTCCGCTTTGCAAATAACACACTGGCGATGAACCCGTACGTTGCATGCCTAACCCAACCATGTCCTTATTAATTCAACAACCTTATTATACGTGCTACTAGGCTGCCAAATACCGCTGGTCATCATCAGTGTATTCAACCGCATCTTCTCGAAATGAGCGAATTTGTTTAGAAAACTCATATACTCAGTCGATCCCGATTAATTGGGACACATCGGGACTAGGGCATTTTGTCCCAATTAAGCGGCTGTCCCAATTAAGAGAATTGCACATTTTTAAAATTAATTTATTTGGTAATGGCAACTTAGGCCATTAACCAGTAAATACACACATAAAATTAAACGATGCATATTTTTTTTCAATAATTTGATTTTATAAGCTCTTGGAAACTGTAAATCATATATAGGTAATATGCATTCTTAATGCACAGGTGACTCATCATCGTCATCTTCATCTAATTTTTCATATTTTGATTTAATACCTTCTACAATTGAATCCTCTGTCTTCATTATGATCGTAAACTGGTAAATTGTTATCTATTTTTGAAAATTCTTCATAGTTAATAAAAGGAACTTGCAACATATCCTGATATTCTTCATTTCTTAAAATTTACTGGTCCAATTAAGCGGAATGTTGTCCCAATTAAACATATAAATTTACTATTGGTTTCTTGGTTTGGTTTCTGTTCTTTGAGATTTGTCCCAAAAAAGCGGCTGTCCAAATTAAGCGGTGTCCCAATTAAGCTGAATCAACTGTATATGTTTTTGTAGTTTTGGAATATATGGTACATTGAAAATTGCTTTGTATGGATGCCCACTGTCAATACTTTTCTCTAGTCATTAATGCAGTGAACATGAATTGTCAAAAATATTTATCGGATACTACCTCTCTTCAAGCACTGGAACTTGTGTTCTGGAGGTTGTCGGGAACGATAAACTTTAACCACTTTAAGCTGTTTACAAATGGGCGGGTATCACAAACACTAATGATTATTTTGAGGCTTAATTAAGCACATATATCAGTTACAGTACACATTTAATTTATTTATTTATAGTGTGGAACCTCTTATAACGAGCATAAATCGTTCCAGAATCTTGCTATGTGAAATACTCGTTAAGCGAAACTAATTTTCCTCCAAAAAATACATACAAATAATGCCTGAACATTTTAGACAAGATTAGAATGTGTGATAACATGCGACACTAATATATTAACGGTACGAGTGCTAAACACAGACTGACGCATTGACGCGGAAGTCCCGGCTCACAAGTGCGTCATACGTTATGTGACTTCACATTTCTGCGTCACTCGTTATGCGAAATGTCGCTCGTTAAGGCAGCAATTTTTTCACTTTTTTTTACTCGTTTTGAGAGGTGCTCGTTATGAGAGGTTCCACTGTTTATATGTTTCATGTTCAATGTCTTCACTTTAAGTTACATATCCACAAAATTGAAATGGCCCAAGGCGTATTTGGTCAGAATTTATGTTTACCTTCTTTGGGGTGTATTTGCGGGGTCCTGCGGTTAAGTATTCCAACTGGGGTAAGTACATCGGCGTTATTATGTTAGGGAGGCCAGAGGCCCAATATTATTTTTTACGTACCCTCATCTAGACGTTTATCAATCAAATTTGTAAAGGTCAAGAGCCTGAGGCTGCGTTCTGGCTACACAAAGTTAATATCGGTCGAAGTATATGGTTATATACAAAACGTCATACGCAGGATTGAATTAAGTTTTTATTTTATTCGTTTTTGTAAACAAAATTGCGTGATTTTTCAACCTTATCAATTAAGTTATCATCTAACATCATTAATGAATGAATGTAAAACTGTACATCTACTTGATTGCACCGTCCATTTTTAGACTAATCCTTCAAATTAAGATTGCTTTGATTGACATTAAAAAAAATGTACTAACATAGGTATTTTCTTTTGTCTAGTATATCATCGTAAATATACAAATGGCTTCCATCGCTTCTATCATTTTTGTTGTTGTTGATAAAATAAAAGGTTAGTTTAGGTTAGTGAGACATCCAGTGCACCAGTTCTCCCGTGCGCCAAATGTCCCGCACATCAGTGCGCCCCACGTCGTTACCGGTGAGTCGCTGAACGAATTGTCTGTGAACGAAATACTGCGGATCCATCAGATAATAATAACTTAATAGGCGTACTTAAAAAGTAGAAAGACAGATGTCATATTATTAAATAAATTAATAATGAGCTTTTGAATTTAGATACTTTTGCCTGTGTTTCGGATACTGTATATTTCTAAAGCTTTATTTTTTATGTGAATTCTTTATGCCCAATAATGGCCTGAGGGTGCCAAAAAGGCTAAAGCTGGACCTGCAAATATACACAGTTAGCTTCAAAACATAAAGCTCTTGCTGAAATTTTCAGCAGCCTTTTTGATGGTTTTAGTCATTTAAGTAATAATAGTATTTCTCGGTGATTAATGATTTGAAAAATTATTTCTCATAACTCAGGACTGACAGCACATGTGTGAATTTATTATTTAAATTCTCAGACGACTTTGTTAGTCAGAGTTATTCCAAGCTGATGAAAAATAATACTATGTAATTTCAGCTACATACAATGACGTCAAATATAATTAAATCAAACCAGAGGATACACATAATAAATATATTTTTTTCAAATAAATTAATTGATTTTAACTTTCGAAAATCAAGCGGCATAAATATATGTCGCAACGTGGGAGCGTAGTGGAAGTGTTGTGATAGGAAACGGATAACCAAGCGTAGCTCAGACCTGGCGGGCGAAGCGAGGAGGAGATCCATCACGTACGGCTGCCAAGCCATGACTGAACTCCGCAGGCAGCTCGCTAGAGAAGGGATTTGGAGTGGGGGAACCAAGGTACACTACAAAATCGCGGGGTCCACCATAACAGCGCTTTTCAGGACTGTAGCGCCATGGGAAACTTATTTTACGGATAACCGTCGTATATCGTATTTTTATTGATTTGGACATCTCGTATTGTATATTAAAACATTATTTACAGGTAAATATTTCATATGTTATTTTATTCTTAGTTTGTTTCTTACTCTGCGTACTATATTGGCCTTCTATGATTTAATTTTTTTTCGTTATGTTCAAGTTAAAATTACGTAACATTTAATGTTATCAATATAAAAACAAATCTAACATGCACTGATTGAATGTTCAATACTAATACAAGAAATGAAGAAGAAATACTTTCTTCGAATCAATATTTTCATCATTATATTTTGAATCACAATCGAATAGCAATTTGTTATGTAATTCTGATAATTCAAAATTTAAATATTCAAATGTAAAATATTCAGTTAAAATGGCCGATCGATGGAATATCAAATCAAACAACATAATCATGATATCGCTAGAAAAAATTAAGGGAACACAAATAAAGATATTTTATTACAAAACAGTTAAAATAAAAACAATAAACATAAAGTTTAAAAATCACCTAAATTATTTGTCGTAACAATTTTAATTAAATAAATATTCTTAATTTTATTTAAGCTACTGATTTTTTTCACAAATATTCTGGCAATTAACTGCGTATGGTGCTAAGTTCGTGGTTCGAATCCAGCGTCTGTCGTTTATTTTTTCTTTGAATAATTTACGAAAAATATATCATATACGATAGTGCTTTCTATGAATTTGTATGGATACAAAATTATTAATTTGTGTCGAGATGAAAATCACCTTTTCCCAAAATTTCATGCCCTTAAAAAGCATTTTAATGAAGCAGTTAAAAAAAAGCATTCAACCTATCCTGTTGAGTGTCATTGAATTCACAAATGACCAAAAATCTCTGCATGTACTCTCTTGTATGTGCTTATACAAAATCAAATGATCGTGAATTATTATAAAACAATAGATAAATAAACCCTCGGGTCGAATAAGTTAAAAACCGTTCAAAGAAGTCTTAAGATACGCACTTTAAGGGCAAGTTTTGAATTTATTTATATTCAAACACAATTTGCAGCGTTAAAGATTTTTTCGTTAAAGAGCTTTTCAGTCGCGAATGCAATCTCCTGAAAAAAAAAATCCTCCAGAGTACCTGGACTTCCAATAGCTAAGATAAACAATTTACTGAAAGCAGCACATGGAAGTAATGTGCGATATGTATAGAGTGAAAATGTTTCATTTTTATTGTTATTTGAACAGGATGAAACATAAACTTGTGAATAGATGTAGACTGAGTGAATAATAAAAAAATAATAATATACACACTCTGAATATATATTATAGAGACATCTTTAGTTATATGATAAACAATGGTATAAATGCAACTTATTTCGTACAGCAGTTCGGGCAGATGAGGGTCGAGTGGTCTAGGGTAATGAACTTGAACAAATGGTTGATTCCAAGGTTCGCTGGTTCTCGCACATTTTTGTTTACCGATAATGCCACATCGTTAGCATGGTTCTCGTAAGATCACTGAAATCAAGCAACATTGGACGTGAAACATAAATTGGATAGGCCGCTTAGTAGGATTAAATGGTCTTGAAATAGTCTAGGAAGCATCGGGATAATCATTCAACCTCTTTAACCCTCTCGTTACGGCTCGTTGGAATACAAATTATACTGTCAATACGGCGTGAAATTTTCAAACCATTATTTTTGCTTACAACTAGAATTTGAAGAATAAATATACTTATTTGCCCTATTTTCATATATCACATTGGTTTTTCTATCCTTTAGCTATCAGATGATACATAAAAAACTATTATATTTAACAAACGCTCATTATGTGACTTCATACATGTGGTGGCATTGACACATGTGGCTTACAGAAAAATCGCTCCTGTGACGAAACCTTACGATATTTATTTACATGCTTTACAGATTCCTGTAAATAATACAAGTAGGTTGATAAAAGGAATGACTGCACTTCTAATTTCCTACCGTAGATGTCACAATGAGTACTGAAAGTAGCAAAAAGATATATCACGTCAACGGTCAGGGAATCTTGGATGGCATATGCCGACAGCCGATGCGAAAGGGTTGAAAATCAGTTTAAAACACACAACTGCCATCCTTTAAGGTTTCCTAGCTTCTGCCTTGAGGGTCGTCGGGAACCATGTTAGTTTTCAAGTGGATTTTCGGTTAGAGGTCGGGAATGAGGCGTAGTAAGTGACAACTGAAAGAAAACTTAGCAGCGGCAATTCGCGGCTACGTGATGTATGTTATACTACAGATATCAAATTTATTTGGAAAGAAACAAATCTTTATTGGTCATTTTTTTTTCAAACTATTGAGTATAATTGTAAGCAAGGATATTTTAAGGAGTCGATGAAATCAAAGATTTGATCTTATCTCTAAAAAAATGATACATTAATTGAAGATGTAAAAAATTAAATTATGTGGAGCGATTTCCTAGAGAAGGTAAGCTATTTACTTTAAAATATCCTTACTTTTATTTAACCTAACCTTACCTATCCAAATCTAACCGTACCTTACATAACCAACTCTATACTAATTTGTGGAAAGATAAATCGTATTATTCTTATAAGTATCACTGTCGTAAAACATCGGTAGCTGTGATATATAGTTTTACTACTTTCTTAGAATAGTTTTTTATACATCATTTGATAGCTAAAGGATACAAAAACCAATGTGATATATGAAAATAGACTAGATAAGTAAATTTGTGATTCAAATACTTGTTTTATAATTGACATTTTAATACGTGTTCCACCGAGCCGTAATGAAGGGTGATTAAGATCGCCATTTATTTTTTAAATATTTTCAATATTTTACGAATATTTTTTCAGTAAATTAAAAATTTACAACAAAAAGGTGACAAATGGCTTGACAAAACAATGATATACTTTCACAAGTATCATTTGAAATGGCTTTTGTGTTCCTTAAGTTCTAAATTTATTAAGCACAATAGCAAGTTGATAGAAATAAAATATTTTATTATTCATAACACTATTTTTTTTGCATTTTATTGATCTCAAATGAACTCTGCTTAGTTATAAAAGTCTGTTTAATTTAAAATGAATCACATAAGTAAAACACAAATCGTTAGAATAAATAAAAATGATATATAGCCAAATACCGAAGTTGTCGATTGAAAGTAAATGATAATAATTGTCAGTGCTTGGCAGCAAAAATAGATGGCTGATAGCCTGCACTGAAATAGAATTATAAAGGAATTTGTATTGATTGCTATAGCGTCTCTGAGAAAATGTTTAAAAATAAACCTTGGCATCTCCACGTAGAGTGAGCGGTAACCCTTTAACAGCGAGCTTCGAAAGCTCTGAACGTGCTTTCAGCTGGAAACCATTGATTCCTGAGCAAATAGAAGCCTTGCGTACAGTGTGACCTGTACTCTGTGATTTTTAATAAAATATTTTGCAGTCTTATACTCATATTTCCCAGACTTTTGACCCTATTTCCATGGAATTTGGAAAACTAAAGTACATTTTCAAAGCGATAATTCCGCAATGTCTTATAACCAAGGCATTTAACCAATGCATCCTCCCTGGATTGACTAATGGCGCAGAGACGTGGAATCTTACAGCAAGTCTTACCCATAAAATAAAGGTCACCCAGTGTGCTGTGGAGAGATGGATGCTCGGAGTGTCGCTAAAAGATAGAATCCGAAACAAGGAAATACACAGAAGAACTCAAGTGGTGGATGCTACCCAACGAATAGGCACACTCAAGTGGCGATGTGTAGGACATATCTGTCGAAGAGACGACGGTCGATGGGGTAGGATATAGGGAAGAAAAGTATTGGAATGTTGCCCAAGAACTGGCAAACGAAGCATTGGCCAACCCCTTGCAAGATGGACAGAAGACATTAGAAGAATAGCGGGAGTGACCTGGATGCGGAAGGCTGGGGATCGAAGAGGACGAAGACACATGCGGAAGGCTTACGTTCAACAGTGGACAACAAGCTGAAGATGATATTTATTGACTGCAGAATTATTAGCCATGATGTATGTTTCCAATGTGATTCCTAGCAGGTCGGTATTCAGTACAGTGGTCTATATATCTCCGAAGCAGCCTGAGGGTCTAAACTCTAAAGGCTCTATTTCCATATCTTGATGTCGGAGTAGTTTTATGGGCAATAAAATTTTGCATAAAATTGCGAGAAACCCCAAGATACTCGCCATATACTTTTCGCACATAATGTACATAAACATAATAAATGTACCCACAATATTCTCAGTTACGAGTATATAAACGATAAGAAATAAATTTTTGAATATATTTTCGACTCTCAGGAATCGTTCATTTTTAAATGGACTTTCTTATTGATAAGAAACATTTATCAGTTATTTTGATTAACACATTAACGTCGGGAAAGGTATTAATACCCGTTACCTCGACTGTCGGTTAATTACGGGAAGGGTATTTTTACGTTTTACGTACCCTGATCTTTAAAGTCGTGTAGGGTAGTCATACTGGTTTTTTTCTAGAAGACTTTGACTTTTTTTTACTTATAGGGTTCAAAATTATCAGTTTTACAAAAGTAAACGCATATTCAATACACAGGGTTACTACAAATTTGTTTCAATTTTTAAAATAAATTATGTTTGTTCATTTGCGAAATACTCCGGCCGGGAATAAGTTGTTTTTTCTTATAAATGTGTTTATTGTGATGATACCCTTCAAAAGGGTTATTGTTACCATGAATATCATACTCTTAATCAAAATAATAATAATTATAACTCTAAAAAACGTACCCTTAGAAGTTTTAATGTGTATTTTAAAGTTGTAGATTTAATTAAAAATTAGTGTTAGTTCTACAACTCTTCGACAATTTCGCTGATAGTGCTATAATTAGTGAGTGTCATATTGAATAAAAAATGTCGTAATGTTAGATATTTTACAAGTTATGCCATTTTTCGTAAATATGTAAATAAATATTTTTTACGCGTGACATGATTTTTCACCCGTATCAGCGGTGCGCGAATTTAACCCGATGTCAATGTGGAAGAAATAAAAGATAATTTAAAAATGGAAAATTAGTCTGCGAACAAAAATAATGAGTTTTTAAATTTATTGATAATTTGAAAATATTCCTTATTTGTATTTTAAGCTTAGTTGAAAACCAACTCTTTTAGGAGGTTCGTTACTTTATAGGCAGAGTTTATTTTTATTTTTAGTCTTAATATTTTATGGTCTAAGTATTCTTGTAGTAGTCTCATCCGTTTTTATCTACAGTTAGTCAAACTATTTTTTTTAAATAATAATAACAATTTTATTTATTCAGCCACCAGAACCATAATTAAATTTTTACACAGACATTTCACATATTGAAACCAGATACATAAAATTAAAAAAATACAAATCAATAACATTTAAAAATTGTAATTTTAAGCAACTACTGACTGTCAGTGAGTGGAGCACTGGATCACCGCTGGATGCCTACGTGAAGGTGCACCCAGTGCCTCTCCAACCGGGAGTCCCATTTTAACATTATCACAAAAAAATAATCTCGATGTACTTAGACATTTTGGTAGTTAATGTAATGTTTTTTCTAAGCATTTACCTTGAGATCCATTTATAATTTAAGATAGATGAATTTTTAACCATTTATGTTTTGAACGATAAACAAAATGCCTCTTGCACCGTATCATAAAATTCTGCAGAACATCTAAGGTGTTAAACTTTATTTATGATAACTTAAACTAGATAAACACGAGTAAAGTGATATCAGCTCGATATAGCACTTAGAGGTTGGTGCCGAAAAGCCTCGAAATACGATCTTTCGTCTATTATTTTTGTATGTTTTGTACACGCATAAGTAGAAATGTTAGTAATATAAGAAAGGTCTTTGCATCGCCATTTTGCTTGTTATGACAGATAATTCGTCAATGTGCCACCAGGTAATAGGAGGGAGCCGCAGTGTTAATTTATTGTTTGTGCCGAGCCGAATACCGAAGATGTCGATCTATTGTCTTAAATATATTACAACGTGATTCTAAAAAAAAGTTCTTGATGAATACTCTACCACTGAGCTATATCCCTAACCTTTGGACAGTTGGAAACCGTATTCGCTGCACCACTCTGCTCGGATTGCGCTCTTTGAAGTGGTCCGGCCGGCATCAGGTCCAGAGGATACCAGGAATTTGTTGCTAACAAACGGAATTACGCTGCTTTTGAGCGCTTCTGCGCGTCCGCCTGCAAGAGTGAGTAGACGCAAGTAATGTCTCCTAACTGATGTCTGCCATTCTGCAAAATTCATTAACCAACCTCAACATTTCCTTATCTATTCCCACGTATTTCGTGGTAAGCAACATGTTACCAAAGAAGGCAATTCGAGACTCTTTGTAGCATACAAACTTCGCAGCCTTACACTGAGGTCTATTTGACATCTAATTGATGTTCTTAGAATCACGAGAAGTCCTTCAGACACTCTCTAACAAGTAGCTTTTTGCATGCGTCCAGTATCGGGTCCCCATTTGGGTTTCTTAAAACAAGACGGGACAGGGAGGGTTTTCAACAAGCGAGTCAAAGACTGCGGTCGTAGGGAAAAATGCTATTTCTAAAAAATCTTAGTGATTTTCCGTCCCTCTTTTGAAATATGGATTTACGCGATGCGATCATTAATTTTACGAGTCAACATTATCAAAACAAGTCACACGTTTAAATGCTCAGACAACGGAAATTAATTCCCAAGTAAAATATGTAAAATTTCCATTGTGTTACAATAATGAAAACACAATTCGGTTTTCTTCGTAGCAGACCTGGCAGTTTTTGAACCTGGTTATTACATTTAAGAAGAGACGCTTCTGTTCACTCTGATCGTTTTATTACTTAATTCGATTTTTACGTAATATTCAACCTTGAAATCCTTAAAAGCGTAGATGGCTTTAAATGCTGAATAAATGACATAAATTAATCTTTCTACGGATTAACCATTGGGTGTGCCTTGAGCTGAATAATTAAAGAACTGAATATTTTTTTGATGAAAATTTCTAGCAAAAGATTGAACACGAAATCAGAATTTTATCAAATTCCATAACTTATGTCATCCTTAATGTAATACACATAATTTATTTGGCGGAGATTTTGTCTTTAAAAACAGGTGGCCGATTTGTTAGGATATTTTTGTGTTGTGCCTTCATGCTCTATTTTGGTGGCCGTTAAGAAAGAAAAAAAACTTTTTTCAATAGATTTGACGAAACCAAATTATCATGCAATATCAATAAAAAAATGTACTTCAATATTATGAATACCGTTAGTAAGCTAATGTGGTTTTTTGCATTGGAAAATATTCGTTCCATGTTAGCTCTTTCTGGCCGATGCATAAGAGCCTCGATATGCGATCTTTTGTCTCATATTTTTGTCTGACACGCACATATGAAAATGTTACCTAAAGTTTAAAATTGAACTGGTTATAAGTTACGGCGTTTGAATAGGCCTCAGCATTGTCTGTGTCTTGGGTGAAAGAACGAAATTGTCAATCTTTTTTTTCACGTACAATAAATGTTATATATACTTCTCGACGAGTTCTTTGCCTTTGCAACCTACTCATCATCTACCCACCACGCATTCCAATAACAATCCTGCGATCTGGAGTTCCTTTAATTAGACGGAGAATATCAACTTATAAATGCATCGAATATAATACATGTATTTTAATGTAAATTCTACGTTCTTGTCTAGAATGGTGTAAGAAATATGAATACAATCGTGTGGAATTCCGTGATTAAAGATTACTTGGAAAAACACTTGGATAATGCCACCTGATGAATTTGTTACAGAAATTTATAGCAATGCTACGCTACATATATATTAAAAAATAAATAAAAAATTAAAGTATTTTAACTTCATATACCGAGCCTTGCAAGCTGTAGTCGACAAAAAAATCAATATTTTCAGCGCTTTCAGAGGTCTTCAAAAGTCTTCAGTGGCTCTGAGCCTCCTTCACGGAACACTTCACGTGCCTTGTGGTCCAACAGAGAACACTTCACAAGTACAACCTGAAGACTCGTTGAATGGCTCGACAGACTTTCAGCTGAATTTCAAAAAAATAATCTTCCCACTCTTATAGATAGCGAAAAAGCAAAGTAGCAGATTGAAGCAGATTATTTTCAAAAAAGGGGACATATTTTCTCGAATAAATGTTTTAAGTACCTTTTTTAAGAACTTTTGTAT